>CM035419.1:7316449-7778949 GCA_020310875.1 Ceratopteris richardii
TAGATGAGCAACATATGCCTTGCGACCATGCCAAGCCTCATATGGAGTGATAGACTGCATTGCTTTAGTGGGACACCTGTTAAGTACATATGCTGCACACATGATAGTCTCAAGCCAAAAACTATGTGGTAAAGCGTGACTCTTGACCATACACCTCGCCATCTCCATGAGTGACCTGTTCTTCCATTTAGCAACCCCATTCTGTTGAGGTGTATATGACACTATACACTATGTTTTAGCCCATATTCAACCAAAAATGCATTAAAGTCAGAAGACATATATTGACCCCCTCAATCAGAACGGAGGGTGCCCATTTTACTTGCTGATAGATTTTCAGCCAAAACTAGAAATTTTTTGAAGCACATAAAGACTTCGGACTTTGCCTTCAATGGATATACCCATGCATGCCTAGAAAGATCATCGATGAAATTCACGAAGTAAGTGTTAAATGCCAAATGTTAAACTGATTATGGTTTGAACGGATACTGGTTTATGGGTTTACTTCACGTCCTATTCAAATACTTCAAGTTCACTTGGTTCCAAATCTTCTAACCGCGATCGTTCTCTTAGCCACGTGGGTCCTTGGGAGTGGTAGGGGTCTGTTAGACAGAGGCCCTGTACTATTTTCCCAACTTTTCACACACTCATAAATATTCCATCACGTCTTAGCTCAGTGTTTGACTCTGACTACTGATAATTATCCGGCGTGCGGGAACTTAAAACTTCTGGACTGGACCTGCTAGTAGAATACTCAACTTCATTAATCGGATACTACTCAATATGCTGCTTCTGTGTGACCAATAGGTATACCGAACAATAATACAACAGACAACTATACTTGCAAACTTATCGTATACCAAATCAAGCAACAAGTTCCTACCAACAGTCGATTCATCACAAACTTATCAATGCTTATGTTCGTGTACAGACCTTTATTGATAAGAATCTTTCCTGGGATCGGAATCCCCAGTGAACGCAGACTATTGTATCGAATCTGGTTACTTAACCGAAAAAATGCTAACACGTACTTAGTTCCCTTCGGTCTTACGCAGTCTCTCGTTCAATAGAAGGACGATAAACCACACTTATGCCGTGAAGGAAAAAGATCCAGAACTGCGTATAACTTATCACCAAACAGATTCACAACACAAGACTACCGAATAGAACTCGGCACGACAGGAAGAATAGTAGAATAGTTAGATGCGAATAGAACAGAACAGAACTCAATATTCTCATCAACACCTCACACATGGTCTCAAACAGGATGCTCGCAATTTCCTAAACGGAATCAGTAGAACATACGGAACAGAACACATACACACACAATGCTATACTTGCAATTCCCAAACACCTCGACTCGAGACTTAATCAAACCACACACTAAAATACCCAACAAAAGCAGAGACTCTTCCCCAAAAACTGCCAGTCTTTACCGCTTTCCTTTCATTGCTTTAAATAGAAGTCTGTTACAAGGTTTCCGCGAATCTTTCTTTACCGCGCATTAAAGCCCTCTGTCTAAGTACAATTGTCCTTGTCCGTCGGCCATCTAACACTTTTTACGGCACCTCTCCGGGTTCATCCGTCCTGGTTCGGCGGCCCTCTAACATAAGGATAGTTCCCAAAAGAAGGTATCTGCATAGGATCCCAGACATCACTATGTACAAAGTGCAATTTCTGAGTAGCCCGAACCGAACCATCTTTTGGAAAGGAAGAACAGTGCATTTTGCCCAAAAGCCTTCACATACATATTTACCAGGTGCCTCAAGTTTGGGCAAAGAGGAAACCATTTCAGATTTCTTCAGGCATAGAAAACTAGCAAAATTCAAATGAACAAAGTGTGCATGCCAAAGCTTTGCACCTGACATAGCCTTAGAATCATGTACTGCACATGCCAAATCATTTACAAATCTTTCATAGTTTATGAGCTTATACAACCCACGACATAAAATGCCAGAAGCAATAATGACATCACCATTTGATAGATCATGAATTGTACATCTGTCATCAACAAATTTCACAACCTAGCCAATCTTGGCTAATGCAAAAACTGATAAAAGATTTTGTTTGATATGTAGCACAAACAAAGCATGTGACAAAGTGAAAGAACTACCATCAACAGTAGTCAAAATGATCTTACGATCTCGCATAACAGGATAGGAGGAGTTGTTGGCGCATGTAATAGTATTCCTTGTAGGGGCAGGCTCCAGTGAAGAGAAGAAACTACGCTGCGAGGTAGCATGTTTGTTCGCCCCACTATCAAAGTACCAAACATCTGAGTCTACTATAGACATGGACTGCTCATGAGAAGATGGGTCAAAACTGCAAACAGTAGTAAACGCCCATTCTTCTTCCTACACAAGATTAGTAGACTTTGTTTTCGGTGTAGAGGCATTTGCAACAACCATTCCAACCTCTTTCTTCTTTGCCTCTTTAGCAGCTAGTTTTGGAGAGCTCTTGATGACATGATCATTTGCTTTACAATATTTGCAAAACAATTTTTGCTTTTTTGATTTCTTCTCATCTTTGTTTTTGTTCTTCGAATGTGCAGCATTTGCAGATTTCTTCTTAATAGTAGAAGAGCTCCATTCACCTTTGCCCTTCTGACTAGCCAGGAAAGCTTGATCTACAACACACATGATGGACCTATTCTGCCTATACTGATCTTCCTGCAACATAACAGAAAATGGACTCCTCAAATGACAAGGCATTTCGATTGCCTTTCATCATCAAACAAAGAGTAGAGGCAAAACTCTGATATGAATCAGGAAGACCGTGAGTGAAGGTGAAGGTTAAAAGCATACAAGATGCACACATACACACACACAAATGAGGTAGAGACAAACAAGATGAATAATAATAGGTGATCGCGTCTCAACTACAATAGCTCTCAATGAACTTAAAAGATCCTTTTCCCAAAATGAGTAGCCTAAGATCAATGCAAAAAATGAGCTCTCTAGTTCTATGTATAATTTTCGACTAGCTTTGATCCATTTCAAATATAATGTCTACCATAGCTAAAAATTAGGTTCTAAAGTTAATTTGAGATACCTATGGGACTTGAAAAATCATGAAAATTTGTAGGTAGACTCTACCTAAGCTCCTCAAGCTTGAGGCATCCTCGGCTTGCACAAAATGGAGCATTTGATTACAAATTTGGTTTTTGTAAGTACAAAATGTAGTGATAAGAATCACTGATTGAACATTTGAAATTTGAAAAATTATTGATGTTAAAAAAAAAAAGAATCAATACCACTTATATGCATATGCACCATTCTTGCCTTGGTTCACATGCTCGTATGCCTTTTGTGTCCATTTCCTCTAGCATGACCCTAGCCGTGTGCTCAAACACTTCCCTCTTGCTCGTGTCTATCATCCTTGATAGAATCTTGCTGAAGGGAGTGATCTATGTATTTTTGTAAGAGGTCGATTGCTAGGGAGTGTTCGATCACACAAATTGCCTTGGCCAGATCTGCTTCAAGATTTGTCCAATCAATTGCAGTGGGTATATCTCGTTGTTATTAGTGTTAGTGTGCCGAATATTGTAGTTTCTTGCAAGAAAATATTGTAGTAAGTGAGTTGACCTGGATATAAAAACTTTGGAGTGGTACTCCTAGAACCTTCTTGTGAACATCTCTTCAAATGTTTGCTTATAATAGGCAGGTAGATACTTCACTTTGTAGTGCCATGCATACAAAACTTTAATTTAAGGCCTTGTGCTCATATCATATGCCAATTCAAGGTTACTATGCTCAAATCTAGGCAGAGACGTAGGGAACCTTGGATTTTCTAAAAACTTTGAGTGTTATCTACATCAAATCAAATATCTTTATCTACATACATGCCACAATGTCTCTCATTTTTTGTAGCCTTGGTAACCAATGAAATATGGTAGCCATCATGTAGGCAGCAATAGGTGGTTCTTGTGGCAGTGCAAGATGAGGTTAATTGATCCAATCTTGGCATTTCTTATCATTCTTGACTTTGATGGAAAAGGCTAGCCAAATTCATCTTCTCGAGATGAGACCATAGTAAGGACTACATAAAATATGTAGTGGGGCCTTTGTCCATGTCTACATCATCTTATGGTACTTTTAAAGTACTTGTGCCCACCAATTTGGTTGAAAAATTGTGTTGTGGCATGCCATTGAAGGTAAAGCTTCAATCTCAAATTGCGTAGCAAATGTGGGTGTCTTCCCTATGATGTCTTTAAATTCTTCATTGGAATACATCATTATCATGAAATACGACATGTGCTAAATCTTGTTGGTAGAGATATATCTATGTAGCTCGAGCTCTTGGAAATAAGCCAACTTTAGAATGGATTCCTTTATAACTAACATTTCTTGTGGTTGTTCTTGCACACATGCTTACTATGTGTCGCCCAATTCATGTACTGATTTCATCCAATTTATCATGAGCCTCTAAGAGGTTTGTATAGTCTTCTAAAATGATTTCCATGCTTTCGGGTGCTATCGCTGAAAGCAAGATGGACTAACTTGGGCACCCGATGTATCAAGAGAAACTTTGAAATTATCCATGTTTTGCTCTTCTAGTCATTGGCTTTCTTCTCTAGATATGGTGGGGTTTCTGCATAGAGGTCCAATATTTTGGATGAGTTGAGAATTTCAGTACGTTTGTGCATGGATTTGTTCTTCCATTTCTTGGTATCCTTCTTGTTTTGTGCATCTAATTTCAACTCTAGGGCATTATGTGCTTTTTCCGATTGGGTGTACCTTGCATTGAGGGAGGTGTTTTCCACCATTAGTGGGTTGAGTTGAAACTATAGACTAAGGGAATGTTCTTGCAATTGTGTGATCATTTGTCAAGAGACTTATTGTTGGAGTTAGACGTCTGCGCAAGCACGAAAACAACACAAGGAAGAAGGAGAAGCTTGGAGCACAACTAACAACACGGAATGTATTACCATTAGAATGTACAAAGATAAGTGACTTTAGGGCAATAGGTGTATATACAAGCCGGGGGAAAAAAACATCCTAAAGAGGGAAAAAAGTACCCAGACAGTCCTAGAGTGTTCACACATATCACTACCTAACTATAACAACAAATCCTCCCTTGGAGTGATGCGGTGAACAAGGAGCTAGCACTCATGTATAAGGAAGTGCCAACCTACGTGGAGTCAATCCACAAAAGGAAGTAAGCCGAAAGCTTTGTGGAAAGCTTCAAACTTCTCCCTAGGCAGAGCCTTCGTAAAAAGGTTTGCAATGTTCTCCTACGTGGGCACATATGCCAAGATGATCTCCCCAGCAGAGAACCTCTCCTTGACATAATGATAATGCACCTCAATGTGCTTAGTGCAAGCATGGAATACAGGGTTCCTCGCAATTGCCAATGGGCTCTAACTATCAGTGAAGATGGTGGTGGTAGAAGAGTGATCAACACCCAAATCAGCCATAAGGCATCTGAGCCACACACACTCAATAGTATCTGTGAAAGCTGCCCTATACTTAGCCTCACAACTAGAAGTGGCCACAGTAGGTTATTTCTTGCTCAACCAAGATATACATGAGCTACCAAGAATGAAGCAAAAACCACTGGTGGACACACGAGTGTCATAGCAACCAATCCAATCACTATCAGAAAAAGCATGAAAATATGGCAACATAGATCCCCCCTTGGGATAAAACAACCCAAGTATCCGCGTACCACTCAAGTAGCGAAAAATGCGCTTAACCGCCTGCCAATGCTTGACATCTAGGCAATGCATAAAGCTGCTCATCTATGAGACAACAAACTTAATATATGGCCGAGTAATGCATAAGTAAATCAAGCATCCAATAGCATGTTGATAGAGAACAACATCAAATGCATCTCCAACATCATGAAGACTCAATCGTAAACCTGTGTCTCCATAGGAGTGACAATAGGCTTACAATCTTCAAGGCCAATATGCTACAATAATGTGTCAATATATTTTGTTTGACACAAATCCATTCCACCATCAACTAAACTAAATGCCCAAATAGTGATGCAAATGCCCCAAATTAGACATCTCAAATGAGGCATGCAAATCATCCTTAAAATCAGCAATATGCATTTCATGAGGACCACTGAGCAGCAAGTCATGAACATACACCACAATGATCAGAAGCACATCATTAGCACACTTAATGTATAAGGTGCTTTCAATCAGATTGTTCTCAAAACCATGTGCAATCAGATAGGCATGTATCTTTTCATACCAAGCACATGGTTCTTGCTTTAAATCATATAATGCCTTTTTTAACCTGCACACCTAGTTTTCATGCCCTTTTTGCACAAAGCTATGGGGATGAAAAACATATGCTTCTTCATGCAATTCACCATTCATAAATGTTGTTTTAATGTTCAACTGATGAACATTCCAACCATGATGAGCCGCAAGTGCACAGATGCTACGAACAGTAGTCATTCGGCAAGTTGGAGCAAAGGTTTCATCAAAATCAATGTCTCTTTCCTGTGCATAACCGTTTGCAACAAGCCTAGCCTTATACACGTCAATGGTTCCATCAGGGTTATGCCTTAGCTTGTATACCCACTTTGTGCCAATGGCCTTCTTGTGAGGAGGCAAGTCACATAAAGACCAGGTACCATTCTTCATTATAGCATCATATTCAGATTGCATAGCAGCCATCGAGTTTTCTGAATTTTGTGTTTCTTCTAATGAAGCATGCTCATTCTCATCAAAGAGACTAGATGCAGCCATAGCATATCAATCTGATGCAAAAGAGGCACTATCAGAGCTTGAACAAGTATGATATGATAGAGGTGCATCTAATTCATTGTCACGCAAAGTCTGCACAAGCTATTTTGGCATAGTTTTTGCCTGAGCTCTCTCATCAACAAGTGCATCATGTAAATCTGCATAAAAAATGGAATGATCTAATGTATGTATGTATGTATGTATGTATGTATGTATGTATGTATGTATGTATGTATGTATGTATGTATGTATGTATGTATGTATGTATGTATGTATGTATGTATGTATGTATGTATGTATGTATGTATGTATGTATGTATGTATGTATGTATGTATGTATGTATGTATGTATGTATGTATGTATATATATATATATATATATATATATATATATATATATATATATATATATATATATACATGCATACGTACATACATACATACATACATGCACACACACATGCACACACACACACACACACACACACACACACACACACATATATATATATATATATATATATATATATATATATATATATATATATATATATATATATATATATATATATATATATATATATATATATATATAGAGAGAGAGAGAGAGAGAGAGAGAGAGAGAGAGCCACAAGGTTGAGCTTACACTTAGCTCACATATGTATGAGTAATTCTACTTAATCTCCCTTGTATCATACATTCATAATCATATACATTTTGAGTCATTAGTGCAAGTTAATCTTTGTATATCGTTGTCTACTGTTATCTCATTATTTCAATGAATTTTATCAATCGTGTTCTCAATGTGTACTTAAGCTTTTGGCTTAATTTAACTATATGTAGCATAATTAGTCTAGGTGCTATATATCAATTTTCACTTCATTTGGATTATTATATCTTGAGATATGTTCTCTGCAAGCAACCTATGTCTGCATATTATCATGCTCCTAAAAAGTCGGGATCACACCCTAACTTCTTAACATCATTTCTCATCATATTCTCACTCTAAATGCGTGAAATAACTTGGGATAGTTAGCTAAGGTAATCAAGTAGATGTGTCTAAAAGCTCTCGAGTCAATTGCTATTAGAGTGATAACTCAACATTTCCCTGAGAGGTTGAAATACAAAAATAACAAGTTTTCATAAGCTTTTCAATCTTGAAAGTTATCTATTTTGGCAATGATGCTCTAAAGTACATAGTTGGTCTAAATGCATATTTGGGAAGCTAAAGCTTTCTATTAAGGTACTTTGAAGTCACACTGGCAAGTGTAGAGCAAGAGTATTGCAACACCACCTCATCTTTGGGAGTGTGTCCAACCATCTTCTTGTAGTGGTATTAGAGCTACATCAACTCAACATGGGAGATGGATTTCCTTCATCCATTGACAAATTAGATCAAGGTAATTACTCAGTATGGTCACTTAGAATGGAAGCATATCTTCAAGGTAGAAATCTATATGGTTATATTTTTGGAGATGAGATGATGTCAATCCTTAGAAGCAAAGTACAACCAACTCAAGAGGAACAAGAAATGTTAACAACATGGTGCTCAAAGGATGCTCTAGCCAGGTCTTATATTCTCAACTCAATCTCTGATGTTTTACTTCCACACATTAGGAGTTGCAAGACCTCACAGGAGACATGGAATGCCCTTGAAGCATTCTTCTCTTCAAGCACTAGAGCTAGGAAGAATCAACTCTAGATGGAATTCAACACACTCAAGAAAATGCGCAAGCAAAGTGTGACTGACTTTGTCACAAAAATGAAGGACTTAGCAGATCAACTTGGAAGCATTGGAGAAGTCATTGAAGAGGAGCAGATAGTGACACAAGTAATCAATGGAATCAAGGTAGATGATAAATGGGAAGCCTTCACCACAACAATGGACTTGTACATGGATATGCAAGTACTTGACTTCAATACTCTCATGGGACAAATATTCACTCATGAAGAAAAGCTTGTGAAGAATGGTGACAAATCAAAAGGTAACCAATCCTCTACCCTATACATAGATAAGAATAAGAGTAGAGATAGCAAAGACAAAGGTTAAAGATCTGATGATGAAGGTAGTACCTCCCAAACAAATTTTATAGGTAGAGATAGAGGTACAAGAGGAAGATGCAAAGGAGGTAGACAACGCAGGGGAATATTTCAAAGCTCTTCTACATGTGCCATATGTGGCTTAACTATTGTTAAACTTTATTGTTTAATCTATTATCAATCCTGGGTTCTTGGGATGGTTAGGGGTCTGTAAAAACACAGGCCCTGTTTCTATTTTCCCAAATCTATTATCAATCTTGGGTTCTTGGGATGGTTAGGGGTCTGTAAAAATAGAGGCCCTGTTGATATTTTCCCAAATCTACAAATTCCACGTATACTACTTCACCCAAATCTAACGCATTGAGTTAGATTATCTTCTGACTACAAGTTTGAATATGTTTACAACACACTTCCATACCATACAGTTAACTGTGTAACTTCTTCACTTATCGTGTTAACCTGTTAACTTTAATACTTCATTAAGACTTAATTAATTATTAAGCTTAATCAGCAGAATTGACAAAGTACTCAGGCTACACAGGATTTCGGCAACGCTGCGCTCCACTTGAGGCTCTTCACCCAGACGAATAGTCCGGTGACACACACCCTCTGCTTCACGCACAACTCTTTTTTCATTAGTTCGTAAAAAGTTACAACTATTGTGCTACGCCCTTTCGGTATGCGTGCGACTTTTCAGGGTTATATTACAAAAATTACGAGTTCCTTTTTGGCGGCACACATGAGCACGCATGGTGGACTCGAACCCAAAAATGGTGAATACAAAGTTCATGTTTCATCTATGATACCCTTTACATACATAGAGCGAGCTAACTTAAATGTACGGGCAATCTTCTACTTCAAGGAATCTAACATGTTCTTCAAAATTTCAGGTTCAATCAGCTGTGCATCAGTTCTAACTGAACTGGCAGCTATGACCTGACTTATTAGGGACTCCGTCTGAGTCTGCAAAAATGCTTCCTGTAAATAAAATTCATTGGCTATAGAAGCATCTCGGTGCAACTTTATTTTAGCTACTTTTGCATCAATGCGAGAGAGTCTGTCTGCCTGAACTCCTAATTACTTTTCCCTACGCTTGAGTTCTTGAGATTGAAACTGCATAGTTTTGTAGAAATCGTCTCGCTCCTTTTGCATAGTTGCAAGTTCCTTCTTTAACTGGAGAGTCTTGGGAATTTTTGCAGTTAGTTCTTGATCTTTCTGGAACAGCTGCTCAGTGACTTTATGTAATTTGACTTCAGCTTTAAGGACATTAGCAGCGAGCGCTTGTGAAGCTTCTTCTAAAATACTGAGTGTATTCCATGTATCATGAAGCTCGGTGCCTAATGCAGTCATGGTGTCCATCCTATCTGCAACCTCTTGCTTAAATCCTTTAATTTTTGGTGTCCTGTTGAGCAATAATACTGTCTTTTTCTGTCAATTGTTCTTGCAGTCGCTTGATTTGGGCACGCAGAGAGTGATTATCGGCTTTTGCCTCGATTATTTCTTCCTGGAGGGGCATGATGTCAGCTTCTAGGAGATCTACTTTGCTTTGCAACTCTTGTCGAATGGTCTGTGTTGCCATCTTCAATTGGATGGGTGACTGCTAAGATAATTGAATGAGGAACTAGCCCATGGATGCCAATTCAGTAAACATAACTGGGGTGGGAGGAGAATGGACAGATTGCGCTGGTTGGGAAGAGAGGAGAGGTGGAGATGAGGATGGAGAATAGTCGGGAGAAGATGGAAGTTTGGGCGAGGCTTCTCGGATTCCAGTTGGTGGTGAGGAGGTAGAAGCATTGCCAACCGCACTAAGTGTGGTTGAAGGAGGAAGGGGAGGAAGAGGTGTCGGCACTAGGACAATTCCAGTGTCATTTTGAGGCACAGACAGAACAACTTCAGTAACAGCCTCTTCATCACATGTCGGTTGCTTTGCCGTGTCTGCTTGCTCATCTGCTACATGTGAAGAAGATGGATGACACACAATGACAGTGGTGTCTTCCACTGTCTCCTTCACAGCCTCAACATCGTGTTGTTTTGGTTCATCCTACGGTGAAACCTCAGTGACGTCGTCCATAATAACACGGATATCCGACTGCTTACTAGGAGAAGAGGGTGTCGATACTCCCTGTAAGGTCGTGGCTGTATCATGAAAAATTTCAACCTCTTGAACAACGGTTGAATCCTGCACTTGGCTTTGAGATGGGCTTATACGTCTGTGTTTGCAATGGAAGAAGTGGAGAAGATCTTCGTCATCATCATCCTCGAGCATCTATGTAGACTCCTCATGTAAAAGCAAAGTATTTGCTGGAGGTGGTTGCTCTGTTTGGATCACCGGAAGAAGAAAGGTGAGCAGGTGCAGCAATCGAGTCCTCGGAATCTCATGCTTGGCTAATTGCTTTGAAACAGCTTGACATTCATGGTGAATGTGCCAGAAAAAAAATGAAGAAAAATTAACAGATTCTCTGGAGGCAGTGTCGATCATGGAGTAGAACGGACGGGATATGCCATACGTGCATTTTTGGAGGTTGAGGGCAGTGACTAAAAACTGCAGTGTAGTGCGTTTTGGTTCGGGTCGACATAGAATAGCAAACTCGTTAGAGGACTGCCGGGGAAAGAGTTCCTTCATGGTCGCTAGTGGAAGGAGCGATCCATCGACCAACCCCTCTTGAGGGAGACAGAACCTATCAACGACGGTACTAAGAGTAACTACGACATGGGGATTTAAGCATGCCAATGGCCAGCATTGTTCGGTAGCTAGCATAGCCGCTATGTCCGAGATTATCTGGGCAATAAATGGGTGACACTCCACTAAATGCCAAGGCAATTCAGCGAAGGCCAAGAGACCACGGATACGCAGATACTCGCTCAGGTCCGGAGCGAGACCAGCACGGAAGGTAAGGATATTCACTAGATCTTCCATAATGCAAGCAGAACACGCAAGAGAAAACACACACATGAACACATGTCGCACAAAGATCACAAGCACACAGGGGTGCAATAGTGAAAATGAGCGTAAAAAATAGGATTCAGTAAGAAAACGAGAAGAATCATACAAAAAGAAACCTAATCATCACACTGATGGAAATAGACAGGTATAATGGTGACATGCACACATTAACAGAATCAGAGACACAGAGGCGGCTATTAATCATAGTTAGATAAGAAAACGGAAGGATTACGGTTAGTTCCTCAACCAAAAATACGCAGAGAGAACCGAAATGTTGAGGGAGAACATTGGGAAGAAAGGGAGTAAAAATACCGATGACGCATCAAGAGGATGAGGGCGGACAATAGGGACGAAGCTTTGATCCATTGATCGCTTTAGGAAGGAGGGCACCATTGAGGGTGGATAACCGAAAAGTTGCAGGTCCCACTTGTTTGGCAATGCGGTATGGACCGAACCATCGCAATTTAAACTTTCCGACTGATCGGTTAGATTTAGCATTATAAAAGAGCACTAATTGATCGATGGTAAACATGGGGGTTTTAAGGAAACGATCATGATTTCTTGCTTGTCTAAGCTGAACTTCTTGCAACACCAGAAAACTCTCAAGGCGTTGTTCATCTAGAGACCGTAAAGCCTCCAATCGAAAGGGAAAAGATTCTTCCGGTAGTAACTTCCGCTCTAAGGCCACGCGCAGACTAGGAACCACCAGTTCCATAGGAGCAATCGCCTCCAATCCATATGCCAACTTGAAAGGAGTGATTCCGGTCGCCACTTTATATGTTGTACGGTAAGCCCATAGTATGGTAGGTAGGAATTGGTCCCATCTCTCTGGACAATCTAATACCAATTTCTTTAAGATGTTCAACAGAGATTTGTTGGTGCTCTCAGCGAGTCCATTTGCTCGTGGATAGTAGGGAGAACTGAACTTATGCACAATCTGGAAGGTTTTAGTAAGCACTTGCATTATTGTATTTGCAAAGTGTGTACCTTGATCAGTTACTATCTCCAAGGGTAACCCATAGCGTGGAAAAATGTCCTTCATCAAACATTTAGCTACCGTAACAGTTGTAGCTGACCGAAGAGCTCAAGCTTCGGCCAACCAAGTTGCATAATCCGTGCATGTCACAATGTATCAGTTACTGGTAACTATCGCAGGAGGAGTAATGGGGCCAATAAAATCCAAACCCCATTTTTGAAAGGGTTCAAGAGGCACAACTGGTTGGAGCAAAAAGAGATGTCGCTATAAAGGCTGATCAGAATGTTGACATGCATCACACTACTGCACATACTCGGTTACATCATGGTACATTGTAGGCCACCATAAACCACTCTCTAGGATCTTCCGGTGTGTCAGGTCAACCGCAAAATGTCCTCCGATTGGGGTAGAATGGGCCATTGTAATGACCGAAGCAATTTCATTTGGGGGAACACATCTTAGTAACACGCCCGAGTGATCCATATAATATAACTGCCCTACAATTAACTGGAATCATCGACTATACATAGCTAGTTTATGGCGAGCAGCCATAGAGGTCGTGCCGGGAGGACATCCACTAGTCAAGAAAAGCATCAAAGTGTCATAATAGGAGGGTTTGCTCGACAATTCTTGTTGATCCTCTTGTATGGTCTCACTTGCATAGATAGTAAGTGTGGTATCATCAACACCTTCTAGAAGTTCATCAGAATCCAACCGAGATAGAAAATCAGCAAGTGTGTATGCGGACCCTAGTTGATGTATTATTGAATAATCAAACTCTTGGAGCAATAAGAGCCATCTTGCTAGGCTTCCTCCCAAATGCTATTGGCGAACAAAGTACACCAAGGCTGCATGATCGACATGAAAAGTGAAGCATCATCCTAGTAAATAATGCTGGAATTTCTTCACCGAATACACTAATCCGAGACATTTACGTTCAGTGACTGAATAATTGCGCTCTGTCGGGGCCAATCTGCGACTCGCATAATACACTAGATGAAACCATTTGTCCGTTTGCTGCATCAGCACACTGCCAATTGCAATGTCGGATGCATCCACAAAGATATGAAATGGAAATTCCCAATTTGGTGCTTCTAAAATAGGTGCCTATGTTAACAATGATTTCAACCAGTCGAAAGACGATTGACATGCTTCAGTCCATTCAAACTGGTGAGGAGTATTGGTTATCAGTCTATTGAGGGGCGTGGCCAAATGAGCAAGCCACCATCAATGTTGTCCATGCCACCGGATTTGTCCCAAGAAGCGCATCACTTCTTTGGGAGTCATGAGAGAAGGTGCCTCCAATACGGCCTTCACCTTATCTGGATCAACTTGAATCCCCTGTTTTGAGATAATGTGTCCTAACAACTTGCCACAAGATACCGAGAACACCGATTTATTTGGGTTTAAGCATAAACGGTATTCTCAACACTTGGAAAAATAGCACCATAAATGGTACAGATGCGCTGAAGTATCACCAGATAAGGAGAAGTCATCTAGGTAAACTCTCATAAATGTGGTTAGATAAGGAGAGAAAATTTCTTGCATACAGCGTTGAAACATACTTGGAGCATTTCTCAGACCAAACCACATCACTGTACACGCATAAATGCCCCAATTGGTTATAAATGATGTCTTTGGAATGTCCTGTTCCGCCATTCGGACTTGATTATAACCACTATATCCATCTAAAAAGGAGTACATTTCTCGTCCTGCCACATCATCTAACATGGTGTCCAAAAACAGTAGAGGGAATGGATCAGGTATGGTTGTTGCATTTAATTTTTGGTAGTCCACACATATCCGTAATTGCTTATTCTTCTTAGGGACTATGACAATAGGGGAAATCCACTCCGCATGCACAATAGGGACAACAAACCCAACTTTCAGCAATCGATCCACTTCTGCTTTGACCTGGGCTGCATAGTTAGGATTCATACTATAGCTTGGTTGTTTAATAGGCTGAACATCTGGTTTCAGCATAACCCTATGTTGATAGATACGTGGGTCCAACCCCTTCATATCCAAGTAATCCCATGCAAACACATCAGAGAATTCACATAGCAACTGCAAAAAGTTATCGTGGAAGGTCTCTGATAGTCCCGCCTCAATTTTTACTGGTCGTGGGTTGGTTTCATCACCTAAGTGGCAGGTAACCAACTGATCTTCTAGTATGTAGAACTGCCGAGGCATATCCAAATCGTCTCCTGAGTGGAGTAATTTTTGGAGCATCGTATCATCCAAGGTCCGTGCTATACTTGATCCGTGCTCCCCGATTAGTGATACCATCGTACATGCTGCCGGACTCCAGTTATCAGCCACCATTTGTAAGTCCACAGTTCGGAGTGCCAGCAGATCCTTGTTGGCTTTGAGAAAAGCTTCCTCTTCATCATCTGAAAGACCATCCAACATATGTATAGGTTCGGCTACATAAGGTTGTGCATGCAAGTCTCAAGTCTTCATGTCGTCTAGTGGAACAACATATTTATGGTGGTTATTCTTAAAAATCAATTCCTGCGCTAACCAATCTTGAACTACCTTTGCTTGCTTTAACCATAGGCGTCCAAAGAGCAGGTTATAGTCAAGGCTAGATTCAGGTAATTCCAGAACAACAAAGGTCATTTTAAATACAGCCCCTTGAAGAGTAATAAGAATATCACGTACTAATGCCACTGTATGAACTTGGGATTGATCAGCCAATTGCACAAAAAACTGGACAGGTTCAATTTGTGTCCATCCCATCTGTTGACAAAGTGCTGCCATCACAATGTTTACATGAGAACCTCCATCAATTAGAACTTGTGTTATTTTATGATTCTTGTACCACACCGTAATCAAGGGCATCATATGATCCACCATCGAATCAAGTTCGAGCTGAATTGTGGCTGTCAAAGGAGCACATGAAGGTCATGGATTGACCTATTGTTGGAACGGTTGACGTACATCAGGGAATAAAGCCAATAGTTGTCCCAATGCTAGTGTAATTGACGTTTTGGATAAGACATCCCACATCGGATCAATTTTTGCTATTTTTGGTACAGTGTCCGGGTGCGGATTCCAATACTGTATGAGCTAGATTTTGCCCTTCAAGTACTTCCGGCGGTATGCTTTGTTGCGTCACCAGAACTGGGTCAAGAGACACAGTTTTTTCATGCATCATCCACTTGCTTGCTTTTGTAAACACCTTTTGTTGTTCACGAATTCTAGGTTCAAAAATCTCCGCAGCTGGCTGTAGTTGCTTTCCTGAACGTGTTTGCACTACTGCTATTTGAGTGTCGACTACTGATATGTACACCATGTTTGCCATTGGGTGTTGTCCTTCCTTTTTCTTTTTATCGTACTCGGCCGCATCTTTACAGTACCTATGAATATGTCCTATTTCACTGGAAAAATGACATTTAGGTGGTGGAAGAGATGCACCTTCACCTGTTGTGCCCGCATTCCATCGAGTTTGTCCAACATTAGTCTACCGTTCTCCTCTATAATTCTTGTATCCTTGGTAAGGAGTATTCCTTATTTATGGTGGTACGTAGTGACTGGTCGGTTGCCCTTGTTCCTGGATGATAGCATTGACAGCTGCTCTACTCTATATCTTTGTGTTATAGAGACAAGTCTCCATAGTATGGTCTGTGGTGTGGCAAATAGCACAGTACATCTGATTCAGAGTGCATGCGGAGATAATGTGTCTTGTGTTTTTATATTTAGTACAGTAAATTTGTTTCAGAGGATCCTGGTTTGAATGCTTGGATGCCTTCAATCAGTCTAGATCTTTAGTGAATCCACCCACTTTATTTTCTAACTATAAAGCCATTGCGATTACGACACCCAAGGTCATTCCTCCCACACATCGTATGATCATGATCTGTTTTAATTGGGGATTTAATCCATTTATGAACCACTGAGTAATAACGTCGTCCGATAAATTGGCATGCGCTGGTGGTAACTGCCGTACATGAGTCCGAAATAGCATGGCATAACCCTGTACATTCTAGTGCGGCTTCTACCCGTTATTCTGCAGATAATCAAAAATTTTTGTTGGGTTTTTCTTTAACCAAAACCATTGCAGAAAGGCATCCTTCACATCATCATACTGCCAAAAATGGTTCAAGTCATATTCAATTAACCAGCGAGCAGCTTCATTAACCAAAGTTGACTGGAACACGATGGCTTTATAAGCAAGGTCTGCTGGGTAATTCAAAACTGCATAATTAATTTCAAATATCCACACATGCACGTCGGGATCATCTCCCGAGAAACCTCCAAATTTTGTATACGTGACTTTGGCTGGCACCGGATGCGGTGGAACAATCTGTTGTTGTTGTTGCTATTGTTGCTGGGAACTACTCATGTTGCCTGAACTTTGGGGATGGACTTCTTGATGTCCTTGGACTGTATTGGTCACTTTGCCAGCTTTCCGGTCCAAAAATGTCTCTGAACCGATTACTTAACTCAAAATCTAGTAGCCCTTTCTCACCCTTAGTATCGAAATTGGCTAGAATTGCACCTAAAAATGGTGAATGCAGTAAATTCTTGCCGATCAAAATCACAGTATCTCCGAAAAGCACCGAATCGTCACTGGAGGGCATTGAATTATCACCAAAAATCACCGAATTGTCTCTAGACAATGCTGAATTGTCATCAGACAGCTCTGAAATACCACTAGGAACTAGCGTACTTTCTTCAAAATGTGTTGGACTGTCACTAGAACACACTGGATTATCACCACATTCTACTGAACTGCTTCTGCACAGCACCGAACCACCACCGGAATTGCCACTTGCTTGTTGAATTGAACCTTCTACAACGGAACTTGATTGTTCTTCACTTCTACCACCAAAGGGTGTTCCTAACAAATTTGGAACTGCCGAGGGATGTGGATCACTTTGATATTTGGGATAAGATTCACCGGAACATGTTACCGGCATATATAAAAGATTCGTCTTTGAGCCTTAACCTTCTTCTTCAACTGGCTACTCCATTTCCCACAGACAACGCTAATGTTAAACTTTATTGTTTAATCTATTATCAATCCTAGGTTCTTGGGATGGTTAGGGGTCTGTAAAAATAGAGGCCTTGTTTATATTTTCCCAAATCTATAGATTCCGCGTATACTACTTCACCCAAATCTAACACATTGAGTTAGATTCTTTTCTCACTACTGGTTTGAATATGTTTACAACACACTTCAATACCATACAATTAACTGTGTAACTTCTTTACTTATCGTGTTAACCTGTTAACTTTAATACTTCATTAAGACTTAATTAATTATTAAGCTTAATCAATAGAATTGACAAAGTACTCAGACTATACAGGATTTCGGCAATGCTGCGCTCCACTTCAGGCTCTTCACCCAGACGAATAGTCCGGCGACACACACCCTCTGCTTCATGCGTGACTCTTCTTTCATTAGTTTGTAAAAAGTTACAACTATTGCACTACGCCCTTTCGGTATGCGTGTGACTTTTCAGGGTTATATTATAGAAATTATGAGTTCCTTTCTGGCGGCACACACTATTCACACAACTGAGAATTGTTAGAGGAATCCCAAAAATCAAAGGGGAAGAAGCTTCAATAAAGGAGGAGCACAAGAGGTAGAACAAATAACTTCAATGGCTACAACAACAACAACTTCAACAGTTCAAATCATCAAGGAGGATATAGAGGAAGGAGAGACTACAACAACTACACTGAAGAGCAAACAAAAGAGGACTCACTTCTACTGATAAACATGACTATGAAGAAAGCTAAAGCAGATGAATATGTATTTTATATAGACTGTGGTGTTTCAATTCATGTAGCAAGGAATGTGGCTCTACTATTAGACTTGAAGGATCCAAGAAATAGACATGAGGTTCAAAAAGGAGATGACACTAGACATTTAGTGGAAAAGATTGGAAATGTGAAGACCCCAGATGGATATATGAATCTACTCAACAAGGTATTGTATGTACCTACCATAACAAAGAATCTCATAAGTGTTGGACAAATTGTAGAGAAAGGATTGCAGGCAAGGTTCACAAGGAATGGAGCATTTGTTGAAGATCCACAACAAGGACTCAACAGAATTGAAAAAGGAGAAAAGATAGGTAGAATCTTTAGATTTGAACCCCAAGACACTAGAAATATAGCTCTATGCAACTATGGAAATCAAACCCTATCAGAATTGGAAATGTGGCATAAAAGATTGGCTCACATAGGTGAAAGAAATATGAAGCAAATGTACAGTGATCAAAGTGTGCTTGGCCTAACTAATATATACAAACAAAATATGATATACAAGTGTAGTGCTTGTCAACTTGAAAAATCAGATAGACAACCTTTTATGAAGAAAGGATACATTTGTGGTGATTCATTGGAGCTATTCCACATAGATGTTTGGGGACCTAGCAAAGAACCATCAATTTTAGGATCCAACTACTATGTATCTTTTATTGATGATTTTAGCACATGGACCATCCTATATTTTATGAAGCACAAGGATGAAGTATTCAATTGTTTTTAGAACTATCTTGCTCTTGTTGAAAATCAAACAGGGAAAACATTAAAGAGGCTAAGTTCAGATGGAGGGCGAGAATATTTCTCCCATGAATTCGATGCCTATCTCCAAGATAGAGGCATCAAGAGAGAGATCACAACTAGGTACACTCCATAATAGAATGGAGTAGCACAAAATAGGAATAAGACCATAGTTGAAGCTGCAAGGTCCATGCTCAATGAGAAAAAAATACCCAATTATTTGTGGGCGGAGGTTGTATCTACACCCACCTATCTTATTAATAGAATACATCAAAGGCATTGGATGGGATGACACCCTATGAAGCATGGAATGGAAGAAGACCTAGCCTTGATCATTGCAGGATATTTGGATGCATAGCTTATGCACATATTCCATCACACATTAGAGGTGAATTGGATCCTAAAGCAGAGAAATGTGTGTTTATTGGATATGACCTAAATAAAAAAGGGTACAAAGAAAAGATGCAGGAGTTGAGAGATGTTGCAGAATATTCTCAACAAACTATAAGGAGATCAACCACAGAAAAGAAGAAGCCAGAAAGGTATGTATTTGACACCTCTCTAGTCACTAAACACTCAATCTATATTGCTCAGGATATCAACTCAAGAAGAGCCATCGACCTTTGAAGAGGCTAAGAAGAAATCAAAGTGGAGAGAAGTAATGGAAGAAGAGATAGAAGCCCTTCAAGGGAATCAGACATGGGACTTGGTTCCTAACAAGCCATCCATGAAGATCATTGGATCTAGATGGATCTATGTTGGTGCAGGACAACCACCAATTGATGTTTTGACATGCAAATGAAGTCAAGATTTGAAGGAAAGATTCAAGTTATGAAGCAAGGAAGAAGTATACATTCAGAAGAGGAAGACATGTACACATATGTATAGATAGTTCAATTATGTCTTTAAGAAGTCATAAGGTTGTAAATTTCTGTATATATATGCTATGAAAGTGTCGGGGAAAATATGAGAGAGCATGAGAATAGAGAAATGAGAAGTTGTAAGAGTCATTAGACATATGAGAAGTTAATTGAACTCTCTCTCATCATTCAGTTGTAAACTCCTTCAGAAATGAAAGATTTTTGCGCCCGATGTTTTTGAGTTTTCTCTTCCTATGTTAGATCTTTTGTGAAATGCTTTTGTACAAGCCTAAGTTTATAGGTGAGAGACCTCTATACAAATTTTTAGCTTCCAATTGTGATCAGGCTAAGAGAATTGTGTGTAGGAACATTTGTATGTGAAGAAGTGTTCACTGGTTCCTGAAACAGGCGCAAAATTTGAAGTCAATGATTTGATCATTTCTCACTCCAGAGTTTAAAGTTTTGAGTAAGCAAGCACTCAATATTTAAGTTGGAAGGTAAGCTCCTTGTGGCTAAAAGCATTTGCTTAAACGGGTTCTATTATTGGAGAACTATGTCTTAGAAGCTATAGGTGTCTAAATCGACTTCTCAGAAGTACAATTTTAGATATAGGTGACTTGTCAAGTTGATTTCTCAAAATCTATTGAATCTTTTGGAGTAATTCAACTTGGAGGAGGTGCACAATCTTTAGGCGAGACCCCCTGCAAAGTTTTATAAAAAACTTTACCCATTTGCTTGGTCAATGAGAAAGATAAGTGCACCAGACTTTCTGTAGAATCATCCTCTTCACATATTTTTCAGAATCCTTATAATTGAGTATTAATCCTCTAAATTGGTGAAGGTTTTGACTTACTCTTGATATAGAGGTGCTCTAATTTCAAGAGTAGGTTGTTCTTTTGGAGATTAACACTCTCCATCAGTGGTATCAGAGCAGGAAGCATCAGAATTGAAGGAAGGAGGATCCCGATTGCAGGAGGTGCAAAGAATTCAACATGTGAAGGTTCAAAAGGTGAAAGCTTGAGGATAAAGCTTGAGAAGGAGATCATACGATATCAAGGAACTCAAAAGGAGTGTCATTCAAAGTAAAGATAGCCTTATACTTTATAAAGATTGAAGATTTCAATACACAGGTGAAGAAAAGATGGGAGATTCTCTTCAGATAGAGAAATTGGATAGAGAGAACTATCATGCATGGTCAATGAGGATGGAAGCTCATCTTATGAGCAGAGACTTGATAGCTTACATTACAGGTGAAGAAGAAAAGCCTCAATTCAGAGATCCTAGTGTTCCAACTAGGGAGGAATTGTCAGATTTGAAGAATTGGATGAAGAGAGATGCTCAAGCTAGGAGCATTATCTATATGGCAGTCAATGACTACTTGATACCTCACATTAGAGGTCTTGAAAGTGCAAGTGATATATGGAATGCTTTGGAGGAGCATTTCCAAAATACCACAAAGTCAAGGAAGGCATCTTTGTGGGCAGAATTTACCACTTTCAAGAAGAAGGCCTCTCAATCCATCTCAGATTATGTAACCAGAATGAAGGACATTGCAGATGCATTAGGAGCTGTAGATGAAGACATTGAGGAGGATAAATTGGTAAGGCAAATACTCACAGGTTTGAGAGGTGATGACAAATGGAAGCCATTTATTTTGTCCATTGAATTATCACTTGATCATTTTACTCCTGACTTAAATCAATTGCTAGGACATATGTTAACCTTTGAGCAGGATGTCAAAGGTGAAAGTGACAAGAGTACACGTCATGCAATGTACTCAAAGGATAAGAAGAAAAATAGCAAAGGAAAGCAACAAGCAAATGAAGATGAAGGCACAACTAGTCAAGCCAACTTCCTAAGAGGAAGAGGAGGTGGCAAAGGTAGAGGAAGAGGCAGGAACAACAAACATGGAGTCAAAGCTTGTTGGATTTGTGGTGAGACAAATCATTTAGCTAATGATTGTTGGCATAATAATCAGAGTAATGGTGGATATAATGAGAATTTTAATTCAAGAGGAAGAGGTGGCAGAAATCAAAGAGGTAATTTCAGAGGTAGAGGTAGTAGGGGTTACTTTGGAAGAAATGCAGGTAGAGGATTCCAAAGTCAACAATACAATAATACCTACTACAATTATGCTTCAGATCAGAAGGAGGATTCAACATTGATAATGAATGCAACTTGTGAAAGGCAAAGTGAAGGCCAAAGAGTCTTCTACATTGACTAAGGGTGTAGCAATCATCTGAGTGGTAACATAGCATTGATGAGTGATTTGGAAAATAAGGTGACTAATCATGTTGTTCAAACAGGAGACAATACAAAACACAATGTGAAGTCAATTGGATCAGTAAAGGCCAAGGATGGTAGCACCTTATTGAGTAAGGTCTTGTATGTTCCTACAATTCCTAAGAATCTGATAAGTGTAGGAAAAATTGTTGAAAAAGGTTATGAAGTGAGGTTCGCTAATGACGGAGTGTTTGTGCAAGACCCTAGCAATGGGTATAAACAAATTGTTTCAGGGAAGAAAGAAGGAAGATTGTTCACATTGAAGATTCAAGGTAATGTTGGTCATGCCTTGTTCACTTATGGAGGACATAAGATCTCTGAGTTAGATCTTTGGCACAAGAGACTTGGACATTTCAATGAAAGAGGTATCAAAGACATGATTAACAATGGTGTAGTGCTTGGATTGCCTAATGTTGCAGGTCAACATATGACATACAGATGTGAGACATGTCAATTAGGTAAGGCTCATAAGCAATCTTATTCCAAGCATGGTTTTATGTATTCAGAGAAGCTTGAGTTGGTACACATAGATGTGTGGGGACCATCAAAGGATTTCAATATCAATGGTTCAAGGTATTATGTGATTTATGTTGATGATGCTACCAGATGGATCACTATATATGTGATCAAAGATAAGTCGGTATTCAATACATTCAAACATTATCATGTGTATGCAGAAAGAATTACAGGTCATAAGTTGAAGAGACTAAGGTCAGATGGAGGGGGAGAGTATTTCTCTAATGAGTTCAGTGATTACTTGTGGAATGCAGGTATAAAAAGGGAGGTTACTTGCAGGTACTCTCCTCAACAAAATGGTGTAGCAGAAAGGAGGAATAGGACTCTTGTTGAGTTTGCAAGATCCATGATGAAGGAGAAAAATTGCCCAAATTATTTGTGGGCTGAGGCTGTAAATACAGCTACTTATCTAGTCAATAGGTTACCATGTAAAGCCTTGCAGGGTATGACACCATATGAGGCATGGTGGGGTAAGAGACCTACATTAGACCATTGCAAAGTATTTGGATGTTTGGCATATGCATATGTGCCATCACAATTAAGACACAAATTGGAACCTAAAGCTGAAAAGTATGTGTTCATTGGTTATGATGATAAGCAGATGGGATATAGGTTGTGGAGTCCATCCACAAAACAATTCATTGTGTCTAAGGATGTTACATTTGATGAGCAATGTACTTGGTATGTAGGTACTATCAATATTAATACAGGTGATGAAGAAGTTGTCAGTCAAAGGAAAGGTCAATCAAAGGTATAGATATTTGATGAAGAGAAGAATAGAACTTAGAAGGTCATCAAGACACAAGTGGCAACCTACAAGGTATAGCTATGATACTTCTTTTTTGGGTACCAAAGATTATGCTTACATGATAAAAGCAGATGAAGACCCTTCTACATATGAAGAGGCAAAAGTTAAAGAAAATTGGGAGAAAGCTATGCAGGAAGAATATGATGCATTGATGGAGAATCAAACATGGGATTTGGTTCCAAAACCAAATAGCTAGAAGATCATTGGATGTAAGTGGGTCTACAAGACAAAAAGGTTTGCAGATGGAAGTGTGTCTAGGAACAAAGCTAGACTTGTTGTGAAAGGGTTTGCTCAAACATATGGTATTCATTATGATGAGACTTATAGTCCTATGGCAAAGATGACAACCATCAGAACACTCATAGCAATTGCTGCATGTAAAGGTTGGAAATTGTGTCAATTAGATGTGAAGAATGCTTTTTTGAATGGTTATATTTCATATGATGTTTTCATGGAGCAACCTCAAGGATTCAGAGATGGAAGGTATCCAGATCATGTGTGTAAGCTCAAGAGAGCTTTTTATGGCTTGAAGCAAGCCCCAAGGGCATGGAATTATAGGCTTGTAAAGTTCTTAAAGGAACTTGGATTTCAAGTATCTAAGGCAGATAGTAGCTTGCTTGTTAAAGCAAGTGATGATGCGTTCATTTACATGTGCATATATGTTGATGATATAATTCTTACAGGTACAGATGAGAAGGTATTCAAAGCCTAAAGAAGCAAATGGAGAAAGAGTCCAAAATCAGTGATTTAGGAGATTTGTCATACTTCTTGGGCATGGAGATTTCATACACTCAACATGGAGTGTATGTGACTCAAGAAAGGTATTTGAAGAACTTGTTAATCAAGTTTAAAATGAATGATTGCAGGGTAGCACCTACTCCAATGGAGGTGAATCACAAATTGAGCAGATATGGTGGAGAAGAATTCAAGGATATGAAGTTATATCAGAGTTTGGTTGGTAGTCTTATCTATGCTACATTAACTAGGCCTGATTTATCATATGCAGTTGGGGTTTTGTCCCAATTCATGCATTGTCCTAGGAAAGAACAATGGATTGCAGGTCAAAGAGTGTTGAGGTACATTAAGGGTACACTCAAAGAGGGTTTGTATTATGGTTTTACATCAGATACAAACATCAAAGTATATAGTGATGCAGATTGGGCAGGTAATCCTAATGATAGAAGGTCAACCTATGGATACATGTGTTATGTGGGAGATAAGTTAATCTCTTGGTGTTCAAAGAAGCAACATACAGTTGCTTTGTCATCTACAGAAGCAGAGTACAAAGGAAGGGTTGAAGCTGCAAAGGAAATAATATGGCTTAAGACTCTGATGAAGAGTTTTGACACTATACAGAGTACACCTATCATATATGGAGATAACATGAGTTCATTGTATCTAGCTGCTAACCCTCTTTTTCATGCCAGGACTAAACACATTGAGATTCACTATCACTTTCTGAGAGAGAAGGTGATGGATAAAGAGATTGAAGTCATACATACTTCAACAAAAGATCAGATAGCTGATATGCTTACCAAAAGCGTGGATGGACCAAAGCTACAAAAGTTCAAAGACATGGCAGGCATAAAGAAGATAGACAAAACCTCAATTGATGATTGAGGGGGAGCTGTTGGTGTAGGAAAATTAGCAATTGATGTTTTGATATGCAAATGAAGTCAAGATTTGAAGGAAAGATTCAAGTTATGAAGCAAGGAAGAAGTATACATTCAGAAGAGGAAGACATGTACACATATGTATAGATAGTTCAATTATGTCTTTAAGAAGTCATAAGCTTGTAAATTTATATATATATATGCTATGAAAGTGTCGGGTCAAATATGAGGGAGCATGAGAATAGAGAAATGAGAAGTTGTAAGAGTCATTAGACATATGAGAAGTTAGTTGAACTCTCTCTCATCATTCAGTTGTAAACTCCTTCAGAAATGAAAGATTTTTGCACCCGATGTTTCTGAGTTTTCTCTTCCTTTGTTAGATCTTTTGTGAGATGCTTTTGTACAAGTCTAAGTTTATAGGTGAGCGACCTTTGTACAAATTTTTAGCTTCCAATTGTGATCAGTCTAAGAGAATTGTGTGTAGGAACATTTGTATGTGAAGAAGTGTTCACTGGTTCCTGAAACAGGCGAAAAATTTGAAGTCAATGATTTGATCATTTCTCACTCCACAGTTTAAATTTTTGAGTAAGCAAGCACTCAATCTTTAAGTTGGAAGGTAAGCTCCTTGTGGCTAAAAGCATTTGCTTAAACGGGTTCTATTCTTGGAGAACCATGTCTTAGAAGTTATAGGTGTCTAAATCGACTTCTCAGAAGTACAGTTTTAAACATAGGTGACTTGTCAAGTTGATTTCTCAAAATCTACTGAATCTTTTGGAGTAATTCAACTTGGAGGAGGTGCGCAATCTTTAGGGGACACCTTGTGCAAAGTTTTATAGAAAGCTTTACACATTTGCTTCGTCAATGAGAAAGATAAGTGCAGCAGACTTTTTGTAGAATCATCCTCTTCACAGATTTTTCAGAATCCTTATAATTGAGTATTAATCCTCTAAATTGGTGAAGGTTTTGACTTACTCTTGATATAGAGGTGCTCTAATTTCAAGAGTAGGTTGTTCTTTTGGAGATTAACACTCTCCATCAATCTATATGGTAAAGAAAAACTCAGATGGATCAATAAATAGCTATAAAGCAAGGCTTGTGGCAAAAGGGTTCGCTCAAACCCAAGGCATAGATTATAAGGATACTTTTTCTCCTATGGCAAATATGTCTACAATTAGAGTACTTATGAGTATAACTGCTTCAAAGAATTGGAACATCTATCAAATGGATGTTAAAAATACATTCTTGAATGGTTGGATTTTAGAGGAAGTGTACATGGCACAACCTCCTGGATTTTTAGATGAATCACACGCTGAGTATGTGTGTAAACTTAGGAAAACTCTATATGGATTAAAGCAAGCTCCTAAAGCTTGGAACCATAGACTAGTTACATTCTTGTAGGATAAACGGTTTCACTTGAGCAAGACTCATTCATCACTTTTCATTACGGAAAGTAAATCTGAGGTGATATACTTGTGTGTGTGTGTGTATGTAGATGGTATCACTTTTACAGGTGATAATGTTGATGCAATCAAAACAATCAAAGCCCAAATGAAGGAAGAATTCAAGATAAGTGATCTTGGATTACTCACTTGCTTCCTTGGCTTGGAAGTAGTCTACACAAATGAAGGAATGTTCCTTAAACAAAGGAAATATATTAAGGATATGCTTGCAAAGTTTAAAATGCAAGAAACTAAGGTTGCAGGTACACCCATGGAGTTCAACCACAAGTTAAGTGCTCATGAAGGAGAACATATTGAAGACATTACAAGCTACCAAATTCTAGTTGGAAGCTTGAACTATGCTACCCTAACTAGGGTGGATATTTGCTATGAAGTAAGTTTGCTTAGCCAACTCATGCAAACTCCTAGGAAACCTCGCATGGGTGCAACCAAAAGGATATTGAAGTACTTGAAAGGAATAATTAATGAAGGTTTATACTATCCCTACACATCTGATTTGACTGTAAATCTATCACTGATGCAGATTGGGCAGGTTCAAAGGATGATAGAAGAAGCACATCAGGATACTTATCATTTGCATGTACAAAGCTCATCTCTTGATCTTCAAAGAAGAAACCTACAATTTCTCTTTCCTCAACTGAAGCTGAATATAGAGGGCTAGCAAATGCAACACAAGAAGCTATGTGGATCAAGACCCTATACAAAGATCTAGGGTCTGATTTTGGCACTCCATTTATATTTGGAGATAATATGAGCTCACTCCATTTAGTTGATAATCCTATCTTTCATGCTAGGACTAAGCATATAAAAGTCCATCATCATTTTGTTAGAGAAAAGATTATGAGTAAGGAGATACAATTCTCCTATGTATCCACTCATATGCAATGTGCAGATATGATGACCAAATCTTTGGATGGAAGCATGTTGAACATGTTTAAATCCATGATTGGATTGCAGGAAATACCAAAAGACTGAAGACTCAAGCATCTTAGGCTTGAGGGGAAGTTGTTGGTACATTTGGAAAGCCTTGATGCTTGACCAAATAGCAAGAACTTCTCAGATATCCATTTTTTGATCACTCTTAAAGTACACATGAACACCCCTTGTAAAAATCATAGACTGTAACTCTTGAGTTAAAAGTAAAATAAAGTCATTGAGGGAATCTTGTGGCATTACGAGTCAAGCATCACAACTACCTACTGGTTAGAATCAAATCAATGACCGCCCAAAAAGATAGGAACACTTTTAGGTCGAAGATTTTCAAAATTAAAATTCATTATGTGTATAAATATTGGTGACTCTTAGTCGTGGGTAAGGAGAGAGAAGGATGAGCCCTTGAGCCACAAGTTTGAGCTTACACATAGCTCACATATGTATGAGTAATTCTAATTCATCTCTCTTGTATCATACATTCATAATCATATACATTTTGAGCCAATACTGCAAGTTAATCTCTATCTACTATTGTGTGTTGCTATCTCATTATTTTGGTGAATTTGATCAGTCCAATTTTTAGTGTGTACTTAATATTACAACCCACAAGTGAAGAAAATCTAGGTTTGCCTATATAACCACCAAAAGAGAAGGCTTAGGCATACTGTATGCTGTGAAGGAGTTTAAACACTATCCATTGGCCAACAAGTTCAAGTTTCTCACTGATCATCAAACTTTATTATATTTGGTCAATAAACTTGACAATAGAGGGGACTTAGTAAGATGGTTCCCCTTACTAATTGAACGCAACTTTGAAGTGGTTGTTAGGAAAGGAAGAACCCACAGATCACCTTTCTTGCATCACTTCAGGAGAGTCACCCCAAGGAGTGGCTAATGAACTACCCAATGCTTATCTATTCAATTTAGACGTTGTTTCTAAATTGGAAAATAAGTTGGTATCTATCCCAACCTTTAGACACACAAATAAGAATGAAAAAAAAAACAAAGATGAAATTATAAGATCACAAAAATATCAAAAAAAGTATTTACAAACAAGATATAGAGGGTGTACTAGCTTGTTGTGTCAAGGAGGATGAACATAACAGTTGGTTGCAACAAGCCCATGAAGGATTTCTAGAAAATCACTATTCTAAACAAAAAATATTGGAGAACTTGACACATTTAGGAGTGTATTGGCCTAATATGGATAGAGAAATACATGAGAGGCTTATGAATTATCGAGTATGCTAGAAGAGACCCTGGTGGAGTATGCTACCCTTTATCATGCGTCGTTAATTCTAGAATAGAGAACTTTATTGGTAGAATTTATAAGATCAGGAACACTAACCAACAAGGCTATTCTAGCAAGAAACAATGCATGGAGAAAGGGGCTTAGGAGTATGCCTTAGTAGGATAGAGCCTATATCGAAGAGGCAAAGATGGTTACCTAAGACTGTGCATTCACGAATCAGACTATTTGAAAATCTTAGAAACTACACATAGCAATGTTGTAAGTGCACACTTTGGGCATAACTGAGTAATTAAAACCATTCTATTCTCACGTATTTGGTGGCCTACTCTTCATATGGATGCACATACCTATGTGACAAGATGTGACACATGCGAACATGCAAAATATCCGATTAGAAAAGTCGAGATGCCTTTGAGGCCAATGATGGGGGGATGCGCATTCTTGAAGCGGGGTATAGATTTTGTAGGTCATATTAACCCCCATCTAGAAAATCCCATGCACAATACATTATTGTAACTACATATTACCTTAAAAAGTGGGTAGAAGTAAAAGCCATGACAAAGAATGATGCTCAAACGATGGATGAGTTCTTATTCAAGAACATGTTCACTAGATACGATTTACCAATAGAATTAGTAAGTAATAGAGGTATGCACTTCTTGAATGAAGTCATTGAAAACCTACTCTAAGAATTCTTCGTGATACATAAGAAGTCTACCCCTATCATCCACAAGCTAACAAACAAGGTGAGAGCACAAATAAGATCCTAGATATTGTATTGAAAAAACTAGTAAATAATAAATGATTTGATTAGGATAAACAACTTCCTCATACTGTTTGGGCTTATCAAGTTGCTTACAAAACAGTACTCAATGCCACCCCATTTCAGATGGTCTTCAGATAGAATGTTGTGTTACCATTAGACTTCTTGATCCCGACTTTAAAAGTAGCGTAAGAGCACGAGTGGAATGGACACGAGTTGTCCTCTAGGTTATTTGATGTAGAATGCTTAGGTGAAACCAAGCTAGGAGCATCAGTAGGCATCCACGCTACAAAGAAAAGACAAAAGGCATACTTCGATGCACACATCAACGATAAAGGATTGAAAGAGGGAGACCTAGTGTTGACTTATACACTAAAGCAACATGCCCGTAAATTGGAAAAACGAGGATATGGGCCCATGATCATTAACAAAATTTGCACTAGTGGTGCATTTCAATTGGACGCTCTAGAAGGTGACATCTTGCCAAGCTATATAAGTAGATGTCGAGTCAAGCTATATCAAGAACGTCTTATAGAGGATATGCTAATGAGACTCAATGTTGCTAAGAAGCAAAAAGAAGAAGAGTTAAGGGTTTGAAAAGAAGGAGAAGAATAGGCGAGAGAGTGCATTAGGTGAAATAAGTTAAGGCAAGAAGGCTTAGATGTCAATCACAATGCTCCAAGATATCACATGGCTATGTGCACCAAAAAGAGTACACATCCTAGCATCATAGATAGATGACCATTCATCACCATTGAGCTAGGGTACAATGATGCAAATAAGATGATCAAAGCTCTAATCAATTCTCAATCTACCACTAGTGCAATTAGGTACTCATGTTATAAAGGATCAGGTATGGAAATTAAGCCATTAGAAGCTTATTTAGTGGGCTTAGGAGGCCTATAAACCCCTTGTATCGGCTAGGTGACATTCCTATCCTCTTAAAGGATGTCCCTTTCGTAGTAAAGTTGCTAATTTGCCATGATGAGGACATCACTGAACATATGAGGTTAGGGCAAGATTGGTTGTACAATCATGCAATTCTCTTAAACCAACCACAACAATTGCTTCAAGTCTAGGTTAACAAGAAATGCCTAATAGTTGAATTGAAAGGCAAGGGTCCTTTTGATTTGAGTACCCCACACTTTGTAAGCACTATAGAGTCCAATGTGCATGATTCCTCACCTATTGATGTGCATGTCATGCAAGTGATGAAGCCTTCTGCACTTCCAAAAGTATCAGCCCCACAATTGGAGCAATCAGTTTTGCAGAGCAGAGGAGGACAATTGCAACTAGATAGCAAGAAGCAGGCCACCTCAGTGACAAAAGCTACTACACAACCTTGCTCCTCACACAAAAGGACAAAATCTGGACCAAATTTCAATACTAAACAAATACGGGTGCTAAAAGCCAAGCAACCACCAACGTTGCCCCAACAATTTCCCTCCAGGCAAGCCAACTATGCCAAAAGAAGAACCAAGCAACTAGGACAAGCTCAACCACAAAGTATCCAACAAATTTGGGGGCCTAAGGAATTAGCTATAGGTCAACAAGGCCGATTACACATGTGGGTACCCAAGGAACTCTTACATACACAAAATCCTATGCTTTCCCTCATGAGAAAAGTCTCAACAAAGAAGCCAAGGAGAGGCAAGGATCACAACGAAGCATAGAGATCAAAAGAAGATCAACTTACCTCTTCAACATTAGTAAGAAGAAAATCATTGAGGGTATGTGTTCGGAAGCCAAAAGCACGAATAGTCCCCCATAGAACCAAAGAACCAACCACAAGGGATATAAAATTTAAGAAATTGTCCAATGATGAAGAGGCCAAACGTGATCTTTATGTGGCCAAACACGGTTCTAAAATGGACCCCTATATGGAGGAATGATCAATTATCATTCAACCATCGATTGATTGCATCATTTAGAGATCTAATGGATACCTCCAAACAAAGATTGCATCAACCTCTTCAAGTAGCATCAAAAGCCTCAACATGCAAAAACCATGTGCCCTTTGCATAACCTCATCTTTTGCACCATTTAGGTCATGCATTTCCACAATATGCATTAATATAGGGCCACATTACAAGGTCGTGCATAGACACAATTGAGAATCACAGGCACATGAGACACATTTGACATATGTAAACTCTTTTATTGATACTAACCTCTTTCTTCTTGTTTTGTGACTCTTCCAAAAAAAGAAAAGAGAAGAAAAAAAGAAGAGAGAAGGGATAAGACCATGCACTTGAAGAATCTCACTAGTGAATCATCAACAAGGACATCCATCAACAATGAGACAAGCCAATGGTCAATCACCATGATGGGAGTACAACATGAACAGCTAAGCATCGATCATTCTTTCACCATGGTAAGAATCCCCTACCTTGGCAACACTATAAGAATGATAAATTAGGGGACCTCTTTGTCAACATACCCTTGAGTGCTTAGCTCAAGGCCCAATTTTTCACACTGAAGACTATACTTCTTACAATGCATTTCCCAAGTAAGCATGCATAGGGCCATATCAAAAGGCCGTGCACAAGGTAGATATTTTCTTCAACCCATGCACTATCACACATACCCATCATTCATTATGTGTTACGAGTACTTGGCATGATAGATGTGAAAACCATGTTTGAAAGATTGAGAGAAAATCAAGGTTACAACATAGTACCTATGAAGCAATTCATAGTGAACAACTACTCAAAATCAATATTGGCAACCGCTTTTGAGCAACTAGCAATTTTTGAAAGCTCACAAATACACCATCATGCTCGAATCCAAGGAAGAAGTACATACAGAGGGAATAAAACTTGCAAAGGCTAGCAGTGAAAAAATGAAGAACACGACAACCCACGTTGCTACATTTGGAAGACAAACCACTCTTTTTGATACATGATGGACACTACCTCTCAGAGCACTACATGGAACACCCACTCCAACAAGGGTCTATCAAGGATGACATACTCGAGAGGGGGGGGGGAGTGTTGGAACTCAATGTTAAGGACAAGGCGTGCCATCAAATAAGTGGACACACAAGAAGAGGGAGCATGTAGGGAGCTCCAAGATGTATATGTCAAATTTTCAGAAGAAATCCCTATAAAAATAGTGATTTTGATCATTAAAAACCATTATAAATATAATTCCATATTTTTGAAACTCCATTTTGTTCAAGCCAAGGAGTTCTTGAGCATGAGGACTATTAGAAGTATCTATGTACTAATTTTCATGATTTTTAGACTTTGTTTGAGTCCTCAAATAGGCTTTGGAACCTAATTTTTATATAGGCTAGACACTAGGTCTGGATAGGGCCAAAGCTAGTGAAAAACTATAAAGAGCTAGAAATCTAATTTTTGAGGTTAGGAAGTTCGAGAAAGAGCTTTTTAAAGAGTGTAATTGAGTTAAGGAGAATCAAAGCTTCCAATGTTTATGTCTTTGTTACCTTAATTTATGTGTGTGTGTGTGTGCATACATGTATGTGTTTGTCATTCACATTTGCTTGCCATGATTGCTCACGATCTTCATATGCTCCTCACGTCTCCATGGATTGACAAGTAAAGGAGGTGGTGCTCATGCTTGGGCTACACATATGCTATGCCAATGGTGCCCATATATGCTTAGAATTTTCTATCAGAACTAATGTTCTCACTCTTACACATGATCCACATCATATATAAATCTTTCATGTGTTCTAGTGATCTTTGACTCCATATCTAGTCTTTTTGCAGTATGGATGGAGTAATGCTACAAACCCATGAATAGCTCATGTCATAAGCTCCCATTGGTACTCCACAAGTTGTAGTATCTCATCAATTCTACATTGTAATATAAGAACAAATTAAAAAAATTGAACTTCGAATTTCAAAATACAAATAAAACTTTAATAAGTAAACAATAAATAATTTAATCGCATAATATATATTATATACCTAAATGGTAATAATGTTATAATTGAATGAATCACCTCTATAATTCAACCCTTCATGTGAACATAGCATAAATCTACATGAATTTGTCTCAAGACAACCAAAATGTTGCCTAGATCTTCCCATAAATCCATGCCCAAAAACTTTTCTTTGCACATGACGTGCAACCTCTGTGTTTGCCCTTGCCTCTATCGATTATAATGACAACAAGGCATCAATGCACATTTCTAGATGGGAGAGAACATGATATATATATCTAAGCCGTGTATGTGCTAACTAACTCTGTGTCACTGTAGCTTTGAAAGATACTAAAAGGCTGATGATTCTTTCACACAAATGAGGCAAAGCTTCTGACATCTGAAAGTATAGGAGCCAACCATGGTAATTTGGCTATTTCCTCAAACAAAATATCAAAACAGTGTGCATTACAATGATCCAGTGAATGCTTGGGGACTTGGCTTCTATCATCTCCCTCATCCTCTTACAGTTAGAGGTGTTATCGGTCACTACCTGTACCATGTTGAAAATTTCTTCTTCTATAGTAGATTTGATATGCTCATAAATGTGTTCTTCTATGATATACACTCAGTGCACCACTAAAATCCATTGCCTTGAGAATCTATATGCCTTGATAGGAGGAGATCATTATATTGATAATGTGGCATCATATGAAATCACTCAATCCATCGAATCGAATGAAGAAACCAAGTTTGATAGAGGTCAATCCTTTCTTGCCCTTCAATGAGCATGGATGTACGTAAGCATTTTGATATATTTCGGTGGTAATGTGTATGAATACACTTAGAACTGTTGAGGCACTTTTTTCCCTCTTTAGGAGGTTCTTTCCCCTCAGTTTGTATATACGCTTATAACCCTAATGGTTCATTTATGTTTGTACATTCACTTGGTAATACATTTTGTATTATGTTGTGCACCAAGATTCTTCTTCTTCTTCTTCCTTGTGTTGTTTGTATGTTGTCACAGACCTGGAAGTCAAGAAATTCGTGTCTGAGTAGGTCATCGCTTCATCTAGGGCATCATTGACATTCCTCGGGTCACAACCTCATACTTGCATGAAAATTGGTGAGCATGCACGTGGCTATTAGGAGTTCAAAACACCTTGGTTTTGTAGCACCAAAATTTTACTCTCAGCTCGTTTTGGCCTTCCGATGCACTACTGCAATGATTGTGCATTTAATTTCCTCCTTTTGTGCCAAACATATATATATGGTTTAGGTTCACTAGTATAAGCACCTCAAAGTGTCCTATAGGTTTAGTAGAGCTTGATGTAGGATTTACCGATTCATAGCTTGATGTGTGAAGATTTCAAGTATGGGAAATACTATGAGGCATAATGCTAAGTAGAGGGTTGAGGCTTTAAAGAAAAGATGTATGGAAACTTCAAGGATGGATGTAAAGATGAATGCAAACTTCAAAGATGTATGTAAGAAATGCTATGTAGTATGAAGCAATGGATGCAAAGATGGAGAATGAGATGCTATGAAACAATGGATGTTGTGAAGCCATGTGTAAAGGGTTGAGGCGGAGTGAATCAATGTGTGGTATGTGTGTGTAATCCCTTAGGGAGTTGGGACTTGTCATTCAAACGGAAGTATATGTGTGAGTAGCAAATAGCTATGGATGCTAGCTTCAAGGGGCTCAAGTCTAGATAAGGCAAAACTTCAACAATATCAAGGCGATCAAATTAGGTCATTAAAGAAGCCAATTAAAAAGATGCCATTGCAACGATTCAAACAGTGCAAGGCATCTTAAGCACCTATACAAACCGTTGCATTGTCATCTTTTTAATTAAATGCTTATTTCGTTACATTTTCACCATTACACAAGATTAATTAAATGCTTATTAAATGCACAAGATTAATTAAATGCTTATTTTAATTACATTTTCACCATTACACAAGTATATCTTGATTATTACAACACGAGCAAGGGATGTATCGGCATAGATTTGTTGTCGTTGCTCTTGCTAAGAACATGTTTCCCTCAGTTCTTTTGCACGTCTATTGTGAGCTTGCGACCATCTTCCTTTTTCCCTTCTATGTTACTCATTTTTCTTCTTTAGATACTCATATACCATGCTATTTTTCTCGCTGTTCCACCTTCTTATGATATGCTTACCCCTTTTTAGATCCTAATTGGTGATATATATATATATATATATATATATATATATATATATATATATATATATATATATATATATATATATATATATATATATATATATATATATATATATATATATATATGTGTGTGTGTGTGTGTGTGTGTGTATGTGTGTGTGTGTCATTGCTTGTGACATTTCCATTGACCGATATTTTCCATAAAATAGGGAATAAAATAAAAATATGAAGGGGTTTAAACTTCCAACTTTTTGCCAAAAACTAACACAAAACTAAGTATTTGTCAAACCTCAAGGCCATTGTGACACTCATGCGAGACCTTGTGAAGCCCAATGGATGCAACTTAACATCAGTTAGGTTGATATCGAACCCATTGGCATTGTGATTTGATCAACATTAGTGAAACTTTCATCTTGGTCTTGTGCATGAATATCTGTAGAGAAATCTTGGTGTTGACTTTGGGATTGCTCTTTTATATTGTACTTAAAAAATAAAACTCTTTGTGTGGTCATTTCTATTGAGAGCAATATGTCAGCTACATGTTCTTCTTGTTGCTGACTTTCAAAGGTTCTTGCAAAAAAATAGTAGTTTCATGTTTACATGTAGTTTTAAGTTTAGCTTATTTTCTAACTTCTATATCTATAATTATAAATTCATAATTTAGTTTTCTTACTGTTGTAGTTGTTCTTTTGTAAAAAACATTTGCGTTTTAGATTTTGGTTGTTAGAAATTGCATGAAATTCCATCATAAGTTTATCGAAATTGTTTTGAAATATCATCAACGATTGACTAGTATGTTCAATCAATGTAGCTATTAATTCATTAGTGTCATCAGAGGCTACACACCAATTGTATAAAGAAAAGTTCTCTATTACTTGGGTCAACTTTTTTATTCGAAAAAGGAAGTTTGACATTAGCCTACTCTTCCACACTTTGATTAAAATAAAAGAAAACAAAAGTATAGATGAAAGGGCCTAGCACCCATGGGACCCCCCGAATCCCACAAAGCAGGGGAAGAACATACAAAGCTAGAGGGTTTCACAAAGGAGTTTGATAACCCCTTCTTCCTCTCGTGCGGGCCCCACTTGGATTTAATCTTGTTGTCCTCTAGGAAAAACACTCTATGGTGCCTAAAAGGTGGGGATTTCTTACAATTGGATATTCTTTTGCCTAGAAAGAAAAGGGATTTCTCGATAGACCATTCTTTAGGAGGGTTTCCAAAATTGGAAGCACATCTTTCTCTCCAAATCTTCCAAAGGGTCTCACCTCTTATAGCATTCCACAATGTTGAGGAGCAACCGATTGCCTCGCCTTGAAGTGCTTGCTTCCAATTGATATGTTGCTGTAGTAGAAAGAGTTTTTCAAGAATCCGCCAGATCGAGACAGATTTGGGGCACGAGAAGAAAATGTGTCCCAAATCCTCAATGCTACAACGACACCTCTTACACCATGGTGGGGCCCCACAAATTTTGCTAGCCCTTATATAGGTCCAGATTCCTTGGTGGAGGATTTGCCGCATAAGCAATAACTTTTTTATCTCGATGAGGGGGTGCTAGAGAGACATGAACTTCAGATCCCAATGCAAAACCATCCAAGTAAGACACCACTTCTTATTAAGTGTGATATGATAGTCCAAATTCTCCTTGATTCTAGGAATTTTGTTCAGGCTATTACCATTGTGCCATTTGAGAACTTCATGGTGGGGAGGGTCTTGGCCGATGAGGAGGCAGGTTTTTGAGCTTTCCCAAGCGATGCATCTACTTTGCAAAAGTATCCATTCTTCGAAGTTCACTCTAATTTCTAGATCGATATCCTCAAATCTAATCCATTGGCCAGTTTCTTGATTCTAAAAATGTTTCCAATACCAAAAACCCTTTTTCCAGTTCTTTTTAGCTTTTTGGAGGTTTTAGGACTCCAAGCCTCTGATGCCCTTGATAGGGAACCAAATCAAATCATTCTGTCTGATACCTACCACCCATTTCCAATCTTCACTGATTCTCACCAACTATTTGACCTTGTTCCAACTCTTCCATAGAGAGCATACCTGACTCGAGCCTTTAGGAGACACTGGAAGTGGGGAGAATAGAAGGGTGAGAAGGCCCAGGTCCTTCCAACCCAAGTGACCCACAAGCGTAAGAGCACTCTTGTTCTTGACGATGAGCATCACACAAGAGGCCTCATTGTTACACCAAGCTTTGATAAGCCATTTAGCTACCAACTTGTTTTCCATGCCCTAAATGTCTAGAATGCCCAGACCCCCATGATCCTTTTGGTTCATACAAGTAGACCATTTAATTTTGGGGACACCACTTCTGTTGAGATCACCGGTCCAAAGAAAGTTTTTGTAGATTCTTTCCAATTTGATAATCTCTTGTTCCTTCGGTCTCCAAATGGAGAGAGTAAATAGTCGATGATATAAGGAATGTATTAATTACCATGGCACACCTCGCTAGGTTGATCTGCATATCTTTCTAGTAGGGTTAGAGAGGACCCAATTCCATCATTGCTCCATTGAAATGCCAAATCGCATCGAAATACCTAATACACGAAAGATTTGTCCCCTGGGGATCACTTGAGAGCCTTGGTCAACCAGGAATTGGGGTAGAAGTCCGATAATGGCTTTGAAAGAAGTTTTAGAGTGGTTTATTTTGGATCCTGAAGCCACAGAAAATGTGTCCAAGCATCTCCAAAAGGTATCAATGTTGGTCATATCGTTATGCAAAAAGGCATTCGTGTCATCTGCAAAAATTCTCATGATTATCTAGCCATGACTGAGAGGGAGCAAGAGACCCTAAATATGGCCTAAGTCCATATGATGCTTCACTAGGCAACTCGGCCCCTCCATAGCAATAGCAAAAAGTAGAGGGACCAAAGAGCATCCTTGTCTGATAGAGTGTTTTAGTCTAATAGTCTTCAACAACTAGCCATTGATATTTATCTATGTCGATACATTTCCTAGTAGGGTAGAGATCATCTTAGTGAATCTCTCATTGCAACCGATGTCTTTAAGAGATTGAGGAATGAAGTCCCATTCAAGCTTATCGTATGCTTTATCAAAGTAAATCTTAAGAAAGATAACATCTTGAGCAGACTCTTCATCAAATTCAATACCTTCCCTAATATCAATAGTAGCTTCAAGTATGGACCTACCCTTGATGAAGCCCTTCTGTTCCTCACTTAACCAACTTTGTAAGTGGCAAGAAATTTGATTGGCAATAACTTTAGCAAGGATCTTGTATCCTGTTTGTAGCATCGTGATCACGCACCAATTCCCAATCCTATTTTTGTTTCCTTTTCTGTGAATAATCTTGATGACACCTTTGTTTAGACATTCAGGCAGCGCACCAAAAGACAATGCCTCTTGCCACACCAAGCAGAGCGCAGTGGCCACCACCTATCTAAAGGTCTTGAAAAACGCATTGCTAAGGCTGTCAAGACATGGGCTTTTCCCATTAGGAAGCACGTTGATAACTTGAAGAATTTGAGTGTCTGAAATGGGAGTTTCAATCAGAGTTTTCAAATTATGTGGGATTCTTGTTGATTCAACTCTAGAAATGATCACCATGCAGTCACGCCTATGGGGAGAAAGATGCGTGGAAACCCCTAGGAGTTAGAAAAAGTGGTTGACAATCATTGAGCTATTTTCTTCTTCCGTCTTGCATTCGATCCCATTGATGTCCATCAAGAAGGGGACAACATCCTTAGATTGTTTCTTTTTTAGGAGGGCACACATCTCTTTAGTAGGTTTGTCAGCCTTACCAACCCACCACTCTTTAAAGTATACTTGTAGATTTTTATTTTAGATTTCTTCCTCGTATCTCACCAAGCCTCTGATTTTTTGTAGCCCCATTTGGTATTGAGAGTTACCTTTGTTCACTTCCTCCTTGAGATGCCTCAGACTACGATAGAGCTTCTCTCTTCATTTGCGATGAACATTTTGTAGCATCCTCTGGGTCCTAACCAGGATATGACGAGTCTTCATAACCGCGATCCTCCAGCTTTTGGCCGGCGATGAGAGGTTGGTGAAGGCCGAATTCCACACCTCAGTAATCCCCTATTGGACAGAGGGGAAGGAGAAGGAAGTAGAGTAAGCATGAAACCACGGTGCTCTCTTCAGCTTGGTGAAAGGCTTTAAGGAGAGAATAATTGGGTAGTGATCCTAGATGGTAAGGTCAATATGTTAGGATTTGGGTCAACTTGCTTTCTAGCTCCTTCATACAAATTAACCTTTCATTTAACAAAAAATTCTCTATCATAAGGGTTGCATACTTAACATTTATAGTTCTAATGAGCATTGAATGTTGTGTTCAAGTTTGTTTTCTTCAATTCTTGTATGAATGCTTTTTGTTTTGCTAATAAGCTTCATTTAATTTCTCTGTAATAAGGGTCGCATGCTTATCGTTTAAAGTTTGAATGCTATATTCAAGTTAGTTTTTGAGCTCATTCAATTCTCGAATGATTTTTTTCTTTAATTAACACAACTTCATAGTAATATTTTTTTTTTATTGTCGTTTGTATTGCTTTGTCATTTGTTCCACTTGAGCTTGGAAGCATACAATTATCTTTGTACCAGTTTTTTTTATTTTGCATCTCTCCTTCATTTACACTTGAGCTTGGAAGCATACAATTATCTTTGTACCATTTTTTTTATTTTGCATCTCTTCTTCATTTACAAGTTCTTTATTTCTTTTGTCCGAGAGTTGATTGATGTTTTTGTTGTATAACGAAGAATCTTAAAGAATAAAAATAATAGAAAAAATATCTACATCCTTAAATAAGGGATGGGTTTGTCCCCCTTTCGGATGTGTTGTGATAAAGCTTTTGCTTCATGTTCATACTTCCTTCACTTTTTGTTTTTAAATGGACGTTAGGCTGAGGCCTACTCCTCCAGGCTTTTGACTTTGAAATTGCAATTGTACAAGGAAGGGCAAAGTACCCATGGGACCCCTCTTATCCCACAAGAACGGGGGTTTACATAGCTCGGTTAAACTGCGGTCACAACTATTGCGTGGTAAGACAAACGGTGACACATCAGCCACAAGATATAGCTTTCCAGTTTAAACATGTCCCTTACATGTTGTCGGTGGGGGTTGAACCCTCATCCCCGCCTGAAGAGGCGAGAGGCCCAACCACCCGAACAAGTGGCGTGGGACATAGATCCTTCACTTAATTCGTTGTTTGACATGTTTAATTAATACTAGTCGAGCTCAAACCGGTTCGATATTATGATTCCAACTTCTTTTTTTTTTATGTCTCTATTGAGGGGTGTAGCTCAGTGATGAGTAGCACCTCCTTTAATGTCAATCTGGGAAGACGTGAGGATGGTATGAAGACCTCGAGCAAGTGATGGCACAAGTGCGTGAGTGAGAAGCACACAAACATGCACACAGATACACACACACGCACTTACACAACAAGAACAAAGAGAGAGACAAGTTCAAATCTATTACAAGCTAACCTCAAAAATGAGCTCTCTAGCTCTATTTATAGTTTTTGACTAGTTTTTGGCCCTGTCCAGACCTAGTGTCCGATCTAGTTAAAAATTAGGTTCTAGGGCCTATTTGAGGGCTCAAACGGAGTCTTAAAAATATGAAAATTGATAGGTAGGTACTTCTAATGCTCCTCAAGCTCAAGGACTCCTTGGCTTGCAGAAAATGGAGCTATAAAAAGGTGGAATGGTATTTACAATGGTGTGGAGTGACTAGAATCACTGTTTGGGAAATATTAATTCAGGAAAACTAATGGCCTATTCGCCAAATCTTCTTTGACTACTTTGTCTGCTTGGCCCTTCACGTTGGCTCCCTTGTCTTGTAAGTCCTTGACTGCCCTGACCACTGCCAACATTCCCCCCTCTCTCGCACCTGTCGTCTCTGATAGACCCTTGTTGAGTAGACCGTTGGATGTAGTACTACACAACATCTCTGGCTAAATGATGTTCTGCTATTCTCAATCCTTTGGCCAAATCAGTAAGTAGGGCATCCCAGTCAACTGGTCCCGGTACCTCCAGATGTGGCATGCGTAGCTTTTCTAAGTGGATTGCCTGTTCGACCGCAAATAATTGTAAGAGATGAGATGGTTTGGGTATGAATATCTCGGAATGATATTCCCAGAACCGTGTGATAAACATTTCCTCAAATGTTTTCTTGAAGCAGGCTGGTAGATACTTGATACGAGCATGCCACGCATAGACAACGTTGATGGGTGGTGTGGTGCTCATATCGTAGGCAAGATCTTGGTTGCCTTCATTGAATCCGAGAGCCAAAAGGTGAGGTTCTTTGACATTTCTAAAGGCTTTGAATGTGATCAGCATCATCTCAAATATTTTGAGGCACATCTGTGCCATGATATCTGGTACATTTTTTAATCGGACTGCCCAGTTTCGGATGGTTGAAATCATGTAATTAACCATGGGTTGGCCATTAGGGGGTGCCAAGTATACGTAGTTTAACCATTTTTCACATCCTTTAACTGTCAACACTGTTTTGGTGTATTCTAGCCAAGACCTTCTTCGAAAGATAGGGCAGTAGCATGGGTTATACTTGATGTATAGAGGCATGTTATTCCAAGTACGTACCATCTCAGGGTATGTTTCGAGCAGGCGTATCCTCTTGGTAGGTTGAAATATATTTCCGTGCGTGGCGCTTGCAGGAATGTCATCTGGTGCAAACTGTGTTGTCGAAGTTGGTTCTTTTGTTGTGCGCTGCTTTATTTCAGCATTGTAATCTGCCATTAGTACGGAGAATGGAACATACAAATCATCGGACGTGCCAATCCACCGATGATGGGAGAGGTTTCTGAAGTAATCGGATTTGATGACGACTTCTTCCAATCGAGACATAGATTGTATCTATACTGCCACTCTCTCATCATGGGTTGCACCAACCTTCTCTAACTTTTGCATCCATTCAAGAGCTTCGATCTCAATTGTGTCCATTCTTTCCTCTGTTTGCTTACCCCCTGGTGCAGGCATGGGTACGTATGGGTCTTCAAAAGTCTCCTCAACTTCAATTGGGACCAGGTCCTCAGGTTCCGGCTCCACAAGGGGAGAGGGTTGGGCACTCATATTGAAGAAGTTTATCTTGTAGTTCTGCCAGTTGTGCTCTGAGTTCTGCGACTTCTTCAGATGTGTCTGCGGTGGCTGTGACTTCTTTTGGTGACTCTTGCTGAGCTGCCAGTTGCTTTAGTAGGTCATCCCTTTCTATTTCTAAGGCAGCGTGGGCTTCCAGGAGATCGGCGTGTGTTTCCAATACGATTTGCATGTTTTCAGATGGGATGGCCTTGAAATTCTCTGGGTCGATTTCCTGCGGTGAACCCTCCATTGCTGCTTCCAGGTTTTCTTCGTTCTGTTTCTGTAGTCGTTTATTCTCTTCAAGTGTTGTGGACATGTGCTTTCGTAGTAAGGCAAGGTTGCGTCAAAGCTTAAGATTGTCCATTATCTGAGCATGTAGCATATCATCGAGTTGTTGTTTTCTTCATTATCTGGCTGGGGTGGATTGGCTACTAACTGATCGTGTTGTGCCTGCAAGGTATTAAATTGCTGTTGTAATAGCCTCTTCTCCTTCTCTAAATTAATGAATCTTTCTAGTAGCGTTTCATGGTTTCTGAACAGGCTCGTATGCTGAGCATCTAGGTGCTGGTAATGTTGTTGAAGTTGAGACATACACAGGTACAAAGTATTAAATACATTATTAACAGGAGTGGATGCTGGGAAGGCGCTGAATGCAAGAGGGTAGGGAAAAGGGAAAGGGAGTGTGTATGCAGTGCTCGATAAGGGTGAAGTGGGTGGTCGGGGAATGGGAGATTGTGGGAATATGGGGGAAGGGAGAGGTGCGGAAGTGGGTGATATGTCCATGAAGTCATGTGTGGATGTGGTCGTGGGAGTGATTGTGAACATGGGAATTGTCGGTGTGGTGATGGTTGTGAAGGTGTAGAGTGGCGTGTGCAGTTGTGAAAATTAACCACTAGGAAGTGTTAGGGGGAGAATGGGGTTTTCAGTGGCGACAGTTAGAATTACAGTTTCCATGGTGGCATTTACAATAGGGGTGGTGATAGGTTGTGCGGATTGTGAGAGTTGACTCATAGTCTGTGCTTCGGTATGGGAAGTGGACTCTGAGGCTGTGACAGTGGTGGTGACAGTGGTGGTAGGAGGTGAAGGTGGTGGAGTGGGAGGGGAGGGTGGTAATGGGGGTGACGAGGGTGCACTTGAGGTATGGGTTTCCTCAGTGTGATGAACGGTATGAGTTGTGCCTGTGGTGGTGGATGTGGTGCCCTATGGTTCTGATACCAATACATTCATTTGTTTCCCTGGTCTAGGGGGACGTCTGCCGTATCTTCGCTCCGATCTTCGCGAGTGTGCAAGAGCGGTATGCACTGTCTCAGGTACCCCCACTGCATCAGCAATCATTTCAAGGGTTGCTCGGTATTGCTCGTCCACACCTTTGTCTTCCAATATCTGGTTCATGAGAGCCTTTCCTGTTGCCAAGGATAGTTTGTGTTGTTCTTGAACTCGGTTGATGGTATCATACAATCTTTTCAATTGCTTCGTATAAGCAGGGGCACCTTCAAGTTCTAGTACAACTTCTTGCTCATATTCATGCTCCTCTTCGTCGGATAGTCCTTCTTGTTCATCCTCTTGCTCCTCTTCTGCAGTCTCCTCTTCGTCTTCATCCACTTCCACAACTTCTGGTTGACTTGGATGGGGTTGGTTTGTAGCAGTTTGTTGCCCGCTTGCTTGCTCTGCCTCAACTTCCAAATTAACAGCATTAATTATTCTTGCTACCTCCTCATCCGTTAACTCCTCTAGTGTGAAGCCATGAGGGAACTCCAAATCAGTGGGTATCGGTGGGAACACTAGGTTTGGTCCTTCCGTGCTATGCTTTGGTAATCTGATAGTGAAAGGTTGCACTCACCTTGGAAGTCGTGGAGTTGTCTCTGGTGTTGGTGTAGCACCATGGGCCTGTGCACAGGGCATCTAAACTGCTCCCCTCATTTTCTTGGATGGAGGCCCTGCAGTTGATAGTCTTCGTTGAAATTCTTGCACCCTGGTCCAGACAAGTGCCCTTTGAATTGGCACATCATATGCCAAACATCGGTAAACAATCCTTGTGAGAGCACAGCATCCATAAAGTACTGACTTTTGCTTCTTATACCACCGTTGATGGGCCAAGTGTATTTGGTCAATAATCCAATGAGGCATGTTGATTCTCAAATTGAAGGCGTCTGCTAAATATAGACTGAACCATATCTTCTTGGGTGGCATCGTGAATCTCTCTTGAGCAAGGAACGTGAATGTTGCATGCACATTCGAAGGTGAATAGCAATAGTTGGTGTCATTGCCACCATGTCCTTCAGTTTAGTCAGGTTCCTGTTCTTCATGTTGTCTGGGACCATGGTCTCTTTCTCTATGGGGATATGCATACCCTTCATATTGAGAGCTTCCCTTACCAAATTGTTCGTCAATTTGATACGCTTCAGTTCATTACCTCTTGTAAGGGATGGTAGGACAAAGGTGCTATATCCCTTTTTCTCTTTACTGGGAGTGAGGGTGTTAATCAGGTAAGAACACCTTAGAAAGTCCGGCTTCGGTAACTGGGCTTTGAAGTAATCATATAGTCAAGCCTTCTTCCATATCGCTTTCAACCCTTCATTATTTTGAAGCCTCTCAAACTCTCTGATAAAGAAGTGATACCTTCCCTAGCGTCCGTTAAACTCTATTTCTGCCTCCCACAAGTAAGTGCCTTCTCCAAGAGGTCCTGCCACATCATTGAACCAATGCGAGTTTTTGCTTACTCGTGATGTGTGCCCCTAGGGAGGATTCTCAATAGGTATGGCATGTAATGCTCTCAATTCTAGTGGTCTTTCCTTCAACTCCTCCTCAATGGGGAGACTTTCAATATCCACAATCTGAGGGCTGGTGCCTGCCTGGGAGCTTGTTCCTGTAGCCTCGGCCATATTGAAGAAATTGGTCGCCGGTTCTGTGAGAATATACAAATGAATGTTAACATTGCAAATAGACACCAAGTGGTCATGTGTCCCCGTTACAACATTAACATGATGAACTGATAGTTAGTTAGTTAGTTAGTATGTTCGTGCTCGTGTGGTTGTGAGTGTGAGGTGTGGTTAGTAGGTGCAGGGTTCCTAAGTGCTAATTGGGATGGTGCGGTGCAGTGTGGACACAGTTAGTAAGCGGAGGTGGCTTTACAATGGAATCAGGTGGTTTAATACGAAGTTTGGGCTTCCAAACACAGTGGGTGGCTTTCTTTGTTGATTTTGTGTAGAATCTGGTGGGCTTCATAAGAATGTCTGCTTGTAAATGAGGCTTTTTAGGGACCCATTTACAAGTGATTTTACTCCTGCTCCCGAACAAATATGTGTTTGGGTGTGTCAAATATGGGTGGGACTCAGCTGTTCGTGTGAGTGAACCATGTTTTGTATGGTGTGGTCTGTGTGTGGCCATTTGATCCCACAAGCAAGCCTTAGGCACCCAAATTTTCCTTGATTGCGGGTCAACCTTCATCGACTTCTTGGGTACCCAAATAGGCTTTGCTTTCGTAGAAGAAATTTGGAAAGACTTCCTATTAGTGTCGCGTCATCGGTCATTAATAAGATGTTGAGCCAATTGTTGTGGCTTGACCGCAATAGGATGCTCACATTTCTGCACCCACATTTGTTTTGGTGGTTGGGACACCTTGCTTCATACTTTCTTTTGGCTTTGAGTGTAGGTAGTCTGCTTCTGCTGCATTTTTTCTGCCTTTGGTTGTTGCATCTTGATGGTCTTTGGAAAAGAAGGGAGTTCCATCGTATCCTCGACTTCTTTGTTGAGATAATCATCCCTCTGCATCACATAATTTTGGACAAGAATAGCATGGTCATCTTCATGTGTACTCCTAGAAGGACCAGGAGTGTGTGCCTTTCCTAGTTCCTTGAGTGCTCCATTCACCATATTATATCCTTGAGCTGCATAGGCCTCTTCCCTAGGCTGATCTCTACCTTGTTGCCTCAATTTCATTCTTCGGATGTGTTCTAGTGCTTCTGCCTATGCTTCTTCTCGAATTCGCTTTTCCTCTTCTTTATGTTTCTTTGCAGTATTGAGTCGATTTAACATCTCCTCCGTGAGGGGTTCCTGATATAACTTGACTCTGCATCTGCTAATGTAACTGGGAAGAACATCACCTTCTAGTGTAGCTAATTGAACTGCTCCACTCGTTGAGATCCTATTGATCATCATGGGTCCATAGCCTCTTTTCTCTAATTTCTGTGCATGTTGTTTCAGTGTGTAGACTAGGACTAGGTCTCCTGCCTTCAAACCCTTATCTTTCACATGGATATCAAAGTACGCCTTCTGTCGTTTCTTAGTTGCATATATCCCTGCGGCAGCCCTCAGTCTTGTTTCTCCTAATCGCTCAAGGTCAAAGATTCTAGATGAAAGCTCATGGCCTGTCCACTCATGCTCATGTGCTACCCTTAGTGTAGGTATCAAGAAGTCTAATGGAAGCATTGCATTCTGGCCAAAGACCATCTGAAAGGGTGTGGCTTGGAGTACCATTTTATAGGCAACTCTCTATGCCCAAATAGCATGGTGCAACTGTTTGTCCCAATCAGAGCATTTATTATTCACTAGTTTCGTCAATACATTGCATAGAATCTTATTTGTGCTCTCGGCTTGCCCGTTAGCTTGTGGATGATAGGGGGTAGACTTCTTGTGTATAACCAAGAATTCTAGGAGCAGATTTTCAATAATTTCATTCAAGAAGTGAGTCCCTCTATCACTTACTAGCTCTATAGGTAGCCCGTATCTAGTGAACACATTCTCAAATAAGAACTTAGCGGTTGTCTGAGCATCGTTCTTTGTCGTATCCTTTACCTCTACCCACTTGGTTAGATAGCCAGTGGCCACGATGATATATTCAGCATGTGAACCCTTAGCTGGGGGATTAATGGGACCAATAAAGTCTATTCCCCACTTGGAGAATGCATGTCCACCCATCATAGGTTTCAGTGGCATCTCATCTTTGCGTATAGGATACTGAGTCCGCTGACAAACATCACACCTCTTCACATAGGTATGTGCATCCATATGAAGGGTTGGCCACCAAAGACCTGCAAATAGTATAGCCTTGATCACCCGATCTGGTCCAAAATGTCCACCTGCACACCCTGGTGAGCCGTTTCTAGGATCTTAAGGTATTCACTCTCATGGACACACAATCTGAGGTAACCATCTTTACCATGCTTGTATAGGTTGTCACCAATGAGTGAGTATTCTAAGGCTTCTTGTTCTAAACTTCTTTTCCTAGTCAAAGTCATGTCTTGTGGGAATGTTTTCGTCCTCAGAAAGGCTACTAGTGGCTCACTCCAGTCTGGCACTATGGACACTTGATAAAGAGTGGCATGTTCCACAGGTGGTTTAGTGCAGCAGATCGGGCATTCCTTGCACTACTTATGGACATCAGCCTCCATAGTCGGCCAGTGCACTCCAAGTCTCCTTAGTGTCTCTAGGGTTCGTTGCCTTGAGTAATGTTGCTCTAATGCACCTACATGTGCCAATTGCAACCATTTCACGTAGTCATCCTCTTCCACACAACAAGCTAGGATCCCTTGATCTGTATGCTTGTACATATTTCCTGCCATGATATGGTACTTTTGGGCTTTTACTATCTCCCTATCCTGTGTGTTTATTACTGGGTGGTTAGGCCCGTATGTCAATACTGGCACCAATGGCTTAGCCCACTGAGGCACCACTTCCAAATTAAACAAGTAAGCATCAGGAAGGTCATCCGATATTCCTTGTGGGGCTTCTCCAGATGTGAGCCTAGAGAGATGGTCTGCTCTCAGGTGAGTCTTCCCTTTCCTTACCACAACTTCAAAGTCATATTCCATTAGCAAGAGAAACCATCTTACTAATCTGCCTGTATTGCATGGCTTGTTCACAAGATATAACAATGCTTGATGGTCAGTAAAAAATTTAAACTTATTTGCAAGCAAATAGTGTCTAAACTTTTTAACTGCATATACCATGCCTAATCCTTTCTCTTAGTAGTGGTATAATTCCGTTCAGCTGCATTCAACTGTCTACTGGCATAGGCGATTGGCAGATCCATCTTACCTTCACTAGTAGGTTGTGCGAGTACACATCCAATTGCATAATTGGATGCATCCACATGAACATGAAAGGGCTTATTCCAATTTGGTGTGGTCAAGATTGGTGCTATATATAATCATCGTTTAAGCTCATTGAAAGAGTTCTCACCTTCGTTAGTCCACTCAAAGTTAGTCAAAAGCCTGTACAGAGGCTTTGCAATGATGGCATACATGTGTATAAAACACCGGTAATAACCACAATGCCCTATGAAAGCTTGTACTTCCTTGACATTCTTTGGCCTATGTAGTTCTGCGATGGCTCTTACCTTCTCTTCATCAGTGGATATGCCATTCTTTGACACTATGTGTCCTAGGATATTGCCTTGTCTGGCCATGAAAACACACTTTTCTGGGTTCAGACAAACTTGATATTCTCTACATTTGTTAAAGATTTGCCTGAGTTCAGGTATATGTGTTTGTCTAATGTTGGAATGGGCACAGAGATCATCAACATAGACTTCCAAATTCTTTCTCAAGAATTCTTTAAACACATGGCACATCAACCTTGTTGGAGTTAGACGTCTGCGGAAGCACGCGAACAGCACAAGGAAGAGGAAGAAGCTTGGAGCACAACACACAAGACTGAATGTATTACTAGAGAATGTACAAAGATAAGTAGCCCATTAGGGCAATAGGCGTATATACAAGCCGGGGGAAAAAAACCTCCTGAAGAGGGAAAAAAGTGCCCCGGCGGTCCTAGAGTGTTCACACACATCACTACCTAAATATATCAACAAATCCCCCCTGGGAGTGATGCGGTGAACAAGGAGCTGGCACTCATGTATAAGGAAGTGCCGAGCTATGTGGAAATCACTCCACAAAAGGAAGTAAGCCCAAAGCTTTGCGGAAAGCTTCAAACTTCTCCCTAGGCAGAGCCTTCGTGTTAAGGTCTGCAATGTTCTCCTGCGTGGGCACATATGCCAAGCTGATCTCCCCAGCAGAGAACCTCTCCCTGACATAGTGATAATGTACCTCAATGTGCTTAGTGCAAGCATGGAACACAGGGTTCCTCGCAACTGCCAATGCGCTCTGACTGTCAGTGAAGATGGTGGTGGCAGAAGACTGGCGAACACCCAAATCAGCCATAAGGCGTCTGAGCCACACACACTCAACAGTCGCTGTGAAAGCTGCCCTATACTTAGCCTCACAACTGGAAGTGGCCACAGTAGGCTGCTTCTTGCTCAACCAAGATATACATGAGCTACCAAGCATGAAGCAAAAACCACTGGTGGACACACGAGTGTCATAGCAACTAGCCCAATCTGAGTCAGAAAAAGCATGCAAATCTGGCGGTAGTGATCCCCCCTTGGGATAAAACAACCCAAGTAGCCGAGTACCACTCAAGTAGCGAAAGATGCGCTTAACCGCTTTCCAATGCGTGACTCCTGGGCAATGCATAAACCTGCTCATCTGTGAGACAGCAAACTGAATATCTGGCCGAGTAATGCATAAGTAAATCAAGCATCCAACAGCCTCCTGATAGAGAACAGCATCAAATGCATCTCCAGCATCATGAAGACTCAATCGTAAACCTGTCTCCATAGGAGTGGCAATAGGCTTACAGTCTTCAAGGCCAAAACGCTGCAATAATGTGTCAATATATTTCGTTTGACACAAAGCCATTCCACCATCAACTTGCATAAACTGAATGCCCAAATAGTGATGCAAATGCCCCAAATCAGACATCTCAAATGAGACATGCAAATCAGCCTTGAAATCAGCAATATGCTTCTCAAGAGGACCAGTGAGCAGCATGTCGTCTACATAGACAACAATGATCAAAAGCACATCATTAGCACGCTTAACATATAAGGTGATTTCAGTTGGACTGTTCTCAAAACCATGTGCAATCAGATAGGCATGTATTTTTTCATACCAAGCACGTGGTGCTTGCTTTAAACCATATAACGCCTTCTTTAACCTGCACACCTGGTTTTCATGCCCTTTCTGCACAAAGCCACGGGGCTGAAAAACATACACTTCTTCATGCAAGTCACCATTCAGAAATGCTGTTTTAATGTCCAACTGATATATATTCCAACCATGATGGGCTGCAAGTGCACAAATGCTCCGAACAGTAGTCATACGGCATGTAGGTGCAAAGGTCTCATCAAAATCAATGCCTCTTTCCTGCGCATAACCCTTTGCAACAAGCCTAGCCTTATACCTGTCAACTGTACCATCAGGTTTATGCTTCAGCTTGTATACCCACTTAGTGCCAATGGCCTTCTTGCCAGGAGGCAAGTCACATAAAGACCATGTACCATTCTTCATTATAGCATCATATTCAGATTGCATAGCAGCCATCCAATTTTCTGAATTTTGTGCTTCATCAAAAGAAACAGGCTCATTCTCATCACAGAGACTAGATGCAGCCATAGCATAGCAATCTGATGCAAAGGAGGTACTATGAGAGCCTGAACGAGTACGATATGACAAAGGTGCATCTAATTTGCTGTCACGCAAAGTCTGCACCAGCCATTTTGGCATAGTTTTTGCCTGTTCAATATCAGCTCTCTCATCAACAAGTGCATCATGTAAATCTGCATCAGAAATGGCATGATCTGCATCATCATATGAAACCTGCAAAGGCTGAGAAGTTGCCTCATTAGGACCAGCGCTAGCCTATCCACCTGTAAAAAGAGGCATCAAAGTATCATACATGTCTTTGGAGCTAACAGATGTCTCCTTAGTACATGAAAGCAATGGCTGAATAGCATCTTCCACAAAGACAACATCACGGCTAACCAGAATGCATTTAGTCTGTGGATGATACAGAAGATAGCCTTTACTTTCAGAACTGTACCCAACAAAAATACATTTTACTGCCTTATCATCCAATTTTCTGCGATGTTGTTCAGGCACTAATGCATATGCCAAACAACCAAAAACACGCAGATGAGCAACAGATGGCTTGCGGTCATGCCAAGCCTCATATGGAGTGATAGACTGCAACGCTTTCGTGGGACACCTGTTCAGTACATATGCTGCACACATGACAGCCTCAAGCCAGAAACTATGTGGTAAAGCCTGACTTTTGACCATGCACCTCGCCATCTCCATGAGTGACCTGTTCTTTCGTTCAGCAACTCCATTCTGTTGAGGTGTATACGGCACTGTACATTGGTGTTTTATCCCACGTTCAGCCAGAAATGCATTAAAATCTGAAGACATATATTCCCCCCCTCGATCAGAACGGAGGGTGCCCATTTTACATGCTGACAGATTTTCAGCCAAAACCAAAAACTGTTTGAAGCACATGAACACTTCGGACTTTGCTTTGAGTGGATATACCCATGCATGCCTGGAAAAATCATCAATGAAAGTCACGAAGTAAAGGTAATTTCCAAAAGAGGGTGTCTGCATAGGACCACAGACATCACTATGTACAAGCTGCAATTTCTACATAGCCCGAACTGAACCATCTTTTGGAAAGGAAGAACGCTGCATTTTGCCCAAAATACAGCCTTCACAAACATGTTTTCCAGGTGCCTCAAGTTTGGGCAAAGAGGACACCATTTCAGATTTCTGCAGGCGTAACAAACTAGCAAAATTCAGATGACCAAAGCGTGCATGCCAAAGCTTTGCATCTGACATAGCCTGAGAATCATGAATTGCACATGCCGAATCATTCACAGATTTTTCATAGTCTATGAGCTTATACAACCCACGACATAAAATGCGAGAAGCAATAATCACATCGCCATTTGAGAGATCATGGACTGTACACCTGTCATCAACGAATTTCACAACCAAGCCAATCTTGGCTAATGCAGAAAGTGATAACATGTTCTTTTTGATCCCTGGCACAAATAAAGCATCTGACAAAGTGAAAGAACTACCATCAGCAGTAGTCAGAATGATCTTACCAACTCCCATAACAGGATAAGAGGAGTTATTGGCGCATGTGACAGTATTCCCTGTAGGGGCAGGCTCGAGTGAAGAGAAGAAACTGCGCTGCGAGGTAATATGTTTGGTTGCCCCACTGTCAAAGTACCAAACATCTGAGTCTACTGCAGACATGCACTGATCATGAGAAGATGGGTTAAAACTGCAAACAGTAGTAAACGCCCATTCTTCTTCCTGCACAAGATTTGCAGACTCTGTTTTTGGTGTAGAGGCCTCTGCAACAACCATTCCAGCCTCTTTCTTCTTTGCCTCTTTAGCAGCCAGTTTTGGACAGTTCTTTATAATATGATCATTTCCTTTACAGTACTTGCAGAACAATTTCTGCTTTTCTGATTTCTTCTCATCCTTATCCTGGTTCTTCGATTGTGCAGCATTTGCAGATTTCTGCTTACTAGTAGAAGAGCTCCATTTTCCTTTGCCCTTCTGACTAGCCAGGAAAGCTTGATCTGCAACACGCATAATGGACCTGTTCTGCCTGGACTGATCTTCCTGCAACAGAACAGAGACTAATTCCTCAAATGACAAGGCATTCGGATTGCCTTTCATCATCAATCGAAGAGTAGAGGCAAAACTCTGATATGAATCAGGAAGGCCATTCAGAACGGTCTGCACAAGTGAGCTATCTGGTATAACCTCATCAGCAGAAATCAATTGTTTCTTCAGGTCTTTGATCTTTGTAAGAAAACTGTCCATCGAATCACCTTCATTCATGTGCTCACTCTCCAACTGTTTTCGGAGGTAAGCAACACGAGCCTCATTCCTAGCCTGGTACAAAGTGGTAAGTGTATCCCAAGCATCCTTTGCTGTTCTGCAAGAGCGAATGTGAGGAATAATGGCACGTTTGACAGACAAAGCTATCAATGCATGTGTGTGGGCATCTCTGCCATCCCAACAAATCTGCTCTGCAGTAGGTGCAATAGAAACAGCAGCACGAACAGGAATCTGCGGAATATCATCTTCGACACCATCTTCATCAGCTCCAACACCTGTATTTGCAGTACCTATCGTTACAGGTGTAACAGGACGTCTTTCAACACCCTGCACAATGTTCCACAATCCTTTTGCAACCAGTACATGTCGCATCATATAAGCCCATAATGGGTAGTTGGTACCATCCAACTTATCCTCAACAACCAACATACGGAATACATCACTGCTTTCAGCCATGGCCGGTGACTAAAATACCTTGATGCAGAAAATTGACTGTATCTCAAAAAGTTGAACAGAACTGCCCAGACGAGTTCTGCTAGACCTGTAGCAGACTTCGAGACGCTTAAACTGGCGAACAGAAACTGGTATATACCTTTGGCACAAAAGGACGAAACAGCCTGCACAAGCACTGCGATAGTGCATTCGGAGGCCGAAACGAGCTCAGATCGCGATTTCGGCACCACAAAGCGAAGCCGTTTTGATCTCGAAAACACCCTGAGTATGCTCACCAAATTTTGTGCGAATCTGAGACTGCAAACGGAGGAGTGTCGACGGCGCCCTAGAAGAATCAACGACCTGCTCTGATACCAATTGTTGGAGTTAGACGTCTGCGGAAGCACGCGAACAGCACAAGGAAGAGGAAGAAGCTTGGAGCACAACACACAAGACTGAATGTATTACTAGAGAATGTACAAAGATAAGTAGCCCATTAGGGCAATAGGCGTATATACAAGCCGGGGGAAAAAAACCTCCTAAAGAGGGAAAAAAGTGCCTCGGCGGTCCTAGAGTGTTCACACACATCACTACCTAAATATATCAACAAACCTCTGAAATGTGGCGGGTGCATTCGTAAGCCCAAATGGCATTACCCTAAAGGCAAATATGCCCCATTCTGTGCCAAAAGCTATCTTATGATGATCTTCTGGGGCAATGGCTACCTGATTGTAGCCAGAAAATCCATCAAGGAAGCTGTATACTTCCTTGCTTGCTACTCTTTCTAGTAGATGCTCAGTGATTGGAAGCGGATAATTATCTTGAATAGTGGCTGCATGAACTTTCTTCAAGTTAATGCACACACGTAACTTTCCATTCTTTTTGGGCACCACTACGATGCAGGATACCCACTCAATGTGCTCAATTTCCAGCTTCCACTAAGCGATTTATCTCTTCCTTTATCTTAGCAGCATAGTTATCATTATAAGTGTATGGCTTTTGCTTAGAGGGTTTGGCATCTGAGGTCATGGGTATAGTATGTGAGCATATGTCAAGATCGACACCTTTCAAATCCTTGTAACTCCAAGCGAATACATCTCGGTACTCTCTTAGCAAAGCTACCAGCTCGTGCTCTTCTTCCTCAGTGAGGTCATGTCCTATGTAGGTGCACCTTTCTTCTCCTTCCTCTATGGCTACAACTACTTTCTTGGTGGTTTCTTTGTTATTATAGGCCTCCCTTGATTGTGCCTCACGTTTTGGCATTTTTATCATGACTCTCCTATCATCTATCTCATACTTTCTAAAATTGTCGGGGACCTCAAACAAAGATTCTTCTTCTTCTGGTGTGACTTGTTTCTTCTTCCTTTTCTTGCCTTCACTCTTGGTGGTCACTTGCATGGTTAACCGCACATCATTTATACGCTCTTCATGTCTCTGAGGGTGAACTTCTACTTCATAGAAGTATTCTTCATCTGATGCAAAAGGTGGGTCCATAATGATTGACTCTAGATCAGAGTCACTTGCATTCTCGAATGCATTAGTGCTAGGTTCACATTCTTCCAGAACCAAATCTCCCATGATTGGCTCTATTGAGAAAACTGAAATGTCGTAGCCATCCTCATCACAGTGGGGTGTCCATTGTTCTTCATTGATGGCTACATCCATTGTTGCTAAAATTTCCGCCCAACCGTGAGGTTCAAATTCTTCATCAGGGAATACTACAGGTGCATAGGCTGGGTCTTGAATTGATCTATGTGTCTCTTTTGCACCTACCTCTCTGGCTTTTTCTCTCTTCTCTTCTTCTACTTCCACTTTGCACATCCATAAGTGGGTGTCTTCATGCATCCATGAGGATCGTGATCCTATTGAATGCACTGACTCTGTATCATCTTTGGCTCTATGGATGGGATTCCATTGGATGGGAGGGACATCTCGATGGGAGTAATCCTTGAGATTAACTTTGGTCGTGACACCTAAGTGTTGCAAGTACAAGGAGTTGGTTCCCCAATCCTGTACCACTTTCAACTGTCGCATAAATGGTCTTCCCAAAATCATCTCATATGCATGATTTTTGCTAAAGTCACATATAGCAAAAGTATGCTCAAACTCTACACATGTAGTGAGAGTTATTCCTTCTAACAGTCCTAAGGGTCTCTCTATGTGACCGTCAGCCATCTGCAATTTCATCCTAGTGGGTCTGAGTGCTGGCTTGCCCCAACGCTTCCATAGGGAAGTGGTAGCAATTGCAACTCCTGCGCCTGAGTCCAAAACTGCCTTGGTTGTGTATCCTTGATGGGTAATGGGAAGATAGGTGTTTCCTTCTTCTCCTTCGCTCATGTCTCTTATTTTATCCAAAGGTATTTCTGGTACTGTTCTATGCGAACCTACCTGGGAACGAGGCTTTGCTACTTCTAGCACTTGATTGGCTACATGTTTCCACAACTCTGGCCTAACCTTAAGTAACTCTTGTAAAGTGAGATTGCACTCCGCTTTAGTATTTTTTACCACCTCCGTATTCCTAGGTATGAATGAGTTTTCATTTCGTACCATGACTGTGGGTGCTCTCATACAAGTAGACTTAGCTTCCCATGGGCATGTGAAGTGGGGTAATTCATGTAAAGAATTAGACTCAAAGTCTAATTTCTCTTGAGATTGTGCACTCTCCTGCTCTCCATAAATGGAAGGAATATCTTGTGGGAATTGATCATGTGCCTCATCCACAAGTTCGATGGGAGGAGGGACTTCATTTTCTTTAGCCCATTTTTCTTCTTGAATCTCTCGTAGAAATTCGGGTGAGTACCGATTCATGGAAGAAGATGTGTCTGGCTCTGTGGAGTTGGGCACATAAGATTCTTGGGGGGGAATGCTTATTCTTTCACTTGGCCTTCCCTCATTTTGAGAAGCGGGTTCCTTTTCTGATTGTGCAATTAGCCTCTCTAGTCTTTCTAGCAGTCCATCAAAGTGCAACTGCGTCTTAGCTGAACTAGAGAAGTTAAAGAGGTGACTAGCTTCAAACATGGTTTGAGCCAATTCCACCATCTTAGCACAGATTTTGGTTCATTCAAGCTCTAGTTCTGCTCTAGGGTAACACTTTTCATGATCGGTTACGTTTGGCCCTTCTTGGATTCTGGCCTGATATGCTTTAAGCATCATATTTAGGTCCTCAGGAGTGGGATCTGCTAATACTGATCCTACTCTAGGGGGTGGTGGGACTGTGTGTGGTGGGTTGGAAGGTGGTGGATTGGATGGAGATGGGAATGGTGGTGGTGGGGTAGTGTGAGAGGGAGGTTGAGATGTAAGTTCAATTATCTTAGCTTTCGTTTCTCTTAGACTTTCTTCGAGTTCACTCATTTTCTTTGCCCATTGCCTTTTCATTCTCTCGTGGCTATCTTTCCAAGCTCTCGTCCGTTTCTTGGTTATGCTCTCAGTTTCACTAACTTCAGCACTCTTTTCCTGGCCTAAACCTTGGTTCTGCTGCAATGCCTGAGCTCTCGTGACCACTTGCACTGGTGTAGTGGAAGCCACACTCCCTGAAGAGTCTACAACTAACCCAATCACATTAACGGGAGTGATTTTTGTTACATTTTGTGGGTTCTTTGGGAAGTCTCGTAAGAGGTGCTCCTTTCCGCAATCTTGACAAAAGCCTTGAATGGTTACAGATTGGGGTTGTGTAGGGGCAGGCATTGGGCAATCATGAATCAGGTGATCTCCCTGACATCGGTAGCATGGCCCTCTAGGAAATGGGGGCCTTAACTGCCTAAGTTGGGGCCGCAAGTTGGGATTGGCGTACATGACATTGGTATACTCTGGCTCCCAACTTGGTTCACTCGGTTCTTCGTAATAATAGGCCTCATTATGCTTAGGTGACTGCATGTAGTCAGCCTGGGGGCTATCAATATGGGTAGAGTCAAAGCTATGGTCACTGGAGTCACTTTCTGAAAGTAATGGAGTTACTGGGACTATAGCTCTATTCAAATCCTCTTCTACAGCTGCATACTTTACAGGAATCAGATTGGTTGGGGCAGGAGGTTGTTGAGCTAGCATTGGTTGAGGTCTTTGTTGGGCCTGATATTTTTTGGTGCAGAGCAATCAACAATTGAAGTTTTGGAAGTTAAACAATGAAGACAAGATCAAGTTTTGAAGCATAGAAGAAGTTTACAATCAGGAATTGAAAGATATGTACACATATGTACATTAGTTCAGATATAGGTCACTTATACTTATGACTATTCATAAGTTTGTAAATATTTGCTTATAAATACCATGGAAAATGTCCGGACAAGTATGAGAGAGCATGAGAATAGAGTAATTAGAAGTTGTATGAGTCATTTTTAGACATCCTAGAAGTAAGTCAAGACTCTCTCATCATTTAGATGTAAAATTCTCAGAAATGAAGAAAAGGTTGCGCCCGATGTTTCTGAGTTTTCTCCTTCTGTGTTAGATCTTTTGTGAAATGCTTTTGTACAACTCTAAGTCTATAGGTGATTGACTTCTGTACAAATTTTTAGCTTCCAATTGTGATCACATTGAGAGAATTATGTGTAGGAACATTCGTATGTGAAGAAGTGTTCACTGGTTCCTAAAACAGGCACAAAATTCAAAGTCAATGATTTGATCAGTTCTCCTTCCACAGTTTAAAGTTTTAAGCAAGCAAGTACTTAATCTTTAAGTTGGAAGGTAAGCTAATTGTGGCTAAAAGCATTTGCTTAAACGGGTTCTAGTCTTGGAGAACCATGTCTTAGAAGTTGCAGGTGTCAAAATCGAGTCTACAAGGAGACAATTTTAGACATAGGTAACTTGTTGAGTTTATTTATCAAGTTATACTAAATATTTTGGAGTGATTCAACTTGGAGGAGGTGCGCAATCTTTAGGTGACACGTTGTGCAAAGTTTTATAAAAAACTTTACACATTTGATAAGTCAATGAGAGAGATATGTGCAGCAGACTTTCTGTAGAATCATTCTCTTCACAGATTTTCCAAAATCCTTATAATTGAGTATTGATCCTCCAAATTAGTGAAGGTTTTGACTTACTCTTGATATAGAGGTGTTCTAATTTCAAGAGTAGGTTGTTCTTTTGGAGATTAACACTCTCCATCAGTGGTATCAGAGCAGGAAGCATCAGAATTGAAGGAAGGAGGATCCCGACTGCTGCAGATGCAAAGAATTCAACATTTAAAGGTTCAAAAGATGAAAGCTTGAGGATAAAGCTTGAGAAGGAGATCATACGACATCAAGGAAGTCAAAAGGAGTGTCATTCGAAGTAAAGGTAACCTTATACTTTATAAAGATTGAAGAATTCAATATACAGATGAAGAAAAGATGGGAGATTCTCTTCATATATAGAAATTGGATAGAGAGAACTATCCTGCATGGTCTATGAGGATGGAAGCTCATCTAATGAGCAAAGACTTGATAGGTTATATTACAGGAGAAGAAGAAAAGCCTCAATTTAGAGATCCTAGTGTTCCAACTACGGAGGAATTATCAAATTTGAAGAATTGGATGAAGAGAGATGCTCAAGCTAGGAGCATTATCTATATGGCAGTCAATGACTACTTACTACCTCACATTAGAGGTCTTGAAAGTGCAAGTGATATATGGAATGCTTTGGAGGAGCATTTCCAAAACACCACAAAGTCAATGAAGGCATCCTTGTGGGTAGAATTTACCACATTCAAGAAAAAGGCCTCTCAATCCATCTCAGATTATGTAACCAGAATGAAGGGCATTGCAGATGCGTTAGGAGCCATTGATGAAGACATTGAGGAGGATAAATTGATAAGGCAAATACTCACAGGTTTGAGAGGTGATGACAAATGGAAGCCATTGATTTTGTCTATTGAATTATCACTTGATCATTTTACTCCTGACTTAAATCAGTTGCTAGGACATATGTTAACCGCAGGATGTCAAAGGTGAAGGTGACAAGAGTACAGGTCATGCAATGTACTCAAAGGACAAGAAGAAAAATAGCAAAGGGAAGCAACAAGCAAATGAAGATGAAGGTACAACTAGTCAAGCCAATTTCCTAAGAGGAAGAGGAGGTGGCAAAGGTAGAGGAAGAGGCAGGAATAATAAAGATGGATTCAAAGCTTGCTGGATTTGTGGTAAGACAAATCATTTGGCTAATGATTGTTGGCATAATAGTCAGAGTAATGGTGGATATAATCAGAATTTTAATTCAAGAGGAAGAGGTGGTAGAAATCAAAGAGGCAACTTCAGAGGAAGAGGTAGTAGGGGTTACTTTGGAAGAAATGCAGGTAGAGGATTTCAAAGTCAACAATACAACAATAACTACTACAATTATGCTTCAGATCAGAAGGAGGATTCAACATTGATAATGAATGCAAATTGTGAAAGACAAAGTGAAGACCAAAGAGTCTTCTACATTGACTCAGGGTGTAGCAATCACCTGAGTGGTAACATAGCATTGATGACTGATTTAGAAAATAAGGTATCTAATCATGTTGTTCAAACAGGTGACAATACAAAGCATAATGTGAAGTCAATTGGATCAGTGAAGGCCAAGGATGGTAGCACCTTATTGAGTGAGGTCTTGTATGTTCCTACAATTCCTAAAAATCTGATAAGTGTAGGACAAATTGTTGAAAAAGGTTATGAAGTTAGGTTCACTAATGAAGGAGTGTTTGTGGAAGACCCCGGCAATGGGTATAAACAAATTATTTCAAGGAAGAAAGAAGGAAGATTGTTCACATTGAAGATTCAAGGTAATGTTGGTCATGCCTTGTTCACTTATGGAGGACATAAGATCTCTGAGTTAGATCTTTAGCACAAGAGGCTTGGACATTTCAACGAAAGAGGTATCAAAGACATGATTAACAGTGGTTCAATGCTTGGATTGCCTAATGTTACAGGTCAACATATGACATACAGATGTGAGGCATGTCAATTAGGTAAGGCTCATAAGCAATCTTACTCTAAGCTTGGTTTCATGTATTTAGAGAAGCTTGAGTTGGTACATACAAATGTGTGGGGTGTTGAGATATCAAGCTCAACATGTGATGATCTAGGATGACATGTACCAGTTTTTCGGTTCTCTGACATGTATAGTGGTCACGCCGGTATATGTGAGGGATACTTCATTGAGCTTTATTAGATTTATCTACCGAGAGTGATGGCACATTTGTTTCTTGCCAGCTCACTCATTCACGGACATTAGGTTTTTCCTTATGTACTGGTCTTTATATATTGCATTGGTTGTATTCTTGTTTTTTAGGTCATTTTTGTACATTCCTTTTATGTAATAGAAGAAGAAGAAGATCATTCTTCCTTGCCTCAATCTGTGTGTGTGCTTCTCCTTGAGAGAGAGTGTGTGTGTGAGCTCTCTTCCTTATCTCCTTCTTCGTGACATGGTATTAGAGCCAGCGTGGCTGTAGAGAGCTCATAAAGAAGGGGACGGTGAAGACTATGTGGCAAGGCGTGGAGAAAATGCAATTTCACAAACGGCCTCCGTTTGCTACAGAAATTGTTGTGAAGGTAGAATACCTCAAAATAGTTTCGAGAGTTATCCCTTTAGGGTCACTTGTTTTTGTCAGATCGAAGTTTCGGAGCCATCTCGACCTCCATTTCGAGCCCGTAAGGTGGGGCCCACAGAAAAACTAGGTCAATTTCAGAAACTCTAACTTGCGTTGTGTTCGGCAACACTCATATATTCCAGATTCAGAATTTCAAGTGATTTCATGTACTGTTGATACACGAAAACTGTGTTTTTCTGAGAGCGGATTGTAACGTCATAGTGCGACAGTGTTCAAGCAGAAGTGCTGCTTGTAGTGTGTTGCGGTGTTGTGAATTGTTGTAGAAATGGCAAACGCAGATGGAATGAGTCAGCTTATGAGTGATAAGCTGGACAAGAACAACTTCCATGCTTGGAGATTCAGAATGATGAATTTCCTAATGGGGAAAGGCTACTGGAAGTACATCGAAGGAGAGAATGAAAATGCTCCGCAGTTACCAAAAAGGAATCAGACTGCAGATCAGTTAAGAGCATATGAGGAATGGAATCAAGGAGCACGAAAGGTAATGTATTGGCTATCTGTTAGCATACAGGATAGCATGATTGGACACATACAGGATGCCAAGACTCCAAAAGAGGCTTGGAACAGTTTGGTCACTTTGTACAAGACCAATACAAAGGCACGAAAATTGCAACTCAAGAACGAGCTGCATACATTGGAGAAAAAGAGCATGTCGGTAAGTGACTATACTCTAAAAATCAACAGCATATGTGAGTCACTAGCATCTATTGGCGTGAATGTAGATGATGATGATAAGGTGGAAGTGTGCCTTCGTGGTTTAGGAGCTGCATATAAGCAGTTCAGAACTTTTATACAGACCAGGGAAAATATTCCAAATTTTGCTGATTTGGTCTCTATGTTGATCATTGAAGAAAAGAATCTTGGTGAGGATTCAAACTCCCAAGGAAAGCCCAGTTCTGAGGAGGTATTCTACTCTGGCAGAGGAAGAGGCAAAGGTAGAGGTTTTGGAAGTGGAAGAGGAAACAGTAACCAAGACCAAGGTCAACAACAGAATCATGCAGGAGCAAGAGGACAGTTTCGAGGCAGGGGGAGCCAAAGAGGTCGCAGAAATTTCCAAAGAAATGATTCAGGTAATGATAGTAAAGGATGTTGGAATTGTGGTAAACGTGGACACTTTAAACGTGATTGCAGGTTAAAGAATCAAAATAACAGAAGACAGCAAAACAACTATGCATCCACAAGTGCAGATGATTCTGAGAGGCTGTTTATGGTTCAACATCACATGATGAATATGATGTCTGCTGGTGTTTCAAAATCGAATGATAATGTCTGGTATGTTGATTCAGGTGCTTCAAATCACATGACCAGTCATGTAGAATGGTTAAGTAGTTTGCAGAAAATGCCAGCTCCTGGATATGTTGAAACAGGTGATGACACATCGCATCCTATTGAGCATACAGGAAACATAGCATTGTCTATGGAGGATGGAAAGGGTAAAACATCTTGCTGATGTGCTGCATGTTCCAAATATAACGAAGAATCTGGTTTCTGTTGGACAAATGGTTGACCAGGGATTACAAGTCAGATTCAATGCTGATGGATTATATGTAGAAGAGTACAAGCACGAAGGACGATTAGTTGCCAAAGGAAACAAAGTGGGTAGGATGTTCACCTTAAATGTGAAGATTCTTGAAATGAATGCAGCCATGTTTGCAAAAGGTGCAGGAGTTATTGCAAATATAGACATATGGCACAAATGGATTGGACATGCAAACTTGCAAAGGCTGAAAATGATGAAGTCAAAGGAGATTGTCCATGGACTACCAAATTAAAGTTGCAGAAATGCAAAAGGTATGTGCAGCATGTCAATCTGGTAAACAGTTAAGAGCATCATTTCCGCATGACAAGCATGTTAGTGAGAATGTACTAGAAGTAGTAGTTACAAATGTTTGGGGTCCAGCAAAGACCACATCTATGGGCGGTTGCAGGTTTTATGTTACCTTCATTGATGATCATACACGCAAAGTATGGGTATATTTCATGAAAGAGAAGAGCGAGGTGTTCACTCACTTCTAGAATTTTAAAGCTATGCTGGAAAAGCAGACAGGGAAGTACATTCAAACATTAAGATTTGATGGAGGAGGTGAATACATGTCAAATGAGTTCAACAGTTTTCTAAAAAATCATGGAATTCGACGTCAGTTTTCATGCAGGTACACACCACAACAGAATGGTGTTGCTGAACACAAAAATAGACACATTGCAGAAATAGCAAGAGCCTTGATGGCTGAGAAGAATATGCCTCATTGTTATTGGGCAGAAGCTGTGCATACTGCTGTATACATCATGAACAGAACTCCGACTGCTGTTGTACATCAAGTTACACCTGAAGAGAAGTTTACAAGTAAAAACCCAAACTTATCACATCTGAAAGTTTTTGGCTTTATTGCATATGTACATGTTCCAGATGAGTTGAGGACGAAGCTTGATCCGAAAGCAAAAAAATGTGTCTTCATTGGATATTCCCTTGAGCAAACGGGGTACAAATGTTATAACCCACTCACACGACAGGTGAAGGTGAGCAGAGATGTGGTATTTGATGAAATGTCAAGCTTCTATTCAGATGCCAACGAAGGACTAAATCTTGAACCAAATGACAAAGAAAATGCTGAAAAATCTAGTGCAGAATCTCAAGTTTTGAGTGGACCGGATGCATCACCAAGCAATAGTTCCAACTCAAATCCATGGAGTGGAAGATTGCGTGGTAATTTCAGTCCAGCAAATTCATCAAATACATCCAAGAAAGGTAAAGAAAAGCTTTCTGCTGGTAGTAAAACACGTGCAGGTCTTGAAGATGTTGATGGAGATTCAAGTGGTTCAGAAAAGAGTATTGATGAGGAACTTGGATTGCCCTCTGTGAAGACTCCAGGAGTAAGAAGGGCACATGCAGATGATACAAGAAGAAGTGACCCAAGACCAAGAAGATCTGGGAGGATGCGTAATTCAGTGCAATGATTGACATATGATAGTTACATGGCTTGCCATTGTGCCTACATGACAAAGGTAATACAAGATGCTGAACTTTCTTGTTTTGAAGATGCAATTGGTAATGAAGATTGGGAAAAAGCTATGGATGAGGAGATGGCTGCACTGTATGGAAATGATACATGGCAGCGGGTTCCATTGCCACAAGGAAAGAAATCCATAGGCTGCAAATGGGTTTACAAGGTAAAGCATAATGCTGATGGTAGCATACGCAGGTATAAAGCATGATTGGTAGCTAAAGGTTATGCACAGACATATGGCATTGATTATGAGGAAACATTCAGCCCTATAGCTAAAATGTCTACTGTCAGAACACTTGTTGCATTAGTTACAGCAAAAGGATGGACTTTGCATCAGATGGATGTGAAGAATGCGTTCCTACATGATGAGTTACAGGAAGAAGTATATATGGACCAGCCACAAGGATATGAAGATTCAAAGCATCCAAAATATGTTTGCAGGTTGCGAAAGGCTTTGTATGAGCTGAAGCAAGCCCCTCATGCATGGCATGCAAGGATTGCTGATTACTTAACCAGCATTGGGTTCTCTATGTGTGATGCAGATCACTCACTATATGCAAGGAAGGCTGATGATGGCATCACTATTGTGGCTATTTATGTTGATGACCTGATTATAGGTGTTGATAATGAAGAAAGCATCAAAGAGGTAAAGAAACTTCTTATGCAGGAATTCGACATGAAAGATCTTGGTGTGCTACTCTATTTCTTGGGCATTGAGTTTATACATACAGAAACAAGTATATGGATGTCGCAAAGGCAATATGCCTTGAATATACTGCAAAAGTATGGTTTGGCTGATTGTAAGCCAATTTCTATGCCATTAGATCGGAATTTGAAATTGGATACTACATCAGGTGAAGCATTGGAAAATGCTACTATGTACAAGGAAATTGTGGGAAGTCTTATATATCTCACAATTACAAGGCCTGATCTAAGTTATACTGTTGGACTTGAAAGTCAGTTTATGAAGGTTCCCAGGAAGCCACATTTGGATGCTCTGAGGCGCACTCTACGTTATGTGAGTGCTACTTTGGATTATGCATTGTTTTATGAAGCTGGTGTGGAGTTGCAGGTTCATGGATACACCGATGCAGATTGGGCTGGTAGTACTCTAGATAGAAGATCTACTAGTGGCTTTCTTTTCTCACTTGGAGGTGCAGCTATTATATGGAGCAGTAAGAAGCAACCCACTATTGCTTTGTCGAGTACAGAGGCTGAGTATAGAGGTGCTGCAATGGCAGCATGTGAGACATCATGGTTGGAGATGTTACTTGCAGATTTAGGTGTGGAAGTACAAAAACCTATCACTATCTATTGTGATAATCTTAGCAGCATACAATTAGTACGAAACCCTATTTTCCATGCTAGAATAAAGCATATCGAGGTACATTATCACTTCATCAAAGAGAAGGTATTAGCAGGTGATATTGATCTTCTTTATGTGAGAACAGATGAGCGGGTTGCTGATATTTTCACCAAAGCACTTGGAGCTGAGAAGTTGAAGAAGTTTCGGAAGATGCTTGGATTACAGGATATGGCATTGAGCTTGAGGGGGAGTGTTGAGATATCAAGCTCAACATGTGATGATCTAGGATGACACGTACTAGTTTTTTGGTTCTCTGACATGTATAGTGGTCACACCGGTATATGTCAAGGATATTTCATTGAGCTTTATTAGATTTATCTATTGAGAGTGATGGCACATTTGTTTCTTGCCAGCTCACTCATTCGTGGACATTAGGTTTTTCCTTATGTATTGGTCTTTATATATTACACTGGTTGTATTCTTGTTTATTAGGTCATTCTTGTACATTCCTTTTATGTAATAGAAGAAGAAGAAGACGATCATTCTTCCTTTCCTCAATCTGTGTGTGTGCTTCTCCTTGAGAGTGAGAGTGTGTGTGTGAGCTCTCTTCCTTATCTCCTTCCTCGTGACATGGGGGCCATCAAAGGATTTCAGTATCAATGGTTCAAGGTACTATGTGATTTATGTTGATGATGCTACCAGATGGATCACTATCTATGTGATCAAAGATAAGTCAGAAGTGTTTAATACATTTGAACACTATCATGCATATGCAGAAAGAATTACAGGTCATAAATTGAAAAGACTAAGGTCAGATGGAGGGGGAGAGTATCTTTCTAAAGAGTTCAGTGATTACTTGTGGAATGCAGGTATAAAAAGGGAAATTACTTGCAGGTACTCTCCTCAACAAAATGGTGTAGTAGAGAGAAGAAATAGAACTCTTGTTGAGTTTGCAAGATCCATGATGAAGGAGAAAAGTTGCCCAAATTATTTGTGGGCTAAAGCTGTAAATATAGCTACTTATTTGGTCAATAGGTTACCATGTAAAGCCTTGTAGGGTATGACACCATATGAGGCATGGTGGGGTAAGAGACCTACCTTAGATCATTGCAAAGTATTTGGATGTTTGGCATATGCATATGTGCCATCACAATTAAGACACAAATTGGAACCTAAAGGTGAAAAATATGTATTCATTGGTTATGATGACAAGCAGATGGGTTATAGATTGTGGAGTCCATCCACAAAGCAATTTATTGTGTCTAAGGATGTTACATTTGATGAGCAAGGTACTTGGTATGCAGGTACAATCAATATTAATACAGGTGATGAAGAAGTTGTGAGTCAAAAGAAGGTTAAATCAAAAGTTCAAATATTTGATGTAGAGGAGAATAATGAAGTGCAGGTTGAAGTTGAAGAAATGCCAAGATTTGATCCTGAGTGAAGTCAATTTGATCAGTGAAGGCCAAGGATGGTAGCACCTTATTGAGTGAGGTCTTGTATGTTCCTACAATTCCTAAGAATCTAATAAGTGTAGGACAAATTGTTGAAAAAGGTTATGAAGTTAGGTTCACTAATGAAGGAGTGTTTGTGGAAGACCCTAGCAATGGAGTATAAACAAATTATTTCAGGGAAGAAAGAAGGAAGATTGTTCACATTGAAGATTCAAGGTAATGTTGGTCATGCCTTGTTCACTTATGGAGGACATAAGATCTCTGAGTTAGATCTTTGGCACAAGAGGCTTGGACATTTCAATGAAAGAGGAATCAAAGACATGATTAACAGTGGTTCAGTGCTTGGATTGCCTAATGTTACAGGTCAACATATGACATACAGATGTGAGGCATGTCATTTAGGTAAGGCTCATAAGCAATCTTACTCCAAGCTTGGTTTCATGTATTCAGAGAAGCTTGAGTTGGTACATACAGATGTGTGGGGTGTTGAGATATCAGCATGTGATGATCCAGGATGACACGTACCATTTTTTCGCTTCTCTGACATGTATAGTGGTCACACTGGTATATGTCAGGGATACTTCATTGAGCTTTATTAGATTTATCTACCGAGAGTGATGGCACATTTGTTTCTTGCCAGCTCACTCATTCGCGAACATCAGGTTTTTCCTTATGTACTGGTCTTTATATATTGCACTGGTTGTATTCTTGTTTTTTAGGTCATTCTTGTACATTCCTTTTATGTAATAGAAGAAGAAGAAGAAGATCATTCTTCCTTGCCTCAATCTGTGTGTGTGCTTCTCCTTGAGAGTGAGAGTGTGTGTGTGAGCTCTCTTCCTTATCTCCTTCCTCGTGACATGGTATCAGAGCCAGTGTGGCTGTAAAGAGCTCGTGGAGAAGGCGACGGTGAAGACTACGCGGCAAGGCATGGAGAAAACGCGATTTCACAAACGACCTCCATTTGCTACGAAAATCGCCGTGAAGGTAGAAGACCTCAAAATATTTTCGAGAGTTATTCCTTTAGGGTCACTTGTTTTTGTCAGATCGAAGTTTCGGAGCCATCTCGACCTCCGTTTCGAGCCCACAAGGTGGGGCCCATAGAAAAATAGGTCAGTTTCAGAAACTGTAACTTGCGTTGTGTTTGGCGACACTCATATATTCCACATTCAGAATTTCAAGCAATTTCGTGTATTGTTGATACACAAAAACTGTGTTTTTCTGAGATCGGACTGTCACGTCATAGTGCGACAGTGGTCAAGCAGAAGTGCTGCTTGTAGTGTGTTGCGGTGTTGTGAATTGTTGCAGAAATGGCAAACGTAGATGGAATGAGTCAGCTTATGAGCGATAAGCTGGACAAGAACAAATTCCATGCTTGGAGATTCAGAATGACGAATTTCCTGATGGGAAAAGGCTACTGGAAGTACATCGAAGGAGAGAATGAAAATGCTCCGCAGTTACCAGAAAGGAATCGGACTGCAGATCAGTTAAGAGCATATGAGGAATGGAATCAAGGAGCATGAAAGGTAATGTATTGGCTATCTTTTGGCATACAGGATAGCATGATTGGACACATACAGGATGCCAAGACTCCAAAAGAGGCTTGGAACAGTTTGGTCACTTTGTACAAGACCAATACAAAGGCACGAAAATTGCAACTCAAGAACGAGCTGCATACATTGGAGAAAAAGAGCATGTCGGTAAGTGACTACACTCTAAAAATCAAAAGCATATGTGAGTCACTTGCATCTATTGGCGTGAATGTAGATGATGATGATGATAAGGCGAAAGTGTGCCTTCGTGGTTTAGGAGCTTCATATAAGCAGTTCAAAACTTTTATACAGACCAGGGAAAATATTCTAAATTTTGCTGATTTGGTCTCTATGCTGATCATTGAAGAAAAGAATCTTGGTGAGGATTCAAACTCCCAAGGAAAGCCAAGTTCTGAGTAGGTATTCTACTCTGGCAGAGGAAGAGGCAGAGATAGAGGTTTTGGAAGTGGAAGAGGAAACAATAACCAAGACCAATGTCAACAACAGAATCATGCAGGAGGAAGAGGACAGTTTTGAGGCAGGGGGAGCCAAAGAGGTCGCAGAAATTTCCAAAGAAATGATTCAGGTAATGATAGTAAAGGATGCTGGAATTCTAGTAAACCTGGAGACTTTGAACGTGACTACAGGTTAAAGAATCAAAATAACAAAAGACAGCAAAACAACTATGCATCCACAAGTCCAGATGATTCTGAGAAGCTGTTTATGGTTCAACATCACATGATGAATATGATGTCTGCTAGTGTGTCAAAATCGAATGATAATGTCTGGTATGTTGATTCAAGTGCTTCAAATCACATGACCAATCATGCAGAATGGTTTAGTAGTTTCCAGAAAATGCCAATTCCTAGATATGTTGAAACAGGTGATGACAAATCGCATCCTATTGAACATACAGGAAAAATAGCATTGTCTATGGAGGACGGAAAGGTAAAACATCTCGCTGATGTGCTGCATGTTCCAAATATAACAAAGAATCTAGTTTCTGTTGGACAAATGGTTGATCAGGGATTACAAGTCAGGTTCAATGCTGATGGATTATATGTAGAAGAGTACAAGCAGGATGGACGATTGGTTGCCAAAGGAAACAAAGTGGGTAGGATGTTCACCTTAAATGTCAAGATTCCTGAAATGAATGCAATCATGTTTGCAAAAGGTACATGAGTTATTGCAGATATAGAGATATGGCACAAACAGATTGGACATGCAAACTTGCAAAGGCTGAAAATGATGCAGTCAAAGGAGATTGTCCATGGACTACCAAATTTCAAAGTTGCAGAAATGCAAAAGGTATGTGCAGCATGTCAATTTGGTAAACAGTCAAGAGCATCATTTCCACATGACAAGCATGTTAGTGAGAATGTACTAGAAGTAGTACATACAGATGTTGGGGGTCCAGCAAAGACCACATCTATGGGCGGTTGCAGGTTTTATGTTACCTTCATTGATGATCATACACGCAAAGTATGGGTATATTTCATGAAAGAGAAGAGTGAGGTGTTCACTCACTTCCAGAATTTTAAAGCTATGGTGGAAAAGCAGACAGGGAAGTACATTCAAACATTAAGATCTCATGGAGGAGGTAAATACATGTCAAATGAGTTCAACAGTTTTCTAAAAAATCATGGAATTCGGTGTCAGTTTTCATGCAGGTACACACCACAACAGAATGGTGTTGCTGAATGCAAAAATAGGCATATTGCAGAAATAGCAAGAGCCTTGATGGCTGAGAAGAATATGCCTCATTGTTATTGGGCAGAAGCTGTGCATACTACTGTATACATCATGAACAGAACTCCGACTACTGTTGTACATCAAGTTACACGTGAAGAGAAGTTTAGAGGTAAAAAGCCAAACTTATCACATCTGAAAGTTTTTGGCTGTATTGCATATGTACATGTTCCAGATGAGTTGCGGACGAAGCTTGATCCGAAAGCAGAAAAATGTGTCTTCATTGGATATTCCCTTGAGCAAAAGGGGTACAAATGTTATAACCCACTCACACGACAGGTGAAGGTGAGCAAAGATGTGGTATTTGATGAAATGTCAAGCTTCTATTCAGGTGCCAACAAAGGATTGAATCTTGAACCAAATGACAAAGAAAATGCTGAAAAATCTAGTGCAGAATCTCAAGTTTTGAGTGGACCGGATGCATCACCAAGCAATAGTTCCAACTCAAATCCATGGAGTGGAAGATTTCGTGGAAATTTCAGTCCAGCAAATTCATCAAATACATCCAAGAAAGGTAAAGAAAAGCTTTCTACTGGTAGTAAAACAGGTGCAGGTCTTGAAGATGTTGATGGAGATTCAAGTGGTTCAGAAAAGAGTATTGATGAGGAACTTGGATTGCCCTATGTGAAGACTCCAGGAGTAAGAAGGGCACATGCAGGATACAAGAAGAAGTGACCCAGGACCAAGAAGATCTGGGAGGATGCGTAATTAAGTGCAACGATTGACATATGATAGTTACATGGCTCGCCATTGTGCCTACATGACAAAGGTAATACAAGATGCTGAACCTTCTTGTTTTGAAGATGCAATTGGTAATGCAGATTGGGAAAAAGCTATGGATGAGGAGATGGCTGCACTTTATGGAAATGATCCATGGGAGCTGGTTCCATTGCCACTAGGAAAGAAATCCATAGGCTGCAAATGGGTTTACAAGGTAAAGCATAATGCTGATGGTAGCATAAGCAGGTATAAAGCACGATTGGTAGCTAAAGGTTATGCTCAGACATATGGCATTGATTATGAGGAAACATTCAGCCTTGTAGCTAAAATGTCTACTCTCAGAACACTTGTTGCATTAGCTACAGCAAAAGGATGGACTTTGCATCAGATGGATGTGAAGAATGTGTTCCTACATGGCTAGTTACATGAAGAAGTATATATGGACCCGCCACAAGGATATGAAGATTCAAAGCATCCAGAATATGTTTGCAGGTTGCGAAAGGCATTGTATGGGCTGAAGCAAGCCCCTCATGCATGGCATGCAAGGATTGCTGATTACTTAACCAACATTGGGTTCTCTATGTGTGATGCAGATCACTCACTATATGCAAGGAAGGCTGATGATGGCATCACTATTGTGGCTATTTATGTTGATGACATGATTGTAGGTGGTGATAATGAAGAACGCATCAAAGAGGTAAAGAAACTTCTTATGCAAGAATTCAACATGAAAGATCTTGGTGTGCTACGTTATTTCTTGGGCATTGAGTTTATACATACAGAAATAGGTATATGGATGTCGCAAAGGCAATATGCCTTGAATATACTGCAAAAGTATGGTATGGCTGATTGTAAACCAATTTCTATGCCATTAGATCAGAATTTGAAATTGGATACTACATCAGATGAAGCATTGGAAAATGCTACTATGTACAAGAAAATTGTGGGAAGTCTTATATATCTCACAATTACAAGGCCTGATCTAAGTTATACTATTGGACTTGAAAGTCAGTTTATGTAGGTTCCCAGGAAGCCACATTTGGATGCTCTGAGGCGCACTCTACGTTATGTGAGTGCTACTTTGGATTATGCATTGTTTTATGAAGCTGGTGTGGAGTTGCAGGTTCATGGATACACCGATGCAGATTGGGCTGGTAGTACTCCAGATAGAAGATCTACTAGTGGCTTTCTTTTCTCACTTGGAGGTGCAGCTATTACATGGAGCAGTAAGAAGCAACCCACTATTGCTTTGTCGAGTACAGAGGCTGAGTATAGAGGTGTTGCAATGGAAGCATGTGAGGCATCATGGTTGGAGATGTTACTTGCAGATTTAGGTGTGGAAGTGCAAAAGCCTATCACTATCTATTGTGATAATCTTAGCAGCATACAATAAGCACAAAACCCTATTTTCCATGCTAGAACAAAGCATATCGAGGTACATTATCACTTCATCAGAGAGAAGGTATTAGCAGGTGATATTGATCTTGTTCATGTGAGAACAGATGAGCAAGTTGCTGATATTTTCACCAAAGCACTTGGAGCTGAGAAGTTGAAGAAGTTTCGGAAGATGTTTGGATTACAGGATATGGCATTGAGCTTGAGGGGGAGTGTTGAGATATCAAGCTCAACATGTGATGATCTAGGATGACACGTACCAGTTTTTCAGTTCTCTGAGATGTATAGTGGTCACGCCGGTATATGTCAGGGATACTTCATTGAGCTTTATTAGATTTATCTACCGAGAGTGATGGCACATTTATTTCTTGCCAGCTCACTCATTCGCGGACATTAGGTTTTTCCTTACATACTGGTCTTTATATATTGCACTGGTTGTATTCTTGTTTTTTAGGTCATTCTTGTACATTCCTTTTATGTAATAGAAGAAGAAGAAGAAGAAGAAGATCATTCTTCCTTGCCTCAATCTGTGTGTGTGCTTCTCCTTGAGAGTGAGAGTGTGTGTGTGAGCTCTCTTCCTTATCTCCTTCCTCGTGACATGGGGGCCATCAAAGGATTTCAGTATCAATGGTTCAAGGTACTATGTGATTTATGTTGATGATGCTACCAGATGGATCACTATCTATGTGATCAAAGATAATTCAGAAGTGTTTAATACATTTAAACACTATCATGCATATGCAGAAAAGAATTACAGGTCATAAATTGAAAAGAATAAGGTGAAAAATATGTATTCATTGGTTATGATGACAAGCAGATGGGTTATAGATTGTGGAGTCCATCCACAAAGCAATTTATTATGTCTAAGGATGTTACATTTGATGAGCAAGGTACTTGGTATGCAGGTACAATCAATATTAATACAGGTGATGAAGAAGTTGTGAGTCAAAAGAAGGGTAAATCAAAAGTTCAGATATTTGATGAAGAGGAGAATAATGAAGTGCAGGTTGAAGTTGAAGAAATGCCAAGATTTGATCCTGAGTGTGAAGAACTAGAAACCTCAAGAAGTGGAGAACTCAGAAGGTCATCAAGACACAAGTGGCAACCTACAAGGTATAGTTATGATACTTCTTTTTTGGCTACCAAAGATTATGCTTACATGATAAAAGCAGATGAAGACCCTTCCACATATGAAGAGGCAAAAGGTAAGGAAAATTGGGAGAGAGCTATGCAGGAAGAATATGATGCATTAATGGAGAATCAGACATGGGATTTGGTTCCTAAACCAAATAGTCAAAGATCATTGGATGCAAGTGGGTCTACAAGACTAAGAGATATGCAGATGGAAATGTGTCTAGGTATAGAGCTAGACTTGTTGTGAAAGGGTTTGCTCAAACATGTGGTATTGATTATGATGAGACTTATAGTCCTATGGCAAAGATGACAACCATCAGGACACTCATAGCCATTGCTGCATGTAAAGGTTTGAAATTATGTCAATTAGATGTGAGGAATGATTTTTTAAATGGTTACATTTTAGATGATGTTTTCATGGAGCAACCTCAAGGATTCAGAGATGGAAGGTATCCAGATCATGTATGTAAGCTCAAGAGAGCTTTGTATGGGTTGAAGCAGGCCCCAAGGGCATGGAATTATAGACTTGTAAAGTTCTTGAAAGAACTTGAATTTCAAGTATCTAAAGCAGATAGTAGCTTGCTTGTGAAAGCAAGTGATGATGGGTTCATTTACATGTGCATATATGTTGATGATATAATTCTTACAGGTACAGATGAGAAAGGTATTCAAAGCCTAAAGATGCAAATGGAGAAAGAGTTCAAAATCAATGATTTGGAGATTTGTCATATTTCTTGGGCATGGAGATTTCATACACTCAACATGGAGTGTATGTGACTCAAGAAAGGTATTTGAGAAACTTGTTAATCAAGTTTATTTGAGAAAGGTAGCACCTACTCCAATGGAGGTAAATCACAAATTGAGCAGATATGGTGGAAAAGAATTCAAGGATATGAAGCTATATCAGAGTTTGGTTGGTAGTCTTATCTATGCTACATTAATTAGGCCTGATTTATCATATGCAATTGGGGTGTTGTCTCAATTTATGCATTGTCCTAGGAAAGAACATTGGGTTGCAGGTCAAAGAGTGTTGAGGGACATTAAGGGTACACTCAAAGAGGGTTTTTATTATGGTTTTACATGATATACAAACATCAAAATATATAGTGATGCAGATTGGGCAGGTAATCCTGATGATAGGATATCAACATATGGATACTTGTGTTATGTGGGAGATAAATTAATATCTTGGTGATCAAAGAAGCAACACACAGTTGCTTTATCATCTACAGAAGCTGAGTACAAAAGCATGGTTGAAGCTGCAAAGGAAGTGATATGGCTTAAGACTCTGATGAAGAGTTTTGATATCATTCAGAGTACTCCTACTATTCATGGAGATAACATGAGCTCATTGTATCTAGCTGCTAACCCTGTTTTTCATGCCAGAACCAAACACATTGAGATTCAGTATCACTTTCTAAGAGAGAAGGTGATGGAAAAAGAGATTGAAGTCATACATACTTCAACTAAAGATCAAATAGCTGATATGCTTACCAAAAGCTTGGATGGACCAAAGCTACAGAGATTCAAAGACATGGCAGGCATAAAGAAGATAGAGAAAACCTCAATTGATGATTGAGGGGGAGCTGTTGGTGCAGAGCAATCAACAATTGAAGTTTTGGAAGTTAAAGAATGAAGACAAGATCAAGTTTTGAAGCATAGAAGAAGTTTACAATCAGGAATTGAAAGATATGTACACATATGTACATTAGTTCAGATATAGGTCACTTATACTTTTGAATAGTCATAAGTTTGTAAATATTCGCTTATAAATACCATGGAAATTTTTGGGACAAGTATGAGAGAGCATGAGAATAGAGTAATCAGAAGTTGTATGAGTCATTTTTAGACATCCTAGAAGTGAGTCAAGACTCTCTCATCATTTAGATGTAAAATTCTCAGAAATGAAGAAAAGGTTGCGCCCGATGTTTCTGAGTTTTCTCCTTCTGCGCAAAATTCAAAGTCAATGATTTGATCATTTCTCCTTCCATAGTTTAAAGTTTTAAGCAAGCAAGTACTTAATCTTTAAGTTGGAAGGTAAGCTACTTGTGGCTAAAAGCATTTGCTTGAATGGGTTCTAGTCTTGGAGAACCATCTCTTAGAAGTTGCAGGTGTCGAAATCGAGTCTACAGGGAGACAGTTTTAGACATAGGTAACTTGTTGAGTTCATTTCTCAAGTTATACTAAATCTTTTGGAGTGATTCAACTTTGAGGAGGTGCAAAATCTTTAGGCGACACCTTGTGCAAAGTTTTTAAAAAAACTTTACACATTTGATAAGTCAATGAGAGAGATATGTGTTGGAGATAGACGTCCGTGGAAGCACGCGAACAGCACAAGGAAGAAGAAGAAGCTTGGAGCACAAACACACAATACTGAATGTATTACTAGAGAATGTACAAAGATAAGTATCCCATTAGGGCAATAGGCGTATATACAAGCCAGGGGAAAAAAACCTCCTAAAGAGGGAAAAAAGTGCCCCGGCGGTCCTAGTGTGTTCACACACATCACTACCTAAATATATCAACAAATCCCCCCTGGGAGTGATGCAGTGAACAAGGAGTTGGCACTCATGTATAAGGAAGTGCCAAGCTATATGGAAATCACTCCACAAAAGGAAGTAAGCCCAAAGCTTTGCGGAAAGCTTCAAACTTCTCCCTAGGCAGAGCCTTCGTGAAAAGGTCTGCAATGTTCTCCTTCGTGGGCACATATGCCAAGCTGATCTCCCTAGCAGAGAACCTCCCCCTGACATAGTGATAATGCACCTCAATGTGCTTAGTGCGAGCATGGAACACAAGGTTGCTCACAACTGCCAATGCGCTCTGGCTGTCAGTGAAGATGGTTGTGGCAGAAGATTGGCCAACACCCAAATCAGCCATAAGGCGTGTGAGCCACACACACTCAACAGTCATTGTGAAAGCTACCCTATACTCAGCCTCACAACTGGAAGTGGCCACAGTAGGCTACTTCTTGCTCAACCAAGATATACATGAGCTACCAAGCATGAAGCAAAAACCACTGGTGGACACACGAGTGTCATAGCAACCAGCCCAATCTGAGTTAGAAAAAGCATGCAAATCTGGCGGTAGTGATCCCCCCTTGGGATAAAACAACCCAAGTAGCCGAGTACCACTCAAGTAGCAAAAGATGCGCTTAACCGCCTTCCAATGCATGACTCCTCGGCAATGCATAAACCTGCTCATCTGTGAGACAGCAAACTGAATATCTGGCCGAGTAATGCATAAGTAAATCAAGCATCCAACAGCCTGCTGATAGAGAAGAGCATCAAATGCATCTCCAGCATCATGAAGACTCAATCGTAAACCTGTCTCCATAGGAGTGGCAATAGGCTTGCAATCTTCAAGGCCAAAACGCTGCAATAATGTGTCAATATATTTTGTTTGACACAAAGCCATTCCACCATCAACTTGCATAAATTGAATGCCCAAATAGTGATGCAAATGCCCCAAATCAGACATCTCAAATGAGGCATGCAAATCAGCCTTGAAATCAGCAATATGCTTCTCAATAGGACCAGCGAGCAGCATGTCATCAACATAGACAACAATGATCAGAAGCACATCATTAGCACGCTTAACATATAAGGTGCTTTCAGTTGGACTGTTCACAAAACCATGTGCAACCAGATAGGCATGTATCTTCTCATACCAAGCACGTGGTGTTTGCTTTAAACCATATAACACCTCCAACTAATGTACATTCCAACCATGATGGGCTGCAAGTGCACAAATGCTCCGAACAGTAGTCATACGGCATGTAGGTGCAAAGGTCTCATCAAAATCAATGCCTCTTTCTTGCGCATAACCCTTTGCAACAAGCCTAGCCTTATACCTGTCAATTTTGTACCATCAGGTTTATGCTTCAGCTTGTATACCCACTTAGTGCCAATGGCCTTCTTGCCAGGAGGCAAGTCACATAAAGAACATGTACCATTCTTCATTATAGCATCATATTCAAATTGCATGGCAGCCATTCAATTTTCTGAATTCTGTGCTTCATCAAAAGAAACAGGCTCATTCTCATCACAGAGACTAGACGAAGCCATAGCATAGCAATCTGATGCAAAGGAGGCACTATGAGAGCCTGAACGAGTACGATATGACAAAGGTGCATCTAATTTGCTGTCACACAAAGTCTGCACCAGCCATTTTGGCATAGTTTTTGCCTGCTCAATATCAGCTCTCTCATCAACAAGTGCATCATGTAAATCTGCATCAGAAATAGAATGATCTACATCATCATATGAAACCTGCAAGGGCTGAGAAGTTGCCTCATTAGGACCAACACTAGATTGTCCACCTGTAAAAAGAGGCATCAACGTATCATACATGTCTTTGGAGCTAACAGATGTCTCCTTAGTACATGAAAGCAATGGCTGAATAGCATCTTCCACAAAGACAACATCACGGCTAAACAGAATGCGTTTAGTCTATGGATGATACAGACGATAGCCTTTACTTTCAGAACTGTACCCAACAAAAATACATTTTACTGCCTTATCATCTAATTTTCAGCAATGTTGTTCAGGCACTAATGCATATGCCAAACAACCAAAAACACGCAGATGAGCAATAGATGGCTTGCGGTCATGCCAAGCCTCATATGGAGTGATAGACTGCAACGCTTTAGTGGGACACCTGTTTAGTACATATGCTGCACACATGATAGCCTCAAGCCAGAAACTATGTGGTAAAGCCTAACTTTTGACCATGCACCTCGCCATCTCCATGAGTGACCTGTTCTTTTGTTCAGCAACTCCATTCTGTTGAGGTGTATACGGCACTGTACACTGGTGTTTTATCCCACGTTCCGCCATAAATGCATTAAAATCTGAAGACATATATTCCCCCCCTCGATCAAAACGGAGGGTGCCCATTTTACATGCTGACAGATTTTCAGCCAAAACCAAAAACTGTTTGAAGCACATGAACACTTCGGACTTTGCTTTGAGTGGATATACCCATGCATACCTGGAAAAATCATCAATGAAAGTCACGAAGTAAAGGTAATTTCCAAAAGAGGATGTCTGCATAGGACCACAGGCATCACTATGTACAAGCTACAATTTCTGCATAGCCAAAACTGAACCATCTTTTGGAAAGGAAGAACGCTGCATTTTGCCCAAAATACAGCCTTCACAAACATGTTTTCCAGGAGCCTCAAGTTTGGGCAGAGAGGACACCATTTCAGATTTTTGCAGGCGTAGCAAACTAGCAAACTTCAGATGACCAAAGCGTGCATGCCAAAGCTTTGCATCTGACATAGCCTGAGAATCATGAACTGCACATGTTGAATCATTCACATATCTTTCATAGTCTATGAGCTTATACAGCCCATGACATAAAATGCCAGAAGCAATAATCACATCACCATTTGAGAGATCATGGACTGTACACTTGTCATCAACGAATTTCACAACCAAGCCAATCTTGCCTAATGTAGAAACTGATAACAGGTTCTTTTTTATCCCTGGCACAAATAAAGCATCTGACAAAGTGAAAGAACCACCATCAGCAGTAGTCAGAATGATCTTACCAACTCCCATAACAGGATAAGAGGAGTTATTGGCGCATGTGACAGTATTCCCTGTAGGGGTAGGCTCAAAGTACCAAACATCTGAGTCTACTGCAGACATGCACTGATCATGAGAAGATGGGTCAAAACTGCAGACAGTAGTAAACGCCCATTCTTCTTCCTGCAAAAGATTTGCAGACTCTGTTTTTGGTGTAGAGGCCTCTGCAACAACCATTCAAGCCTCTTTCTTCTTTGCCTCTTTAGCAGCCAATTTTGGACAGTTCTTTATGATATGATCATTTCCTTTACAGTACTTGCAAAACAATTTCTGCTTTTCTGATTTCTTCTCATCTTTATCCTGGTTCTTCGATTGTGCAGCATTTGCAGATTTCTGCTTACTAGTAGAAGAGCTCCATTTTCCTTTGCCCTTCTGACTAGCCAGGAAAGCTTGATCTGCAACATGCATAATGGACCTGTTCTGCCTGGATTGATCTTCCTGCAACAGAATAGAGACTAACTCCTCAAATGACAAGGCATTTGGATTGCCTTTCATCATCAACCGAAGAGTAGAAGCAAAAATCTGATATGAATCAGGAAGACCATTCAGAATGGTCTGCACAAGTGAGCTATCTGGTATAACCTCATCAGTAGAAATCAACTGTTCCTTCAAATCTTTTATCTTCATTAAGAAATTGTCCATAGAATCACCTTCATTCATGTGCTCACTCTCCAACTGTTTTCGAGGGTAAGCAACACGAGCCTCATTCCTAGCCTGGTACAAAGTGGTAAGTGTATCCCAAGCATCCTTTGCTGTTTTGCAAGAGCGAATGTGAGGAATAATGGCATGTTTGACAGACAAAGCTATCAATGCATGTGCCTGGGCATCTCTGCCATCCTAGCAAATCTGCTCTGCAGTAGGTGCAATAGAAACAGAAGCACAAACAGGAATCTACGGAATATCATCTTCGATACCATCTTCATCAGCTCCAGCACTTGTATTTGCAGTACTTGTCGTTACAGGTGTAACAGGACGTCTTTCAACACCGTGCACAATGTTCCATAATCCTTTTGCAACCAGTACATATCGCATCATATAAGCCCATAATGGGTAGTTGGTACCATCCAACTTATCCTCAACAACCAACATACGGAATACATCACTGCTTTCAGCCATGGCCGGTGACTAAAATACCTTGATGCAGAAAATTGACTGTATCTCAAAAAGTTGAACGAAACTGCCCAGACAAGTTCTGCTAGACCTGTAGCAGACTTCGAGACGCTTAAACTGGCGAACAGAAACTGGTATATACCTTTGGCACAAAAGGACGAAATAGCCTACACAAGCACTCTGATAGTGCGTTCGGAGGCCCTGTAGTAGACTTCGAGACGCTTAAACTGGCAAATAGAAACTGGTATATACCTTTGGCACAAAAGGACGAAATAGCCTACACAAGCACTCTGATAGTGCGTTCGGAGGCCGAAACGAGCTCAGATCGTGATTTCGGCACCACAAAGCGAAGCCGTTTTGATCTCGGAAACACCCTAAGTATGCTCACCAAATTTCGTGCGAATCTGAGACTGCAAACGGAGGAGTGTTGACGGCGCCCTAGAAGAAGCGACAACCTGCTCTGATACCAATTGTTGGAGATAGACGTCTGCGAAAGCATGCGAACAGCACAAGGAAGAAGAAGAAGCTTGGAGCACAAACACACAATACTGAATGTATTACTAGAGAATGTACAAAGATAAGTAGCCCATTAGGGCAATAGGCGTATATACAAGCCGAGGGAAAAAAACCTCCTAAAGAGGGAAAAAAAGTGCACCGGCGGTCCTAGTGTGTTCACACACATCACTACCTAAATATATCAACAATATGTGTAGCAGACTTTCTCTAGAATCATTCTCTTCATAGATTTTCCAAAATCCTTATAATTGAGTATTGATCCTCCAAATTAGTGAAGGTTTTGACTTACTCTTGATATAGAGGTGTTCTAATTTCAAGAGTAGGTTGTTCTTTTGGAGATTAACACTCTCCATCAATATTGTGGTTGGTAGGTTTGTTCAGGCCTCGCATATTGTTGTGGTGGATACTAGTTCTGATATCTTCCCTGTTGTGGATAGGGCTGAGGATAGGTTTGCCTAACGGCTTGTTTGTTGTATGGGAAATCTTGTGCAGTATGATTAGTGTATCTCCATTCTATGGTGCACTACTGGCTACTAGGATTCGCTTGGGGTTGAGCCATAATGGGACAGACGTTCACCATATGGTCACCTCCACAAGTATAACAACTTTTTACTAGGAAAAACCTTGGGATTTGTTTGCTAGAGACACCTAGTTTTTGAGCTACTTTCTCAGCGAGTTCCTCAATATATGTGTCTTGCGAGGAAGAGAGGCTAGTAGAGCTATCTGAATCTTTGTAGATTTTGGAAAGTTCTAATTCCTCCCCTAGGTTATCATCGATGTCGATGCACATGCATACACACTCTTCTATGGTCCTCGGGTCTTTTAAGTACACATATGATCTCAACTTTGTACTTAGCAGTCCATCTAGGAATAAAGCCACTTGTTTGGCTGGTGTGGGTAACTCAGAAATAGGACATCTCTCTAGGTATGCTTGAAGCTGTGAATCAGTGAGGAAGTATTATGCCTTATGCCACTCTTAGAGAATTCAATAATGAATGCCTCCAGAAGTTGGTCTATGTTCCTGAACTATCTCTCATTTAGAGGTTGAAACCATGTAAGGGCTATGTTCCTAAGGGTTAGACCAAAGGCATTGTATTGCGTGAATAAGTCCTCCACTTGTTCAGCTCTCAAGACTTGCCTAAATTCGGCCACATGATCGTATGGATCTCTAGTGCCATCGAAGTAACTCTTCATGGACTTAACCAGCTGTGTAGGTCTAAAGGTTCTGGTGTGTTCCCTCGGCCTTGGCAAAGGAAAATCATCAGCATTTCTTAGGTTCCTTGGAACTCTAGTTCTCTCCGTTTCTTCTCTATCTGTCTCTGCTCGCGTTCGTTCTCTTCCTATTGGGTTGGCAAAGCTTACCTCATGTCTATCTCTACTTCTATCCCTTTGAGTTCCATGAGCTTGGGATGTTCCAGCTCCTTGGTGGCCAAAAGAGACATTAGATCTTGGTTGGGGAAAATAAATTCTCCCTTCCAAGTGTAGGCATGCCTACCGTGCTTTGTGACCACAAATATTCTTTCCGAAGTGTTGTCTAAATAGGTCACTTTGTCTGGGCTATCAGGATCTTTGAATTCATAGATCATGGTCGTTCCTATCTCATTATGCTGAACAGGCTTATACCTCCAAAAGGCTTCATCAGTCTCTCGGTTCAAGAGCAGGTCTATGCTCTTGTTGTCCTGGGGGATCCATTTTGGTGTGAGAATTCTAGTGAGAACTGATTTGCCTCGAGGAGTTTTAGGTTCTACACCCATGTTCCCTTGCTTTAGGTCACCGAAGTCCGTTTCTGGGATCACATTTTCGAATTCATTTGTCTTGTCTGGATGATTGGTGACTACATATATGGTTCCTTCTTTGTCCAAGCATGCTCCATTTTCAAATTTGACTGTTGGACATTCTAGTCCAATGGGTTGATCTGGGTTTTTGATCTAGACCACAGATCTTCCTAAGCCATCCTCATAGATGCTAGCACCTAATCGGTTGGTCCTAAGGTATTCCAGCTGCATCTTGTAGGGGCCTTCTACCCTATGTAAATATGGCATGCCTGAACTTCCTGTAGGTCTCTCCATATCGTGGGACATCTCAGACTCGCTAGTTTCAGAGCTAGGGTAGTGAGAATGATGGCTCAACTGCTGGGCCCAAGACCTAGCAGTATGATTGACACTAGCCTCTGAAGACCTAAGACTCTGCCTATCTCTCCCTAGATGTCATCCTGATCTAAGGTTCATATGCCTATTTGAGCAATCCCAAATTTTTACCCAAGTTACAACCTCATTGCCGATCAATTTGTATCTGTCACTTGGTTCTTTTTAGTTGTTTATCGTGTTTATGATCTTGTCTGATATCACCTCGTTAGAAATATTTGAGTGATTTTCCTCACTTTAAGTTAATCGTTCCACGTTAGGTTCTTTTCCTTTAAAGTTATCGGTCACACACAGGTTATCTCTTGACTTGAACTTGATTTTTTAGATAGTCTTTGACTTTTCTCGTGCCTATCGTTGCCCTGAATTACTTCTAGCACTATTCACGTGTAGCCTAAGCTAGTTGAAAGTATTCCAACCTCACTTGCTGATCCCTTGCTCTTTGGTGCTCAAGAACCTCGTTCTCAAGCTTGCAGATTGCCCTTGCTTTGGATGCCCTCAAGTGCTCTCAATAGACCTGTAAAAGTCCCAAAGTTAGCTCAAGACTTAAATTCAAATGACAGAACCAATCACTTTCATTCATGTAACTCAAATATCAATTAGCCTTTTGTCTTTATGGGAAACAATTTTAGAGATCCCTTAGTTTTGTTCCCCCTGGGTATGGTCCACTTAAAAATAATATAGCTAATAATCCTGATATTAATCTTACTGTAACCAGTGGAAGTTTTGGTTGTACTCCCCACGAGCTTTCCAACAAAACAAGAATCACAGCAAACGGATTTCATATGAGAAAGCTATGATAGTTCAGGGTTTGGAGTTAAAACAGGGTTCAAACAGGCTAAAAGTTCACAGGATTTTTCTCAAAACACACGTGTAGGGACCTCACAAATCACTAATTTCTTGATAAGTATGCCCAAAATTACCCCAAAAACTTGGAAAAAAAAACTCTAGAATTTTGGCCGAAAATGCTTGTGAATCGCGATTGACAGGTCTATCAATCGCAATTGACAGAGGTGTCTGTCGTGGCTGTCGATCGCGATTGACAGTGTCAATCGCGATCGACAGAGTCGGTCCTGAGTCCTGTCAATCACGATCGACACTTTTTGCGATTCTGGTGAAATTTCAGTCAATCGTGGGCCTATCCATCGCGATGGACACATGTACACGCGAATTCTAGTGTCAATCGTCAAATTTCAGTCGATCACGATCGACGGTGTCGATCGCGATTGACAGAATCCTACATGGCAGTCGGTCGGTCATGGGGCTTGTCGGTCGCGATTGACATAGGCTCTCAGTCGCGATTGACAGAGGAACTCGGAATTTTTTTACTGTGTTTGGTGATTTAGAGTGTGCTCATCTTGTGTGTCATTGTGGTGTACTTTGTTTTACCAAATAAGCGATCTTTCTGTCGATCACGATCGACAGGGGTCTGCGACACAGAGATAGGGCCAAGCTTTTCCGTACCTGCGCGACCTGCTGGAGATGATGGGATAGCCAGATCCTGCAAGAAAACTCAAGAAGCATGCAAGAAGAGTGCACACAAATCGCTCTCTCGCTCTCTCTCACAAGCGAAATGAGGGAAATGGGAGGGGAAAGGAGATATGATAAAAAAACTGAAATTTTCACGATGATGGAGATGGAGATCAGATATGGTGAGGATGATGATGGTGATGATGATGATGAAGTAAGAAAGAGAAAAATAAGGAAAAGTAAAGAAATTACCTACAATGCCAACATCACAACTCTACGTCTTACCATCACACGCTCGTCCTCAAAGCTCAATCCCCAGCAACGGTGCCAAAATTTGGTGTAGCTCAGTGATGAGTAGCACCTCCTTTAATGTCAATCCGGGAAGACGTGAAGATGGTATGAAGACCTCGAGCAAGTGATGGCACAAGTGCGTGAGTGAGAAGCACACAAACATGCACACACATACACACACACGCACACACACAGCTAGAACAAAGCGAGAGACAATGGAGTTCTTTAGATTACTTCAAAAGTACTCATACAAGTTCAAATCTATTACAAGCTAACCTCAAAAATGAGCTCTCTAGCTCTATTTATAGGATTTTTACTAGTTTTTGGCGCTGTCCAAACCTAGTGTCCGGTCTAGTTAAAAATTAGGTTCTAGGGCCTATTTGAGGGCTCAAACGGAGTCTAAAAAATATGAAAATTGATAGGTAGGTACTTCTAATGCTCCTCAAGCTCAAGGACTCCTTGGCTTGCAGAAAATGGAGCTATAAAAAGGTGGAATGGTATTTACAATGGTGTGGAGTGACTAGAATCACTATTTGGGAAATAGTAATTCAGGAAAACTGATGGCCTATTTGCCAGATCTTCTTTGACTACTTTGTCTGCTTGGCCCTTCACGTTGGCTCCCTTGTCTTGTAGGTCCTTGACTGCCCTGACCACTGCCAACAAGGGGATACAATTGTAGCGTGCATTGTTTGGTTAGCCAAACTCAAAATTGGAGTTGCTTAAAAGAAACCCCACAAGAGATACAACTATTCTTGGCATGATTGTATAATGTCAATAAATACAATCCGATTTTTTGTGGGTTTCCGGCCTTTTGATGTAGATCATGCATGAGTGGATGAAATAAAAAAAAAATGGAATTCACTTGTTAGCCTTGGCTGAAAAGCAAAATATGATCAATGTTTATGTTCACCCAGGCTTGCCTCCTTTGTATAGTTTCCGCAATATAAGAAGCATTTAGTCTTTTTACTTGTAAACTTTATAGACTAAAGTATCTTACAAGCACTAAATTTTCATTAGAGAAGCGGTATTTAATAGCACTCCATTGGAATGATGGCTTCTAAACCATATGCAAGTTTGAATAGGGTCAATCCCATAGTACTCTTATTTACAAAATGCCTATAGAGTTGATGCAACGTCATATCTCAATCCTTTTAATGATCTGCCACCATTCGTTTGAGAATTTGAATTTTTGTATCGTTTACTCTGCCTGTCCACTTACTTGCAAATATTACGTAGTAGATTTTGTATAAAACCATATGTGTGTATATTGAAGTCTTAATCCCATCGTTCATTTCATGAAATCCTCGGGCTGAGATCTTGCCAATCAAATCTTATCATAATATTTTGTAAAATTATTTTGCCACATTTTGAGATTTATTATCTCTCATGGCTTGTGCTTCTATCCACTTTCTATATCAGCTTCTCCACTCCAAGTGCTTAAGTGAAAATATTAGAAACGTGCTCATCTATGCTCACATAAACAAGATCAATATCACCTGCAAATACCTTTTCCCTCATGAAGTGATAATCCACCTCAATATGATTTGTTCTAGCATGAGAAAACAAGATTTGGTGCTAACTGTGTACTGTGAAGGTTATCACAATAAATGATGATAGGCTTCTCCACTTCCACACCTAAATTTCTAAGCAACATCTCTAATCATGATGCCTCACATGTTGCCATTGTAGCACCTCTATGTTGAACCTCTATACTCGATAAAGCAGTAATGGGTCGCTTCTTATTGCTAAATATAACAACACTTCCGAGCGAGAATAGAAAGCCACTAGTAGATCTTCTATATGGAACACTACCAGTGCATTCTGCATCAATGTAACTTGTAATTTTCTACACCAACTTCATGAAACAATGCATAATACAAAGCAACACGCACATAACGTAGAGTGTATATCAAAGCATCAAAATGTGGTTTGCTAGGAACCGAAATAAATTGACTTTCAAGTCCTATAATGTAGCTTAGATGAGGCCTTGTATTTGTGCGATGTATCAAACTTCCCATCATTTTCCTATACATAATAGCATTTTTCAATGTCATTCACCTGATATAGTATCCATCTTCAATTTTTAATGCTTGAGGAGCTTAGGTAGAACAAACGTACCAATTTTGGTTATTTTTAGACCTCATTTAGACCTTCAAATAGCACCTAGAACCTATTTTTTAACTATGCCAGCCACTAGATGTGAAACCGGTCAAAATTAGTCTAGAATCTATAAACAGAGCTAGAGAGCTCATTTTTGAGGTTAGATAGTGTTGATTAGTGTGAGCTTTGAGCTATTTTGAGCTTGTAATAGTGATTTTGAGCAATAGAATCTACTTTCAACCTTCCATTGTGTCTTGCTTATCTCTTCCTTGTGTGTGTGTATGTGTGTGTGCATCTCTATGCTTCTCACCTTCACTATCACTACATCTCACATTCACGATCTTCATATCACTCCTATCTCTTTCGCGCATCGACATTAAGGAGGTGGAGCTTCTTAATGTGGTGCTTACCACCGTACTAGAGCAATAGTAGGGAATGAAAAGAAGCTATGAAAGAGGAATCCAAGCCTTGGAGGACAACAATTCCTAGACCTTAGCTCCAAGAACCAAAGAAATGAAGGAAATAGGCAACAAATGGGTGTTCAATATCAAAGTGAATTTAGATGGGAGCATATCAAGGTACAAGGCAAGGTTAGTTTCTAGAGATTTTGATGAAACATATGATATCTACTTTAAGAAGACCTTTAGTCCTATGACTAAGTACACCACAATTAGAAGTTTGATTTCTTTGGTTACATGTAAGAGATGGAAAGTAAATTAATTAAATGTTAAGAATATTGTTGGTATTGATATTCAGTAATGATGTGTGTGAACACACTAGGACTGTCGAGGAACGTTTTTTGCTCTTTAAGAGGTTCTTTCTCCCAGCTTGTCTATATGCCTATAACCCTAACGGGTCATTCATCTTTGTATGTTAACTTGGTAATACATTCAATATTGTGTGTTGCACCCTAATCTTCTTCTTCTTCCTTGTGTTGTTTGCGTGCTTTCGCAGCCCTCAAACTCCAAAAATTGGTATCACAGTAGGTCACTGCTTTATCTAGGGCTTTGTCGGCACCCCTCCAGTCACAGTCTCAAAGTCGCACCGAATTTGGTGAGCATACTCAAGGTGATTAGGCCTCCGAACGCATTATTAGAGTGCCTATTTTGGCAATTTCTTCCTTTTGTGCCAAACATATATACATGTTTTGGTTCACAAGTACAAGCATCTCAAACTCTTCTACAAGTTTAATGGAGGTTGATAGGATAGTTCTCCTCAACTTTTTGAGATACATTCATTTTTTTGCATCAGACTATTTTAGACAGTTGCTATGGTTGAAAACAATTATGTATTCCCTATGTTGGCTGTCAAGGACAAGTTGGATGGTACCAATTACCCATTATGGGCATAGATGATGCTTCATGTATTGGTAGCAAAAGGATTATTGTGTAGGGTGTCAAAAAATGACCTACTACACATGCAAATACAATTATTGAAGATGATGTAGATGGCATTGAAGATGATGATCTTCAGATTTCTATTCATGCTAGGGTTCTTACCGCACCCACTATAAAGAAACTTCTTGGGGATGGTAGAGATGCTCAAGCACATGCATTGATAGCTATCTATCAAAGGTGCCATTATCCCTCACATTCACTCTTGCAAAACAAGAAAGGATGCTTGGGATACACTTACCACTTTATAAGAGGCAAGAAATGAGGCTCATATTTCTTACCTTTGAAAACTATTGGAGAGTGAGCATGTGAATGAAGGAGATTCTATGGAAATTTATTTAACAAAGATAAAAGATTTGAAAGGGTAGTTGATTTTTGCACATTAAGGCTTACTAGTTAGCTCACTTGTGCACATTGTTCTTCATTCTCTTCCTGAATCTTATAAGATGTTTGCGTCTAATCTTTGGTTGATGATGAAAGGAAATCCAAATGCATAGCATTTGAGGAGTTCCCCTCTATTTTGTTGCATAAATATCAGTCTAGGGAGAACATGTCCATTATATGTGTAGCAGATCGGGATTTCTTAACTAGTCACAAAGGGAAAGGTAAATTGAAAAAATATGCTAATTCTTCACAAGTGAAATGTTGATATATATAGGTAGTGATGTGTGTGAACACAGTAGGACCGCCGGGGTACTTTTTTCCCTCTTTAGGAGGTTTTTTTCCCCCGGCTCGTATATACGCCTATTGCCCTAATGGGCTACTTATCTTTGTACATTCTCTAGTAATACATTCAGTATTGTGTGTTGTGCTCCAAGCTTCTTCTTCTTCCTTGTGCTGTTCACGTGCTTCCGCAGACGTCTAACTCCAACAATTGGTATCAAAGCAGGTCGTCGCTTCATCTAGGGCGCCGTCGACACTCCTCCGTTTGCAGTCTCAGAATCGCACGAATTTTGGTGAGCATACTCAGCGTTTTTTCGAGATCAAAATAGCTTCTTTTTGTGGTGCCAAAATTGCGATCTGAGCTTGTTTCGGCCTCCAAAGGCACTATCGCAGTGCTTGTGCAGGCTATTTCATCATTTTGTGCCAAAGTTATATACCAGTTTCTGTTCGCCAGTATAAGTGTCTTGAAGTCTGCTACAGGTCTAGTGGAATGTGTCTGGGCAGTTTTGTTCAACTTTTTGAGATACAATCAATTTTCTGCAACAAGGTATTTTAGTCATCGGCCATGGCTGAAAGCACTGATGTATTCCATTTGTTGGCTGTTGAGGATAAGTTGGATGGTACCAACTACCCGTTATGGGCTTATATGATGCGACATTTGTTGGTTGCAAAAGGACTGTGGAACATTGTGCAGGGTGTCAAAAAACGTCCTATCACACCTGCAACTGTTACAACTGCAGGTGTTGCACAGCAAAGAAGCACAAAAGAAGAGCCCCAAAATTTTCAAATTAATGGGCATGATTTTTCTTTTTCAAAGTCTTAGAGAATTCCCTCAAGCCTTGTGAATGCACTAGAGGAGTCCTCTGGATGCATAATCCCAACTCATTGTAATATAGTTCTTGTAAATTAGTAGGAAATTCACCTTTTAGTTAATAAAGTGCCGGTCTCTTGTGTGAAAGGACCATTTTTAGGGCACATGTATATAAGTCACTTTGTGACTCTTTGTAGAGACTTTTTGCTATTGTGAACAAGGAGAGCTTCGAAATCTCGAATTCGCCTCTTTCCTACAGATTTTCATCTTCTCTTTGATCTTCTATGTGTGCGTAATGCTTGGAATGTGTCTGTAGGACTATTGTCTATCCCTTCCCACTGTTTTTGAACTACTGTAATGTGTGTGTGAGCTTGTAGGAGTTGTGGTGTGAGTGTGGGTACTTCCCGCCATTCACTATTTTGGTCATAACTTTAAGCAAGGTTATCAGAATCGTGGGCCCGTGAGCACTAGTCCCCTTCTCTTGTACCTTTGTTTCTTAATTTAATTCAAGTCCGGGAGAGTAGGCTATTGCCGAACTTCCTTACAAAAAAAAAAAAGGTTATCAGAATCGAGTGAAACTATCCAATAGATGCATCTCTTCGAGAACTTCGAAACGAGTACCCTATTGACTATATTCCGAGCTTGGAGCTGAGAGAAATCCTCGATTTATTGAAAACTGCTATAAGAGGTATCGCGGCAGAAACTTTCAGTCTTTCAGTGAGTTTGAGAGGTGGATTAGTCTTTTCTCATGCATATCAGCTGAACCACTTCATTTTCCATCATGTGTGCACTTGTCTTCATACAATTGGTTAGGTTGTCTGATCGGATTGACATATAAGCGTGTGTCAATTTCCCACTATATGCACTTGTGTTGCAAATGAGGTTTAGTCTCTTTGGCACAAGTCCTTGAGTCTTCTTGACTTAGGTACATACGTTTTTGGCACCGTTGCCGCGGAACACTCAGCCAAGGTGCATTCGTGATGGTTATAGATCGAGTGTGATGAAATCGTACTTGTAGAAGTGAACTCGTTCCGTGGCAAGTAGTCAATCACTTCAGAACTTGTTACTTCACATCCCGGAGGTGTGTAATGAGTTTTTAGGTTTAGAGTTAGTAGGAAGGGAGAGAAGGAGGAGTTAGGGTTAGGTCAAGAGGAGAGGAGAGGAGAAGTGAAGTAGGAGTAGGCCAAGATCACCAAAAAAGCCCAAAAAGATTTCCCAAATTAACGAAGTTCAGTTTTTGTCACCAAAAAGTATAAAAACCAAAAAAATTGACTTCATTTGACACTTTCTTGCATTCTGGTATCATCGGAGAGCAACAATCGGTATCGTGGGTGCAGTATCACGCATTGTAGGCATTTAAGACTAGTTGTTAAGCTCAAAGTGCAGCCAAGACATCACTGAGGTAAGGTTCCATAAGTATTCACTGACCAAAATAAGTTAAAGAGCACAAACACGTGAATATATGCGCATCCGATATCGCGGGGAGGGGTAGAGTATTTTTATGAGTTTTCGTGCACGATACAATAAGCTAGGAGTGAAGAGGGGTGAGAGAAGAGTAGGGGGTGACAAAAATTTTTTACTTTTGAGGTATTTTGGCTTGAGTATCACGATTGGTTGAGTTTTTGGTATCACGATACCAAAAATTCCCTTGTATCGCGATACTCGCCGAAGTATCGTATCGTCGGTTACCAGCCTTGGTATCGCGATACCACTTGTGGTATTGTATCGCCGGGTTGGTATCGCGATCTCACTTTGCCAAAGTGGTATCCTATCGCCGGGTTAGTATCGCGATCTCACTTTGCCAAAGTGGTATCGTATCGCGGTCCACTTTTGGTATCGTATTGTCCTCTTCTGTGTGTGGTATCACGATACCATTCCAGTATCGTATCGTGTTGTTCGGTGGTATCGTATCGCCTAACCACCGATATCGTATCGCCATCCATTAGTGGTATCGTATCATCTCAAGTCCCGCCTAGTATCACGATACCATACTAGTATCGTATCGCCCGGTTCGGTGGTATCATATCGCCACTTACATGGGTATCGTATCGCGCCCCACCCTAGTATCATATCATCTCATTTTCAAGAGTCATATCGCGATACCAAGTTGGTATCGTATCGGCCCCTTGCAAGTGGTATCGTATCGTGTGAGGAGGCTGGTATCGTATTGGCTTATATTCAGGTATCGTATCGGGATAAATTCTAGTATCGAATCGTGCCCTTTTTGGTATCGTATCGTCCAAAAAGTGGTATCGTATCATCTGGGTTTTCAGTATTGTATCGCCTGACTTATTCAGCATCGTATCATGTGGACCCCTAAGGTATTGTATCGTCAAGAAAGTCGGTATCATGTCGTGGCCAAGCACAGTATCGTGTCGTCTGCTACTACAAGTATCATATCGCCTAGGTTTCCTGTATCATATCGTGGCCAGCTTAGTATCACCTGGTGCAGTATCGCCTAGAAGTGGTATCATCTAGAGCTTTCGTAGCATTTCGTAGGGAAAACTTGAGGCATTTGAAGAGCCACTCAAGGATAGATTTAGAGACCTAGAGAGCCTCAGGAGGGTGAATGAACTTGAGGTCTGGGAGAGTGCTAAGTAGCCGAAGAAGTGTCATAACTTCTGTAGGAAGTGCTACCTAGGTCAGTCACCACTCTGTCTATTCAGATACCTCTAGTGACTCCGAGGAGGAGATACCAATGGCCTCAGAAGACATGCATGGTCCAGCTCCAAGTAGACACTTCATGACCGCGGTTGAGGGAGAGTACCGTACCTCCTTACATTATGTTTCTACTAATGCTTAGGAGATTCCCATCTACCTGCATGGCTTAAACAGATCAGTGGCTAGGATGGTGACCTCTATGGATGCCACGATCATGCCTAGACTTGTTATTAAGTACAAAGGAGGGGCATACATGGACAAGGTAGGTCACATATACATAGTGACTGAATTTCCTGAAATGATCAATGAAAGGGGAGAGTTAGTGGAACAAGAAAACCCAGGAAGACCAAACCCTGAGGAGCTAGTGACGACCCCTAGAGGTAGATCCCAAGTAACACGAGTCTTGAGAGGAGACTTGATACCTCAAGATGACTACCTATTGGAAGTTTATATGATCCATGGATCAGTTGTATTACTGCAAACAGACTTACCGGCTTCAGGAAGAGAAGAAAGCCCTATGACATTTTATGAGCTGAAGGATCCAGAAGACGAAACTAGAATCATATACCTAGACAAAAATCAGAGAAGATATTGGTTGGTTAGTGCCTTAGACAGAGCTCGATTGAAATACATGGGGTTGCCTGTATTCCCTCAAAGAGATCAGGAAACTACTTTGCAGAACCCCTTTGGAAATCAACAAGAGACAGAACACACCATGTCAGGACAAACTAGCCAACAGAGTGGTCCAAACCGTACTCATGTACAATTTGCGACTCCAAGAGTGCAAACAAACAATCAGACCCACCCAGGAGTAGGGAATTAGTCTCGAACACCAATAAGACCACGACCACCAGTAGGAGGACAGCCTGGAATACCCCCAGTTAGACCAGCAGTTCCTGCCTTTCCCGTAATGCTTAGACTGCCAGAACCAATGACAAGACTGAGACCTATCCAAGTGGCCAAATGTGTAAGAAATCATTACGACGCACAATTCTACGTCTTTAATCCATAGTTTTAAACAGAACCCTAATGAAACAGTGAAAACAACTGCCCAGAGATTCAATCAATATGTTGATAGATGCCTAGCTGCCGAGAGGCCCACTAAGCAAAAAATGATCTCATTATTTTTGGACGGACTCACGAACGGAACCCTAAGAACACTATTTTACGTGAAGAGGCTACAAACCCTAAGTGAATGTCTTCAAGAGTGCATTGATCTAGAAGACAATCTAGCTGAGGACCTCAAGAGCACGCCAAGCCCCACTAAATCAGAAGACTCTCGGAGTACCATTACATCCAACTCTAGTAATATGGAAGAATTAGCGGAGCTCCTAGCAAAGAAACTAGGAGTCCAGGGACAAAGAACTTACCCACACCCAGCCTTAAGGATGCCCATGTTACGAAGGTGTAGCCTATGTGGAGGAGATCACCCCACACACATGTGTGTGTGAGGAGGGACTGGCGCACACCAAACATATCCATACAACAGATAGCACCAACAAGGAACTGCCTTGTACTACCACATAGAACAAAAATACACCAACCACACTACAGAAAACTGTCCATTCAATAGGCAATTGTACCCCTTACAACCACCACAGTATCGACCATATGGGTATCCACCAAGAGAACCCGACAGAGAGATGCTCAGATACAATCCCTATCCAACACCAACAGGAGCACCGAGACCTTATGAACAAGCACCATATCCACCACCCCAACCAGTGTTAGGGCCACAACTGTCACAACCTCAACAAGTGGTACCTGTGAAGTATGCTCAGCGAGAAGAAAACTTGGAAAGAGCCATAGTGCTAGCATCGACGACAATCAATGTAGAATCAGCAAACCCTGGATATGAGCTAACCTCAGGAGATTATTATCCCTATGAAGCCAACATGTTAGAGTATGAATCAGCATATGATTCGGCTTACTTTGGATATGATGGTTATGATCATGCTTATGGAACGAAGGTAGCGACTTTGATGTATACTGCGCCTAAAGCACAACCACCCATTAGACCACCTGTGCCAAGAGGACCCTGTTATAGATGTGGAGGAGACCATTTTATTAGAGAATGTCCTTGGCCTTATAATCCACCACCCCCTAGGACTTGGGAGGGGTACTGCAATGATTGTGGAAAGGAACATCTTTTTAGAGATTGTTTGAAAAATCCTAATAAAACCCAGGATACAACACCTGTTAATGTAATCAAAGTGATAGAAGCACCGGGAAGTGATAAGGGGTACACCATGCCTTTAGAGGCCATTACACAAGCTCAAATGAAAGAACAAAAAGAAAACCAACCAGATCGGGAACAAGAATACACTAGGAAGGAAAGTCTCAAAAATCAAATGGTTGAAGATTCAGAGGACCCATGTGAGAGTACCCAGAACATTAAAGCACAGAAATGGAAGGAAAGAAGAGAAAAAATCAAAGACAAATGGATGAAAAACAAAAGTCAAGATAATAAGAAACAAACCAGAAGTATGAAAGAACAAAAAAACAGGAAATTCAAAAAGAAGTACCCATTCCACCGCTTATCCAACAAGCAGAGAAACCAGGATCCATTTTAGCTGACCCAAAACCCGACGACCTAGACATGTGGCTAAGATCTTACCAAGCTAGAATTAAGATGGGACCGAATGTAGAGCAACATGAAAAACTTTATCCACAAGGGGAATTAGAAAAAGAAAGGCTAGCAATATGCCGAAAGCTGATAGAGCTTGCACAAGCTACCCTAGAAAAGACTATTCCAGCCCTACCAGAGACGAGAATAACAGATAATCAATATAAAGAATACGTCGGAGCCTTGGATAAAGAACTTGGAGGGAAGGATGACAAGCGCGAGCGAACTAGAACCCAGGATGAACCACTGTCAACCATACCTGACCTAGAGGCAGAATGGCCAAAGGAGTTATGGAATAGAATCCAAGAAGAACAATGGAAGAAAAATGGAGTATTGAAGCCTCCTTTTGAGGAAATAGACGTGGAAGTTTATCAACCAAACCCCAACCTAAAGAAAGTGTATGAGGAAGTATCGAGACTCGATAGAAATAGAGAAGAAACCCAGAGCATTTCAACATTGCCTAATTACGTGGGAGAATACAAAAAGGACTCTATGATAATACGAGCACCCATAGTACATGGAAAAGGAAAAGGGAAGTCAGAGAAGAGTTAGCACAATTTAACAGAATTAAAGAAGACAAAAGTACAATGCAAATTAATAGTGGAAGAATAACTTCAGGTAAAACCACAATTATGGAGGCAATTAGCGATTCAATTAGAATTAGGGCAAGAGAAGGAAGAAAAGGAAGGAAAGGGAGACGAAAACACATCTAAAATACAAATCCCAGTTGATAAAGTGGGAGAGTTTAGTGAAGGGGATGAAGGTAATACATTTCTACTTGTCACATACAATGGGTACATGATCAAGGCTATATTAGACATGGGAGCCGGGGTAGGAATCGCCACCAAGGAGATTTGGGAGAAATGGGGAAAACTTGCCTTACGACCCACGCGCATGAAACTCCAATTAGCAGACGGTCATGTGGAAAAACCCTTAGGAATACTGGAAAGAATCAAATTGACTACCTGTGGAGTAGAATTTGAACACACATTAGCCATTTGTAAGTTCGAAAAAGTGAACAACTACGAAATGATATTAGGACGACCCTTCATGAGACAAATGCGGTTAGTGCAAGACTGGGGTAGAGATTCGTTATACCTGCAACATCAAGGAAATACAACCAAGATAAACTTGCATACGTTTGCCTATCGGGATGTTCCTCCTCTACAATGGAATCCCATACACAAGGAGGAAGATGACCTATCCATTCATAGTGTTGGATCGAGCGATCAATCATGGATACACGAGGAAGCTCAGTTATGGATGTGTAAGGAAGCCAAGAAAGAAGAAGACAATAGACAGATATGGCCAATAGGACATCCTAACTACAGAACTGTAGAAGACCCAAGGTACATGCCTCAAATCTTTCCGGATGAAACCTTTGAGCTGCATGGATGGATGGAAATCCTAGCAACCTTAGACGTGTGTGTAAATGAGGAAGTCTTGACAATGAACGAGTGCATAGACGAGGAAGGCTATGACGTAAATCTTTATATGGTTGTCCTTCAAGAAGTGGAAGAAGGGGAAATCTTGGAAAAAGAGTGGAAGGAGGAATATGAGAGTATTGAAATGGAACCCGAATTTGATTCAGAAGAGAGCTATCTAGATACCATTCGAACCAAAGAGAGATAGGAACCAACAAAGATCTTAGCAATAGAAGCCGCTCCCAGAGTACAAAAACAAGAAGCCGAAATGAGTAAAATTGGACCAGACCCTGACCTGTTCGAAGTTGTTGGACATTTTAAAAGATACGAAGTAGAAGAGCAAAAGGTAGCCATTCAAATGCCTAAACGAGAGGCCCGAGACGGAGAAGCATATGACAACAAAGAACAAACAAAAAAAATTATAGTAACAGTGGAAGACGGAGAAGAACGATGCACATACATAGGCAAAGATGTATCAGTCGAAGAGGAAGAAGAACTCATACAACTGATCCGAGAATATCGAGATGTGTTCACATGGACATATTTAAAGGATCTCAAAGGCATGGAACCCTTGTTTTGTTCTCATAGGATACCAATGACAGCAGATGCAAAACCATCAAAACAACGCCCTTATACATACAACGAGATCTATGCTGCTAAAATTAAGGAAGAAATGGACAAGTTACTAGCGGCAGGATTCATATATGAGATAGAACACACCGAGTGGGTATCGCCATTAGTAGTTGTGCCTAAGAAAAATGGAAAATTGAGAGTGTGCATTAACTTGAAGATAGTGAATGCAGCCACCATACGTGACAGTTACCCACTACCCATCATTGACCATCTATTGGAAAGGGTCGCAGGAAAAGAAGTCTATAGCTTCTTAGACGGATTCTCAAGATACAATCAAGTAGCTATTGCTACTGAGGATCAACATAAGACCGCATTTGCGATTGACTGGGGAGTCTATGCTTTCAGAGATGCCTTTTGGACTCACTAATGCACCAGCTACTTTCCAACGATTGATGTGTCATGTTTTCAAGGAATTTCTGAAAAAGAGCATGGAAGTATATGTAGATGACCTATGTACATACTCTAATCAAAGACACGATCATATTCCTGAATTGAGGAAGATATTTAATAAATGTAGACAGTACAGAGTCTGTTTAAACCCAGAGAAGTGTGTCTTCATGGTGAGACAAGGGAAAATCCTCAGACACATAGTCTCTAGGAATGGAATATCCACGGATGAGGACAAGATTAAGGTCATCTTAGAGCTTCCTAGACCAAAGAATGCGAAAGAGGTGCGAGCATTTATGGGACACTGTGGGTATTACCGTTGGTTTATTCACATGTATGCCATAATCGCCAAACCTCTGTATGGGCTATTAACTCAATTCACTTGGACAGAGGAATGTGAGAGAGCATTCAATGAGTTAAAGAAGAGGCTTAGCACGGCTCCAATTCTGAAAACGCCAAATTGGAACAAGCCTTTTCATATTCATGTTGATGCTTCTAACTACACAATAGGATGTATCTTAGCCCAACCAGTTGATGAGGGAAAATTAGACCATCCAATTGCCTATGCGAGCAGACAACTGAATCAAGCTGAAAGGAATCATACCACTACCGAGCGAGAAGGATTAGGAATGGTCTATGTAGTGAAGAAATTTAGACACTATCTCTTAGCCAACAAATTCAAGTTCTTCATAGACCATCAGGCTTTACTGTACTTAGTCAATAAACCTTGTAACACGGGAAGATTAGTAAGATGGTTCTTACTATTAATGGAGTTTGACTTTGAAGTGATAGTAAAAAAGGGGAACACCCATGTAAGAGCGGATCATCTTTCAAGGTTAACACACCGAGAACCACCAAGCGGAGTACCCGATGATCTGCCAGACACGTATTTGTTCAATCTGGAAGTTTGTCCAAAGTGGGCAGAGAAATTAATTCCTATACTCACCCATGGCCCACAACATTCAATCAATAAGGATAGCAGAAAGGGAACTCTCCAATGAAGATGAACAAACGAAGCTAATTGAACAAGCACATGTGAACAAATGGAGAACACACCAAGTGACTCATGGAACCATCAGGGAATTAAAGAGATTAGGAGTATACTGGCCTGAGATGCCCAAGAATGTCCATGAATATGTAAGTAATTGTGCGGAATGCTAGGAGACAATCCCAGAGGATCATACGTCCATACCTTTCTCAACGATAGCACCCAATTGGAGCAAAACATTAGTGAAATTCCTAAAGACAAGAGAACATGAGGAAGGAGTTAGCTTGGCTAGAAAACGATCCCTAGAGGAGATGAGCAAAGACTATGTTCTCATGGGAAGAAACTTGTTTAGAAGAGGAAAAGACAACTAATTATGATTATGTGTTCACGAAGGAGAGTATTTACCCATATTAGAGATGGCACACGTCGGTGCAGCAGGAGGTCATTTTTCAGCCAACAGAACAACAAAAATGATTCTCTTCGCAGGCTTGTGGTGGCCAACTTTACACATGGACGCTGAAACATATGTGCACAGTTGTGAAACATGCCAAAGGGCTAAATACCCAATTCGGAGAGATGACATGCCATTGCAACCTATGGTTTGTGTGAGAGCATTCTCTAAATGGGGTATTGACTTCATAGGACCCATTAATCCACCGGCCAAAGGATCGCATGCTGAGTACATCATAGTAGCCACTGATTACTTGACAAAATGGGTAGAAGCAAAGGCTACTAGAAAGAACGATGCTCAAACCACTGCTAAGTTCCTTTTTGAACATATATTCACTCGTTTCGGATTAACAATTGAGATTGTGAGTGATCGAGGAACGCACTTCCTTAAGGAAGTAATAGAATCCCTAATGAATGAACTTTTAGTGATCCACAAGAAATCAGCCCCATACCATCCCCAAGCCAATGGTCAAGCGGAAAGTTCCAACAAGGTATTATGTACAGTATTGACAAAGATTGTCAATAATGGGAGGTTTGATTGGGACAAACAATTGCATCATGCAATTTGGGCCTTCCGAGTAGCATACAAGACTGCCATTGGAACTACCCCATTCAATTTAGTGTACGAGCAGAATGCAATTTTGCCAATTGATTTTTTAATCCCAACATTGAGAGTAGCCCAAAAATATGAGTGGAACAAACATGAATTGTCTCAACAACTAAAACAAATTGAGAAGTTGCATGAAACTAGGTTACAAGCGGTAGCAGGAATCTATGCAGCCAAGAGAAGACAAAAGGCATATTATGATGCACATATAAAAGACAAGGCACTTAAAGAAGGAGACTTAGTCCTGGTTTACACCTTAAAACAACATGCCAAGAAGTTACAAAAATGCGGATATGGACCTCTGATCATCAATAGGATCTCTACTAGTGGAGCAGTTAATCTGGCCACTTTAGATGGAGACGTTCTTCCTAACTATATAAGTGGATGCAGAGTGAAACGGTTCATGGAGCCATTGACGGATCAAATGTTAACACGTTTAGTAGGTGCTCAAAATAGGAAGAAAGAGGAGGAACGGATTAGAGAGGAGGCTCGACAAGAAGCGCTAGAACGCATCAAGAAAAGGAAAGAATGGATTAGGCAAAGGAATGAACGGTATCTCCAAGGAGAGGAACCTATCCCTATGGCTAACTACCAAGTCCATACATCTGACACGAATAGAGCTCACAGGTCACAACCTTAGCTAAACCTAGGGATTGGAAAGACTGAGTAGAAATTGATAGATGCATTGATAGACTCAGGAGCAGGACTTAGTTGCATACATAATACGATCATAAAGCGCTTCAAATGATTATGACTCCCACAAAAGCTCATATGATAGGAATTGGAGGTCACATCATAGAATGCATGGGAGTAACTAACGTATCCCTCCACCTAGGAAATTCTTCCATGGAACAATGAGTCTTAGTGTGCAGAGATGAAGATTTAATAGAAGAATTGATCCTAGGACAGGATTAGATCATTGAGAATGAAGTCAGCATCAACCTAGCTCAAGGCTATATTTCAGCCAAGATAGGGCACAAGGAAATTTTTAGTCTATTAGGAGAGAAGCCTTTACCACAACCAAAAACCATTGAGAGTGCAGAAGAACGCAAAGAAGAGCTAGTGGAACATGATTCCAACCCCAATACCTTAGAAACCAATCTAGAAGAAGCAAGAAGCTCAAACCCTAATGTGTCCAAGGAAGAGGTGATATCACCCTATTACGTTGATGAATGGCCAAACAATAAGGGAACCAACTCTCATGAAGTCTCTCATACGACAGAAGGATCACCAATGTGGAAGACAACATTCAGACATCCACATCAAGGGAAGAACAAATTCAAATGGGTACGAAAAGATCAAGTGCAGAAATCAGAAACATCATCACCAAATCATGAGAAAAAGAAGAATAATAAGTCAGCATCACAAAAATCTAAAACAACAATACTCTTGCAAGTATGGCTCCCTAAGCCTTTGGTTGAAGCTCAGAAAGCACGATAGCAGGTATGGATTCCCAAGAAGGTGAAACAAGCAACCAAGCAAAAATTACGCAATCACGAGGGATACTTTACATCAAAACATTCGAGTGACAAAGCAAAAACAGACTCGTCCTAGAATCATGAAGAGCAGGACCTCTATTACTAGGACACTTGATGAAACAAAGAAAACACATGAAGCCCGAGAAACCAAAGAAAGAAAACAACCTATCAAAGCGCCCATGAAATGGATTTGGAAACCTAAGCGACTGCAAGACGTGGACCATCGGAACAACGAAGTCTCCAATTGCACTCATGACGTATCACATGCACCTAAAGTATGCATAATAGGGCCACATTACCAGGCCAAGCATTCCACACATAAAGTAGTGGTGCACATTCTTCAATGAGAATTAGGGCATAGCTTCCACTTCCTTAGAAATGGACCTATTATGTACATAAATAAATGCTTTGGCTACACTTATGCTTGTTTTCTTTCAGGAAAAGAAATAAAAAGATGTGGTAAGAGATCTGTTGGAGCAAACCAATCACAAATTGGTGATTATACAGATCTTGAAGAATGCTTATGGTCAGAATGAAGCAAAGAAAGACACTTGTAAAGTGAAGAAGAATTCAGAATGATGTCTTGTACACATATGTACATATAAGTGAAGAATCTTGTAAGCTAAGTATAGTTAAACCCTTAGGATGATAAGGAGTAGAGTCATAGACGTGAGATGAGTCTAAAGTCGTGTATATATAAGATAATTATGACAAGAAATGTATGAGAAAAAGTGATAGAGTCATTTTGTAGATGACAATTTTCAGGAAGATGTGTAGGGAGTTTTTTCCCAGAAAATAGCGACGGGTTTTTCTCTGAGTGCTCTCTGTCTGATCATGTGGATCAGAAATCCTTTTGTACACATCTAATTGAGAAGCTAATGAAGCTATGTCTAAAGTTTCAGAATCTAATTCCTTTCCTACTGTGAGAATGATCATTAGGAACATTCATATGTAGAATGTGAGAACTGAAGCCTGAAAGTAGCACACTTTTCCGTCTCAGTGTTTTGATCAGATCTGAGTGTATACTGTAAAGTTTTTGATGAGTGAGCACTTAAAATTTAAGTTAGAAGATAAGGAAGCTATGGCTAAAAGCATTTAGCAAAACGGGTTTCAGATTGGGAGAAATCAAGTTAAGAAGTTGGCTATGTCGAAGGCGCAACTTCTGAGAGTCAATTTCTGACATGTATTTGATCTTAATGATCAAATTAAACTTTTGGTGATTAGTTTTGAAAACTAATGGCTAGTATGATTGCGCAAAGGTATTGCTAATACTTGTGCATCATTTACTTGAAGAAATTTGAAGATTTGTGCAGGTAAAGAAGTTGATATCTGAAGCAGACTTTCTGAAGTTGACACTTCTTCACTCAGAGAAGTGTTGCTTGAAGTTTTGGTAAAGAAGATCATTGTTTGTGTAAAGTTTGGTTTATAACTGACATAGAAGTGTTCTTAAGTCAGTATAGATCAAACCTTTGGAGATTAATAGGTCTCCAACAGTGGTATCAGAGCTAAAGGTGAAGTACAAGAGAAGAAAAGATAATTGAAGTTCCGACTGGTGCAGATATTGAAGATCTTCCAAATCAAAGGAGGACAAAGACAAATTATTGAAGATAACTTGCAGAAGTTCATAGTACAAGTTCGAAAGAATCAAGAAGGATAAAAGCTTATATCAAAGGTACACTTTCTCCTCATAAACCATAGTAATTGCAGATACAGAAAGTCAAGGATGGGAGAAAGCTTGCAGATTGATAAGCTAGATAGGGAGAACTATCCAGCTTGGTCCATGAGGATGGAAGCACACCTCATGAGCAAAGACCTTATAGCATTTATTACAGGAGATGAAGAAAAACCTGAGTTTGCAGATCCAAGTATTCCTACTAGGGAAGAGCTTGCAATGTTGAAGACTTGGATGAGAAAGGATGCTCAAGCAAGGAGTATCATCTACATGGCTGTAAATGATTATCTTCTACCTCACATCAGAGGTTTGGAAAGTGCTACAGATGTTTGGAATGCCTTGGAAGAGCATTTCCAAAATACAACTAAGTCTAGGAAGTCCTCACTATGGGCTGAGTTCACAACCTTCAAAAAGAAGAGCTCACAATCAATTTCTGATTATGTGGCAAGGATGAAGGATATTGCAGATAGCTTGGGAGCAGTGGATGAAGACATTGAAGAGGAAAAGTTGGTAAGACAAATACTTACAGGTCTAAGAGGTGATGAGAAGTGGAAGCCTTTCATATTGTCCATAGAGTTGTCACTTGATCACTTTACTCCTGATCTTAATCAATTGCTAGGACACATGCTAACCTTTGAGCAGGATCTTAAAGGAGACAATGATAGAAGTACAAGTCAAGCTATGTACTCCAAGGACAAGAAAAAGAATGGCAAGGGAAAGCAATCAAATGATGATGAAGGGAATTCAAACCAAGTTAACTTCACAAAAGGGAAGACAAATTTCAGAGGTAAAGGAAGAGGAGGTAAGAACAAAGATAATGCTAAAGCTTGTTGGATTTGTGGCAGAACAAATCATTTGGCAAATGATTGTTGGTATAATAATCAAAATGGTGGAAACAATAATCAAAATTATAGTCAAAGAGGTAGAGGAGGCAGAAACCAAAGAGGCAATTTCATAGGAAGAGGAGGTAGGACATCATATGGTAGAGGAGGTGGAAGAAACTTCCAATCTCAGTCCTACAACAATAATTATTACAATTATGCATCAGATCAGAAGGATGACATGACTCTTATTTTGAATGCAACTCATGAATCAATGGGAGAAGATCAAAGAGTGTTTTATATTGACTCAGGGTGCAGCAACCATCTGAGTGGGAATCTATCCTTGATGACTGATATGGAAGCAAGGGTGAATGGACATACAGTTCAAACAGGTGACAATACCAAACATAAAGTGGAGAGCATTGGATCAGTGAAGACAAAAAGTGGAAGTACACTTCTGAGTAAGGTACTTTATGTTCCTACTATTCCTAAAAATTTGATAAGTGTAGGGCAAATTGTGGAGAAAGGATATGAAGTAAGATTCACAAATGATGGTGTCTATGTACAAGATCCAAATCAGGGATATAGAAACATAATTGCAGGGAAAAAGGAAGGAAGATTGTTCACTCTCAAAGTCCAAGGTAATGTGGGACATGCATTATTTACCTATGGAAGTCAAAAGGTATCTGAATTAGACCTATGGCATAAAAGGCTAGGTCATTTCAATGAGAGAGCTATAAAGGAAATGTCAAAGAATCAGGTGGTGCTTGGATTGCCAAACATTGAAGGGCAACATATGGTGTACAAGTGTGAAGCTTGTCAATTAGGTAAAGCACATAAGAGTTCTTATAACAAATCAGGGTACAAGTATTCAAATATGCTTGAATTGGTTCATACAGATGTATGGGGTCCCTCAAGGGACTATAGCATAAATGGATCCAGATATTATGTGTTGTTTGTTGATGATGCAACCAGGTGGATTACTTTGTATGTAATCAAGGATAAATCAGAAGTTTTCAAGACATTCAAACATTTTCATGCTTATGCAGAAAGGATCACAGGACAAAAGCTAAAGAGGTTAAGATCAGATGGAGGGGGAGAGTATTTCTCTAAAGAGTTTGATGATTATTTGTGGAATGCAGGTATCAAAAGAGAAGTAACTTGCAGGTACTCCCCTCAACAGAATGGAGAAGCAGAAAGGAGGAATAGGACTCTTGTAGAGTTTGCAAGAGCCATGATGAAGGAAAAGAATTGTCCAAATTACTTATGGGTAGAAGCCATTAACACTGCAACATACCTTGTGAATAGGTTGCCTTGCAAAGCTTTGGATGGAGGAACCCCTTATGAAGCATGGTGGGGTAAGAAGCCTAGTCTTGATCATTGTAAAGTATTTGGATGTATTGCATATGCTTATGTTCCTTCACAATTAAGACATAAGCTAGAACCAAAAGCAGAGAAGTATGTGTTTATTGGATATGATGATAGACAGATGGGTTACAGGTTGTGGAGTCCATCCACAAAGCAATTTCTTGTTACCAAAGATGTGACATTTGATGAGCAAAACACATGGTATACAGGATCAACAAATGATTTTGCAGGTGTTGAAGAAATACAAAGAAAAGGAAAGGCAAAGGTAAAAGTGTGTGAAGAAATTGTTGATGAAGTTGACTCTAGAAGTAGAGTGCAGGATCATGTAGAAGAAGGGCCAAGATTTGATCCAGAATCAAATGAGGCTGAAACTTCAAGAAGTGCAGAAATCAGAAGATCTACAAGGGAAAGGAAAGAACCTATAAGGTATAGCTATGATACATCTTTCCTAACAACAAAAGATTATGCCTACATTGTGAAAACAGAAGAAGATCCAACCACTTATGAAGAAGCCAAAGGTAAACAGAATTGGGAGAAGGCAATGCAGGAAGAGTATGATGCTCTACTTGAAAATGAAACTTGGGAACTAGTACCAAGACCAAAGAATCAGAAGGTCATTGGATGTAAGTGGGTATATAAAACAAAAAGGTTTGCAGATGGTAAGGTGTCTAGATATAAGGCTAGACTTGTGGTTAAAGGTTATGCCCAAACTTATGGGGTAGATTATGATGAAACCTTTAGTCCTGTTGCTAAGATGTCTACAATTAGGACATTGATTGCTATTGCTGCTTGCAAGGGATGGAAATTATCACAATTGGATGTGAAAAATGCATTTCTAAATGGATACATTGCAGATGAAGTATATATGGAGCAACCAGAAGGCTTCATGGAATTAATTGGATCAGATTATGTGTGTAAGCTCAAGAGAGCTTTATATGGGTTGAAGCAAGCCCCAAGAGCTTGGAATTACAGATTGGTCAAGTTCTTGAATGAATGTGGATTTCAAGCATCAAAGGCAGATAGTAGCTTGCTAGTGAAGGCAAGTGAAAATGGATACATTTACATGTGCATTTATGTTGATGATATTATTATTACAGGAACAGATGCTCAAGGAATCAATGAACTCAAGAAGCAAATAGAGAAGGAGTTTAAGATAAGTGATTTGGGAAACTTATCTTATTTTCTAGGAATGCAGATTGTGTATACTCAACATGGAGTATATGTTTCACAAGAGAGATACTTGAAGAATCTTTTAGTCAAGTTTAACATGGAAGATTGCAAGACCTCAACCACACCATTGGAGGTAAATCATAAATTAAGCAGGTATGGAGGTGAAGAGTTCAATGATATGAAGAAATATCAGAGTTTGGTAGGTAGTTTAATCTATGCTACCTTGACAAGGCCAGATCTATCATATGCAGTAGGTGTGTTGTCACAATTCATGCATTGTCCAAAGAAGACTCATTGGATTGCAGCCCAAAGGGTACTCAGATATATCAAAGGAACCCTAAGTGAAGGTTTGTATTATGGTTTCACTTCTGACACAAGAATCAAAGTGTTTAGTGATGCAGATTGGGCAGGTGACTCAGATGATAGAAGGTCTACTCATGGATATCTATGTTATGTTGGAGATAAGTTAGTTTCTTGGTGTTCAAAGAAGCAACACACAGTTGCTTTATCATCCACAGAAGCTGAGTATAAGGGAATGGTAGAAGCTGCAAAAGAAGTCATATGGTTGAAGACCTTGATGAAAAGTTTTGAGACTGATCATAGTACTCCAATAATTTTTGGAGACAATATGAGTTCTTTGTATTTGGCAGCTAACCCTGTTTTTCATGCCAGGACTAAGCATATAGAGATTCAGTATCATTTCTTGAGGGAAAAGGTACTTGATAAAGAGATTGAAGTGATGTATACTCCAACAAAAGAACAGGTGACAGATATGATGACAAAAAGTTTGGATGGACCTAAGCTACAGAGATTCAAGGAGATGGCAGGAGTGAAGAAGAATGGAATAATCACAATTAGTGATTGAGGGGGAGCTGTTGGAGCAAACCAATCACAAATTGGTGATTATACAGATCTTGAAGAATGCTTATGGTCAGAATGAAGCAAAGAAAGACACTTGTAAAGTGAAGAAGAATTCAGAATGATGTCTTGTACACATATGTACATATAAGTGAAGAATCTTGTAAGCTAAGTATAGTTAAACCCTTAGGATGATAAGGAGTAGAGTCATAGACGCGAGATGAGTCTAAAGTCGTGTATATATAAGATAATTATGACAAGAAATGTATGAGAAAAAGTGATAGAGTCATTTTGTAGATGACAATTTTCAGGAAGATGTGTAGGGAGTTTTTTCCCAGAAAATAGCGACGGGTTTTTCTCTGAGTGCTCTCTGTCTGATCATGTGGATCAGAAATCCTTTTGTACACATCTAATTGAGAAGCTAATGAAGCTATGTCTAAAGTTTCAGAATCTAATTCCTTTCCTACTGTGAGAATGATCATTAGGAACATTCATATGTAGAATGTGAGAACTGAAGCCTGAAAGTAGCGCACTTTTCCGTCTCAGTGTTTTGATCAGATCTGAGTGTATACTGTAAAGTTTTTGATGAGTGAGCACTTAAAATTTAAGTTAGAAGATAAGGAAGCTATGGCTAAAAGCATTTAGCAAAACGGGTTTCAGATTGGGAGAAATCAAGTTAAGAAGTTGGCTATGTCGAAGGCGCAACTTCTGAGAGTCAATTTCTGACATGTATTTGATCTTAATGATCAAATTAAACTTTTGGTGATTAGTTTTGAAAACTAATGGCTAGTATGATTGCGCAAAGGTATTGCTAATACTTGTGCATCATTTACTTGAAGAAATTTGAAGATTTGTGCAGGTAAAGAAGTTGATATCTGAAGCAGACTTTCTGAAGTTGACACTTCTTCACTCAGAGAAGTGTTGCTTGAAGTTTTGGTAAAGAAGATCATTGTTTGTGTAAAGTTTGGTTTATAACTGACATAGAAGTGTTCTTAAGTCAGTATAGATCAAACCTTTGGAGATTAATAGGTCTCCAACAAGATCTCACTTATAGAACCATGGGAAACAGAGTGATAGAACGACAACAAATCATTTCCATGCACTACATAGTTGCTATACTTTCCATTGAAGCTAATGCGCTTTTCCTTACAAGTGCAGATGGCTTCTGCAGATTCTGAAGCAACAGTACAAGAGGAAGTATTGGAATTTCCTCTCCAGAGCATCACCAAAGCAAAGGGACATTGGTTCACGGAAGATCAACCGGCTGGGGAGTACCTCTTCCTGACAACTATCAAAATAATGGATACAGATCACCAATTTCCAATCATGTCCCAGGATTTTAGAGTACTACATGGACTCCCGTCTATGATAGGCATCATGAAGAAAGCGGGCATACATAAATATTCTGAACTGCCGATCTATAAGCCCGACTTCCATAGATGCAGTCAAGTTATGAATACACTACAGCCTGCACTACATGATCCTTTGGTGCCTGAGGCTAGAGTAATGGATGGCGTAGGTGAATGGGTAGTCATCCAATTCACACATGATTTGATTAAGGAAGCATTCGGATGGGGGAAGGACGGTATCACTGTCGTAAAGGAAGAGAGTCGTGGGGCCAAGACCAGAACATTCACAGACATTAACAGATTTGACATAGAAGAGGAATTCAGGCTCATCCACCAGCACTTCTTCTTCCCAAATATGCATCGCTATACGGCTCCTCAAAAGATTATTGTTCAACTGCTCTCACATGCAATCAAGCAGATTGGAAATCAAATCAATCTGACTCCTTACATACAAGAAAGACTATTCGAGGCAAAGAAGTAATGGAACAATAAGAAGTTCCTCAATGGCAGTGTCGCTTTGACAATATTGATTTACCACGCTCTCAACCCAGAATGAGAGGAATGAAGAGACTCAGGGAAGTCAAGCAAGTAGAAGAGGAAGTTCCAGTCACAAAAAGGACACATGTACTTCCCAAGACAACGATTGAAGAGCACAGGCCAATTACAGATGAAAATTTAACTAGGGCCCTGGAAGAAACGCATCAATATACAGAAGGGCAAGTCAATTTACCAGTGCCAGGGCACCATTATCAGTAGGCCCACCAAGAGATGCATGTGAAAAAGAAACTCACAAAAGTGCACCGTTACAGAGAAATCGGGTTGGATAATTCAAGATCATCTTCGGATGCACAAGAAGAACCTGACACTTCATTATTGAATGTGGACATTCAAAGTGAATCAAAAGATGATGGACAATGGGAGGAGTTGAATGCAGTTGACTACGTGGAAGCAGACAAAGGAACAAAGGTAAATGACAACTCTGTCCACCCCACTAGAGACATAGAAAGCAAGGAGGCAAACCAAGAAGGGACACATGTCATCAAAATCAATGAGACTTCCACCATCCTTATCAAAGAGGCAACACCCATAAGAGAGGTTTCAGTAAAGATACCCAAGAAAGAGACTCAAGCAGAGATAGTAGAAGAAGAGGAACCCTTCACACCAATAAGGGTCGTGGCAGAACCCTCCCCCATGGATGTCAGATTTCAAGGGAGTGCCACAAAAGCTATTGATTTGGATGAAGAAGAAAAAGTACAAAACATACAATTACAAATTAGACAACCACACAACGAAACTGTTCATGTCGAGCAAGGAAAAGATGTACAAACCGGAGAAGCTCCAAGCATACCTAGGACATGGTTGAATGTCGACATCGCTCACCTCAAGCTAGTGGTGCAGGACATGATCAGAACTTCAATGGACACACAACAATTAATGCTTGAGGCTGATGAAGACTACGATCAAGCGATGAAGGACAAGCATGAGCTTCAAGAAAGGGGTAAGAATCTTTCGGTAGAATTGAAACTAGAAAGAGAGCACATAAAAACTAAAGAAAAGGAAGTCCAAGAAGCCAAACAGCAGTGCAACGAATTGATGACAAAAAACGCCAAATTATAAGAACAACTGCAGGAGATACAAAAGAATATATGAAGCTAGCAAAGCCGAGAAGGCACGAATGAATGCCAGGAGTAAAATACTATAATCACAAATAAAGGTATACATGGAGGAGGCAGAAAACCTAAGGAACCGAAACAAAGAGCTCATGACAGCTCTTTTGAGTGATCAGCCAGTAGAAGTTCAAGGAGGACCAAAAAAGGATATCAAAGAATTGGAAGCCAAGATAGCTAAGTATGAAGATCAGCTCAAGCAAGAGCAAACCACCATTGCCGAATGGGAAAAGAGGTATATGGATGACACTACGGCTCTAAGAACTAAATGGAAAAAGCTGAGAATCGCTACCTTATGCAATGTAAAGAGGACACTGATCACCTTGATGTGGTAGCTAAAGAGATACTCAACAACAAGGAAACTATTGCTAAAGCCAAAGAAGAAATTAAGCAACAAGAGGAGATCATAACGCAGTTGAGAGAGCAGCTCAAGCAGAAGTCAACTGAGGGGACACCAGTAGTTCCACAATCCATTGCGGCTACTGAGGAGATTGAGGTACGTCCTCTCTCTTCCCCCTCACATCATTCATCGATAAGGGAGGAACAGTAGGTCCCAATTGAACATAGTACTCGGGACATTGCAGAACTAAGCCGACTGGAAAGGGCACTACTGGTGTCCCAACTTACTGCTGAATTTGAAGATCAAATAATCCAGGTGATGAAGGAGACCAAAATCAAAAGCAACAATTTGGATAAAATTTTGAAGCCCTTCAATGTACCATATGGTCTCCTTAAAGAACAAACGCGATAATATATAAAGAATACTACACATAAAGATTCGGACACCAACCTCTAGTTCAGCAAAGATACATTCAAGTATACTCAAGAGGAATTCGAAAAGTCTGATCCCATATGGAGGCAGAAACTATTGGAAAAGAACCCTAGATTGCGGGTACAATGGGAAGCTTCACCATACGCACTTCAAGTCAATCCATCATTTTGCCCCGTACCCCGCAGACGCTCTTGGACGCAATTTTGGGAAGGTCAGCGCTATGGTGCATCTTTGTGAAGCATGTCAAATGGGTAAGCAGACTAGACAACCTTTCAAGCATTCAGGCTATGTAAGTGATGGTTTGCTAGATCTCATACATACAAATGTGTGGGGACCTACTAAAGAGGCATCCTTGGTTGGTAATAAGTACTATGTATCATTCATTGATGATCATAGTAGAATGACATTTGTGTATTTCATTAAACATAAGAGTGAGGTCTTTGATTGTTTCAAGAAGTTCAAATCATATGTCGAAAAGCAAACAGGAAGGTATATTAAGAAGCTAAGATCTGATGGAGGGGGAGAGTATTTCTCTCAAGCTTTTACTAATTTTTTGTATGATGAAGGTATCAAAAGAGAAGTTACATGCAAGTATACTCCATAACAAAATGGAGTCGCAGAAAGAAGAAACAAAATCATAGCAGAAGCATCTAGAAGCATGCTTAATGATATGTGTTTGCATAATTATTTTTGGGCTGAAGCTATTAGCACAAGTGTTTACATTATGAATAGAGTTCCGACTGCTGGAGTTCATCATTTGACACCATATGAGGTATGGCATGGAAGGAAACCAAGTGTAAGTCATTTGAAAGTATTTGGTTGTGTATGTTATGTACATGTACCTAGTGAGGTGAGATCTAAACTTGATGCAAAATCAGAAAAATGTATATTTATTGGTTATGCAGATACTCAAAGAGGATATAGATGCTATAATCCTCATACCAATAAGGTTGTTGTGTCAAGAGATGTAAACTTTGATCAATCACTTTCATGGTATGCAGATAAGAATTGTTTGCAGGTCATGGATGAAAATGAAGAAGGTGTGGTTGAAGGAGATGAATGCATAGTTCAACCATCAGGAAGTTTAAATGATGAAAGGAGTGGTTTGGATGAAGAAAGAGGATCACCTTTCAATGGAAGATTAAGGCAAGAGTCACCTCCAAGTGTTAAAAATAAAGGTAAACTCAAACTTGTTGAAGTTAATGATCAAGGAGAGGAAATTAGTGATGTATGTGAGTATGGAGAATCATCAAAGGTTCCTAATAAGAAAGGAAGAGCATCTACATTGGAGGTAAGAAGAACTTCAAGAGTAAGTAAGCAACCTCAAAGGTATACTTATGAATCTTTCATGAATACTCATTATGCTTTTATGACAAAAGTTGAGCAGGAAAATGAACCCACATGTTATGATGAGGCCAAAGGAGATGAAAAGTGGGAGAAAGCAATGAGAGAAGAAATGGAAGCACTACAGGATAACAATACTTGGAATTTAGTTCCAAGTACACCAAAACAAAAGGTAACTGGTTGCAAGTGGGTTTTTAAGATTAAAAGAAATAGTGATGGTAGTGTGTCTAGATATAAGGCTAGACTTGTAGCAAAAGGATATAATCAAACTCAAGGTGTGGACTATGAGGAAACATTTAGTCCAGTAGCAAATATGGCAACGGTGAGAACTTTGTTGGCTTTAATGGCAAGTAAAAGGTGGAATATATATCAACTCGATATAAAGAATGCCTTTTTTAATGGTGAGTTAAATGAAGAAGTGTATATGTCACAACCAGATGGTTATGTGGATGCAAAATGTCCTAATCATGTATGCAGGTTAAAGAAGGCATTGTATGGTCTTAAGCAGGCACCAAGGGCATGGAATGCAAGGTTGGTAAAGTATCTTATGCTGCAAGGATACACAGCGAGTCATGCTGATCCTTCACTTTATGTAAAACATATAGATGGCATGTGTGTCTATGTATGCATTTATGTGGATGACTTGTTGATTACAGGGAATGATGCAAAAGCAATTGATGAGATAAAAGGTAATTTGGGAAAGGAATTTAAAATTTCAAATCTTGGTTTGCTTAGATACTTTCTTGGGATTGAAATTGTGTATAGCGATGAAGGTATGTGGTTGATACAGAGAAAGTATATATGTGATATGCTGAAAAGGTTTGGTATGCAGGAATGTAAATTTGTTTCTACTCCAATAGAATGTAATGTAAAGCTGAGTGCAAAGGAAGGTGATGAGTTGCATGATGTGAATGTATATAGATCCATGGTAGGATCTTTGATTTATGCAACAAAAACTAGACCTGATATATGCTATGCAGTGGGAGTATTGTCACAGTTTATGCATGAACCTAGAGTACCTCATATCCATGCAGCGAAAAGAGTGCTTAGGTATTTGAAAGGTACCATGAACGAAGGATTATTTTATAGTCATGATACTGATCTAACTCTTAAAGTCTTTAGTGATGCAGATTGGGCTGGAAGCAAAGATGACAGAAGATCCACAAGTGGATATGTGGTAATAGCAGGAAACAAGAGATTAACATGGAGTTCAAAGAAACAGCCTACAGTTGCTTTATCTTCTACAGAGACTGAGTATAGAGGTTTAGCATTGGCTACTACTGAGGTTATGTGGTTTAAAAAGTTGTTTCATGACTTGAATGTGCAGGTTGATGTACCACTGATATATGGGGATAACTTGAGCAGCATTCATATGACCTCAAATCCTATTTTTCATGCTAGAACAAAGCATATAGAGGTTCACTATCATTATGTTCGAGAGAAGGCCATGAATAATGAAGTGCAGGTTTCTTTTGTTGGAACAAAGGATCAAGTTGCAGATATCTTCACCAAATCCTTGGATGGACCAAAGCTTCAAAGATTCAACTATATTCTTGGCATGAAGGAAATACCCTTTGAAACTTGAGGGGGAGAATGTTGCTAACATTTGTTTTATGTAGGGTACAAGTTTCAAATTATGTAAATACCTTTGGGAAGTCTTCAAATACTTCAAGAAGGCTCATATTATTCATAAAATGTAGCAAAAATACCACGTGAGTTCTAGAATATGGTGAGTCAAATTAGTGAGTCACAAGGGAGCTGCAGTGGTGTTCTAGTGGAAGGTCGATGTGGCTAGTTCTCAAAGTCCATCAATACTTTGCTTATTTGAGCACTTGAGTCATGTAATACCTCTATCCAAGTGTCTACCACGAATTTAGATGTATTAGAAAGGTTTTAGATTAGTTCTCCATGCTATAAAAAGAGGGGAGAAGTCGTGATCTTGTGGGATGTCCAAGAGAGTCATATGTGTATCTCTATGCTACTGTAGTTTTTTTTATGCAGAGATTGCAGAGCTTGTATCTACCTCATTATATATTCAAATTACATGTTTAATATCTCATTTGAAAGCGCTTACTGTCTACTTGCTTCTTGTAAATTTTCATAATCATTGGAGTTGTGAGCTGAGAGCAGTACTCTCTGCAAGTAGTGTGTGTTCTCTGTTTTTTATCCCTGCTGAAGGTCTCCATTAAACCTCCAACTTGCAGAGGTCATATCTCCTTGTGTACTTATCCAAATTGATTGTTCTTTGGCTCATTGGAAGGCTCTTAGAGTCTAGTTTATGTATGTCAAAGAATTTTTGAAAATTCCAAATGAGTAAAGAGCAGTTTTCTCTGCAAGAAAACTGGTCTGTGCATACAAGTTTGTGAAAAAGTCAACTAGGTCCTGTTGGGTTTCACCTACTTCTAGCTGTACTTTGGAGATCAATAAACTCCAACAGCTTCTACTCTTTGGTTGATAATGAAAGGCAATCTAAATGCCTTATCATTTGAGGAGTTAGTCTTTGTTCTGTTGTAGGAAGATCAGTCCAGGCAAAACAGGTCCATTATGCGAGTTGCAGATCAAGCTTTCCTGGCTAGTCAAAAGGGCAAAGGAAAATGGAGCTCTTCAATTAGTAAGCAGAAATCTACAAATTCTACATATTCAAAGAAGGAAGATAAAGATGAGAAGAAATCAAAAAAGTAGAAATTGTTTTGTAAGTATTGTAAAGGGAATGATCATATGATAAAGAAGTTTCCAAAATTGGCTGCTAAAGAGGCAAAGAAGAAAGAGGCTGGATTGGTTGTTGCAGAGGCCTCTACACCAAAAATAGAGTCTGCTAATCTTGTGTAGGAAGAAGAATGGGCGTTTACTACCGTCTGCAGTTTTGACCCATCTTCTCATGAGCAGTGCATGTCTACAGTAGACTCAGATGTTTGGTGTTTTGATAGTGGGGCGACCAAACATATTACCTCGCAGTGCAATTTCTTCTCTTCACTCGAGCCTACCCCTACAGGGAATACTGTTACATGCACCAATAACTCCTGTTATCCTGTTATGGGAGTTGGTAAGATCATTTTGATGACTGCTTATGGTAGTTCTTTCAATTTGTCAGATGCTTTATTTGCGCCAGGGGTCAAGAAGAACGTGTTATCAGTTTCTGCATTAGCCAAGATTGGCTTGGTTGTGAAATTTGTTGATGACAGGTGTACAGTTCATGATCTATCAAATGGTGATGTGATTATTGCTTCTGGCATTTTATGTCGTGGGTTGTATAAGCTCATAGACTATGAAAGATCTGTAAATGATTTGGCATGTGCAGTAAATGATTCTCAGGCTATGTTAGATGCAAAGCTTTGGCATGCACGCTTTGGTCATCTGAATTTTGCTAATTTGCTATGCCTACAGAAATCTAAAATGGTGTCCTCTTTGCCCAAACTTGAGGCACCTGGAAAACATGTTTGTGAAGGCTGTATTTTGGGAAAATTGCAGCATTCATCCTTTCCAAAAGATGGTTCAGTTCAGGGGCTACTCAAAAATTGCAGCTTGTACATAGTGATGGTTGTGGTCCTATGCAGACACCTTCTTTCGGGAATTATCTTTACTTCGTGACTTTCATCGATGATTTTTCCAGGCATGCATGGGTATATCCATTGAAGGCAAAGTTCGAAGTGTTCATGTGCTTCAAACAGTTTTTGGTTTTGGCTGAAAAATTATTAGCATGTAAAATGGGCACCCTGCGTTTTGATCGAGGGGGGAATATACGTCTTCTGATTTTAATGCATTTCTGGCTGAACGTGGGATAAAACACCAGTGTACAGTGCCACATACACCTCAACAGAATGGAGTTGCTGAACGAAAGAACAGGTCACTCATGGAGATGGTGAGGTGTTTGGTCAAGAGTCAGGCTTTACTGCATAGATTCTGGCTTGAGGTTGTCATGTGTGCAACATATGTACTGAACAGGTGTCCCACTAAAGCACTGCAGTCTATCACTCCATATGAGGCTTGGCATGATCGCAAGCCATTTGTTGCTTTTGCGTGTTTTTGGTTGTTTGGCATATGCATTAGTGCCTGAACAACATCGCAGAAAATTGGATGATAAAGCAGTAAAATGCATTTTTGTTGGGTACAGTTCTGAAAGTAACGGCTATCGTCTGTATCATCCACAGAGTAAATGCATTCTAGTTAGCCGTGATGTTGTTTTTGTGGAGGATGCTATTCAGCCATTGCTTTCATGTACGAAGGAGACATCTGTTAGCTACAAAGACATGTATGATACTTTGCTGCCTCTTTTTACAAGTGGACAGTCTAGTGCTGGTCCTAATGAGGCAACTTCTCAGCCTTTGCAAGTTTCATGTGATGATGCAGATCATTCCATTTCTGATGCAGATTTACATGATGCACTTATTGATGAGAGAGCTGATATTAAGCAGGCAAGAACTATGCCAAAATGGCTGGTGCAAACTTTGCGTGACAACAAATTAGATGCACCTTTGTCATATCATACTCGATTAGGCTCTCATAGTGCCTCTTTTGCATCAGATTGCTATGTTATGGCTACATCTAGTCTCTATGATGAAAATGAGCCTGTTTTGTTTGATGAAGCACAAAATCCAGAAAATTGGATGGTTGCTATGCAATCTGAATATGATGCAATAAAGTATCACAAGGGTACACAAAATCATGGTTTGTATTTTCCTTACACTTTAGACATTGATATCAAGATCTATTCAGATGCAGATTGGGTAGGATGCAAGGATGACAGGAGGAGCACTTCAGGATACATTTCATTTGTAGGTGACAAACCAATTTCATGGTCTTCAAAGAAGCAACCTACTGTTGCTTTGTCTTCTACAGAAGTAGAGTATAGAGGATTGGCTAATGCCACATAAGAAGCCATATGGATCAAGCTATTGTATACAGAATTGGGTTTGTATACTAGGTCACCAATAATCTTCGGAGATAATACAAGTTCACTTAACCTTGCAGCTAATCCTATCTATCATGCTAGGACCAAACATATAGAGGTCCATTACCATTATGTGAGAGAGAAGTTGCTAAACAAAGACATTCAACTAATCTATGTATCAACCAATATGCAGTGTGCAGATTTGTTGACTAAAGCTTTGGATGGAACCAAACTTTGCAGGTTCAAAGCAATGATTGGATTGCAGGATATACATGAACAATGAAGGATGAAGATCAAGCCAAAATGTTTGGCTTGAGGGGGAGCTATTGGTGTAATTCACAAGCCTACACATTTGGCTTGATGGATACATTAAAGTCCATACACATATGGAAAAGCATAGGAACTATTGCTAGTGGTTAATCACCACTTCACCTCATTGTAAAAGTCATATTTGACTTAGAATCTTTGTAAACACCTACCAAAAGGGATTCTTGGAAAAAAGTTAGCTTTGATTGAAGGAATATCTCCTAGGATATAGCAGATTGATCATAGGGAGCCAAAAGTCTGAATTTGAATTCAAATTTTACTTAATCATTATAAAAGTGTTCATGGAAAAGTCGCAGCTAAGACTCATCATTCCCGAGCTCATTACTGTCAACTCTGAGTGTGTATGAGGCCTACACTCTAGCCCACACCTATCTACACCATTATGCAATGATCTTCATGCCAATGGATTTGTATACAAGTGTTCATTAATACATATATCTTCATTAGTCATTTCTGAGTTCTCTGTCATACTGCTTGAAAATCTGTCAACTTGTGGAGTTCATATCTCAGTCATTACTCCACCATATTCAAATATCTAAAGTTGGAACCAGCTTGAAGTTGTCTACATGCTTTCAAAATGTGAAGAGATTCTATTCAGCCAGTTCAGAGAAAAGCTCGTCAAGGTGATCACTGGTCATTGTCTGCTACAGTCCTAAAAAATCGAGGGTAAAGGTTTATTTGCTAAATTGATTTCTTTGAGCAAAGTTGGTCTTTTTACATCATTCCACTTAGAATAGTTAGCTTGCTAAGCTAATTAGATACACCTAAAAGGAATTTTTTCAAATCCTACTGTGTTGGTCATACTGAGCAAAAGATCCAGCAGGTGTCAAGACATAATTAGAAGATTTTCTTGAGATTTTGAAGTCCAAAGTTATCTGTTTTGATTTAATCATTACACACATAATTTCCAAAGTACATAGGCCATTTTATAGTGTCATTGGAAAGCTAAGGAGGTCTACGTATCAACTCTAAAGCATTAGGGGGCTGGTACAAAGTAGGTTTTGGTAGTACCTACTCAATCTCTTGGAGTGTCCATCCATCTTTCCAACATAATTTCTATCATATTTTCACGTCACCTCCTATCATGACCGTATCAGAGCAGTGATTTTCTCAGAGCTTGTTCTCAGTGCAGGATCGATCATTTATCATGATTTAAAGCATGGTAGATTTAGCATATTGTCTAGTACATGGATAAAAAGTTTCATTAGCATTGATTCTCTGAATGTGAGATATGAATGCATCATTACTCTCTGGTCTATTGAATGTTGCACCCCAAAAATGTCGAAACTATAGTGTGATTTGCTCAACAATATTCTCTGCGTGTAGTCTATCATTTTTGATGAAATCACTCATGATTGGTAGCTTCCTAAGCTTATTAGAGTTTCCCAAAAGGAATTAAGCTAATTGCTGCTGTGCTTAGAGAATTTTTCAAAACGTTGAACAAGTGTAGGGACAAGAATAGCACGCTTCTTGACCTTGGATCAATTCCTACCTATCTGTTTTGATCCGTTGATTAGTGGATCAAGTTCCAAGCAACATATGTGATCATTTATGATCATAAGATAGCTAAAGTCCAATAGTATAGCTTAGATCAGGGTTTGTAATTGTGAGATATATAAGACTTTCCACAATTTTCTTGTACATGGTAGCATTTTCCAATGCTTCACCTGATGTAGTATCCAACTTCAAATTCTGATCTAATGGAATAGAAATTGGCTTACAATCAGCCATACCATGCTTTTGCAGTATATTCAAGGCATATTGCCTTTGCGACATCCATATACCTATTTCTGTATGTATGAACTCAATGCCCAAGAAGTAGCGCAACACACCAAGATCTTTCATGTCAAATTCTTGCACAAGAAGTTGCTTTATCTCTTTAATGCATTCTTCATTATCACCACCTATAATCAAGTCACCAACATAAATAGCCACAATTGTGATTCCATCATCTCCCTTCCTTGCATATAGTGAATGATCTGCATCATACATAGAAAACCCAATGGTGGTTAAGTAATTAACAATCCTTGCATGTCATGCATGAGGAGCTTGCTTCAGCCCATACGAAGCCTTTTGCAACCTGCAAACATATTTTGGATGATTTGAATCTTCATATCCTTGTGGCTGGTCCATGTATACTTCTTCCTGTAACTCACCATGTAGAAAAGCATTCTTCACATCCATCTGATGCAAATACCACCCTTTTGTTGTAGCTAATGCAACAAGTGTTCTGACAATAGAAATTTTAGCTACAGGATTGAATGTTTCCTCATAATCAATGCCATAAGTTTGTGCATATCCTTTTGCTACTGATGCTTTATACATGCTTATGCTACCATCAGCATTGTGCTTTACCTTGTAAACCCACTTGCAACCTATGGGTTTCTTTCCTGGTCGCAATGGAACCAACTTCCATGTATCATTTCCGTAAAGTGCAGTCATCTCCTCATCCATAGCTTTTTCCCAATCTACATTTCCAATTGCATCTTCAAAACAAGAAGGTTTAGCATCTTGTATTACCTTTGTCATGTAGGCACAATGATGAGCCATGTAACTCTCATATGTCAATAATTGCATTGAATTCTGCATCCTCCTAGATCTTCTTGGTCCTGGGTCACTTCTCCTTGTATCATCTGCATGTGCCTTTCTTACTCCTGGAGTCTTCATAGAGGACAATCAAAGTTCCTCATCAAGACTCTTTTATGAACTGCTTGAATCTCCATTAACGTCTTCAAAACTTGCACATGTTTTATGACCAACAAAAATCTTTTCTTTACCTTTCTTGGATGTATTTGATGAATTTGCGGGATTGAAATTTCCATGCAATCTTCCACTCCATGGATTTGAGTTGGAACTATTGCTTGGTGATGCATCTAGTTCACTCAAAACTTGAGATTCTACACCTGATTTTTCAACATTTTCTTTGTCATTTGGTTCAAGATTCAGTCGTTCTTTGGCATCTACATAGAAGCTTGACATTTCATCAAATACCACATCTCTGCTCACCTTCACTTGTCGTGTGAGCACATTTTTCTGCTTTTAGATCAAGCTTCATCCTCAACTCATGTGGAACATGTACATATGCAATACAACCAAAAAGTTTCAGCTATGATAAGTTTGGATTTTGACCTGTAAACCTTTTCTTCATGTGTAACTTAATGTACAGCAGTAATCGGAGTTCTATTCATGATGTATATAGTAGTATGAATAGCTTCTGCCCAATAACAATGATACATATTCTTCTCAACCATCAAGGCTCTTGCTATTTCTGCAATATGTTCATTTGCATTCAACAACGCCATTCTATTGTGGTGTGTACTTGCATGAAAATTGACACCGAATTCCATGGTTTTTTAGAACATTGCTGAACTCATTTGACATGTATTCACCTCCTCCATCATATCTTAATGTCTGAATATACTTCCCTGTCTGCTTTTCCATCATAGCTTTAAAAGTCTAGAAGTGAATAAACACCTCACTCTTTTCTTTCATGAAATATACCCATACTTTTCATGTATGTTCATCAATGAAAGTAACATAAAACTTGCAACCACCCATAGATGTGGTCTTTGTAGGACCCCAAGCATCTGCATGTACTATTTCTTCTATGTTCTCACTAACATGCTTGCCATGTGGAAATGATGCTCTTGACTTTTTTCCAAATTGACATGCTACACATACCTTTTGCATTTCTGCAACCTTGAAATTTGGTATTCCATGGACAATCTCCTTTGACTGCATCGATTTCAGCCTTTGCAAGTTTGCATGTCCAATCGGTTTGTGCCAGATCTCTATATCAGCAATGACTCCTGCACCTTTTGCAAACATGGTTGCATTCATTTCAAGAATTTTCACATTTAAGGTGAACATCCTACCCACATTGTTTCCTTTGACAATCAATCTTCCATCCCAATTTTATTCTTCTACATATAACCCATCAGCATTGAACCTAACTTGTAATCCCTGGTCAACCATTTTTCCAAAAACCAAATTCTTTGTTATATTTGGAACATGCAACACATCAGCAATATGTTTTACCTTCTCGTCCTCCATGGACAATGCTATGTTTCCTGTATGCTCAATAGAGTGTGATGTGTTATCACCTGTTTCAACATATCTAGGAACTGGCAATTTCTGCAAAGTACTAAACCATTCCACATGACTGGTCATGTGATTTGAAGTACCTGAATCAACATACTAGACATTATCATTCAATTTTGAAACACAAGCAGACATTGTATTCATCATGTGATGTTGAACCATGAACAACTTCTAAAAATCATCTGCACTCATGGATGCATAGTTGTTTTGCTGCCTTGTGTTATTTTGATTCTTCAACCTGCAATCACATTCAAAGTGTCCAGGTTTACCACAATTCAAGCATCCTTTATTGTCATTACCTGAATCATTTCTTTGGAAATTTTTGCGACCTCTTTGGCTCCCCTTGCCTCGAAACTGTACTCTTCCTCTTGCATGATTATGTTGTTGACCTTGGTCTTGGTTGTTGTTTCCTCTTTCACTTCCGAAACCTCTACCTTTGCCTCTTCCTCTACTAGAGTAGAATACGTGCTCAAAACTAGGCTTTCCTTGGGAGTTTGAATCCTCACGAAGATTCTTTTCTTCAATAATCAACATGGATACCGAATCAACCAAATTCAAAATATTTTCTCTTGTTTGTATAGAAGTTTTGAATTTCTTATATGCACCTCCTAAACCACAAAGGCACACTTCCACCTTATCATCATCATCTACATTCACACCAATAGATGCAAGTGACTCATATATGCTTTTGATTTTCAGGGTGTAGTCACTTACCGACATGCCCTTCTTCTCCAATGTATGCAGCTCAATCTTGAGTTGCAATTTCCATGCCTTTGTACTGGTCTCATACAATGTGACCAAACTGTTCCAAGCCTCTTTCGGAGTCTTGGCATCCTGTATGTGCCCAATCGTGCTATCCTATATGCTAACAGATAGCCAATACATTACCTTTCATGCTCCTTGATTCTATTCCTTATATGCTCTTAACTGGTCCGTAGTCTGATTCCTCTCTAGTAATTTTGGATCATTTTCATTCTCTCCTTTGATGTACTTCTACTAGCCTTTTCCCATCAAGAAATTCATCATTTTGAATCTACAAGCATGGAAGTTGTTCTTGTCTAGCCTATCGCTCATAAGCTGACTCATTCCATCTATGTTTGCCATTTCTATAGTTATTCACAACACTACAAAACACTACAAGTAGAACTTTTGCTTAAACACTATTGCACTATGATGTGACAATTCGATCTCAGAAAAACATAGTTTCCGTGTATCAACAGTACACCGAATCACTTGGAATTCTGGATCTGGAATATATGAGGGTTGTCAAATATGATGCAAGTTACAATTTCAAAAACTGACCTAGTTTTTCTATGGGCCCCACCTTGCCAATTTTCATAGCAATCTGATATTGTTTATGAATCGTGCTTTCTCCATGCCTTCTCGCGTACTCGACACCATCGGCCTTGTCCACGAGATCTCTACAGCCACACTAGCTTTGATAATATTTCACAAGGAAGGAGATAAGGAAGAGATCTCAAACACACACACTTTCACAATCAAAGAGAAGCACACACTCAAATTGAGGCAAGGAAGAATAATCTTCTTCTTCTTCTTCTTCTATTACATAAAGAGGAATGTACAAGAATGACCTAAAAACAAGAATACAACTACTACAATATATAAAGACTAGTACATAGGAAAAACCTAAAGTCCGCAAATGATTGAGCTGGCAAAAAACAAATGTGCCATCACTCTCGATAGATAAATCTAATAAAGCTCAATGAAGTGTCCCTGACATATACCAGCGTGACCACTATACATTTCAGAGAAATGAAAAAGTAATATGTGTCATCCTAGATAATCACATGTTGAGCTTGATATCTCAACAAATATGTTAACTTGAGTATCCTAGTTAAGCAAAAATTGCACTTCCATGGATTGCTAGAGATACTAGAACAATTGGTGTCCAAATCAAATCATTTAGCACTTAAAAAGGCTCCTTCCATCAGGAGCACACTAGGAGAATTCTCACCAATAAGATCTATATCCCTCAATCCACAAGTATTCACAAGGAATCTTGAGAGAGATTCAAGAAGAGAAATGGAATTAGAATAAGGAACTCCACCACCTATCTAAGAGATAAATGATCTTCATGATTAGTTTCCTCAAGATATCCATTCAATATATGGGGAGCAAGAAGAGGTGCAATTAAGTGAGCAAATGGATTTTTAATCTTATTCCCTACAAGAATTTATACACCACTGACCCTTGGGAATCAAAGTCCTTCCAAATGAGAGCTCACACCTTCTTGATTAGAAATGATGATTGAATTCTTCCTAAGAACACGGATGTAGTAAAGAATGATAAAGTACAATGTCATCTCACTTTAGAAGAGCCGTTGAAAGTCAGACCTGAGTTGTGGAAGCATGTATCAAACCAACTACTAGATGTTGCTCATCCCCACTCTCAGGAATTATTGCAAAGAAAGGTGCCAGAGATAACCATAGATAAGATAGGAGATGTGAGTGAAGGAGAATAGGGGAATACCTATCTGCATATCTCCTACCAAGGCTATACCACCAAGGAAATTTTAGATTCAAGAGCAAGGGTTGCCATTGCCACCACTTCCTTATGGAAAAAATGGGGCAAGCCAGTTCTAAGACCCACTAGGATGAAGTTGCAAATGGTTGATGGACATACAGAAAAGCCTTTGGGTTTACTCAAAGGAATCACTCTCGCCACTTGTGGTGTAGAGTTTTGAGCACACCTTTTCCATCTGTGAGTTTTGAAAGAACCATGCCTATGAGATGATTTTGGGTAGACCATTCATGAGATAATTGCAAATAGTACATGATTGGGTAATCAATTCCTTGTACTTGTGGCACTTACGGGTAAGCACCGAAGTTAATGTCAAGAATTATTCTCATCAAGATGTACCTCCATTGAAATCAAATACCATCCATAGAATGAAGTATTCCTTCGGTGAAGCATGATGGTGGACTCTTTTTCTCGAGAGATCCAAAACAATACCTTTGTAGTAGAAAATTGGCCCCTAGTGGTGCACACAGTACACCACACAGGGGGTGCAAAATACACAAAAAACACACAGTATACTGACTACTAACAAAAAATTCTTAGATCATGCAAATGTAATCAAACTTACAATCTATGGCCGACTAGGCCACTATATGCTTTATTAAAGAACACATACAAAAGTGTGCGCTGCCCATTTGGCCTTTCACATGACACTAATGGTAACAATCTCCCAGTAAAGGCCAATATGGGCAAAGTGACTATGGGAGAAAAATAAGGAATGATAAAGAATACCTAAGTGTAAGTTACAAACTATACCTCCCATCTTATGGGCATGTTACACAATATACAAGTAACTATGTAAGATCATGAATCAAGTAAACCCCATCAAGTCACAACAGTGTCGAAATCTATCTTGTGGTAGAGCTTTAGTCAAAGCATCTGCAACATGATCTTGAGTATGAAACTTCTCAAGAATAATGCACTCAGTGGTTAATCAATCTCTAATGAAGTGATATCGCATCTCAATGTGCTTGGCCTTTGCATGATATATTGGATTCTTAGCCAATGCAATGGCACTCTAACTATCACTTAGCAAATGAGGTACATGCTAAGGTAGAACCATATCACAAGAAAGATGGGAAAGCCACAATGCTTTTTTACATGACTCACTTGCCACAACATACTCTGATTCTGTAGTGGAAACAATTGTACATTATTTAAGATGAGATCTCTAAGAGATAGAACCTCCAACAAAATGAAAAATGTACCCTGATGTAGGCTTACAATTGTCTACACAACCAACATAATCAGAATCTATGCAACCAATTATGGATGCTTTCCCTCTACCCAAGCATTAGACACTTGTCTTTAGTGCCACTTAGATGTCTCAAAATCATCTGGACCACTTCCCAATGCTTCTTGATAGGATTAAACATATATATGCTCACAATTCCCATTGCAAATGCAATGTCTGGTCTTGTAGCTACCATAGCATACATGAGACTACCAACATTAGATTGATAAGGAATTTAGGTTATGAATTTGTTTTCATCATTTGATTTGGGACAATCATCCTTGTTCAATTTCACATATGTGGGTAAAGGTGTACTCAATGCTTTTCCACCTTGCATATCAAACCTATGAAGTACTTTGGATATGTGATCACGTTGAGACAAGTATATGCACCTTTTATGCCTATCAAGAGCAATGCACATGCCAAAAATATGTTTGGCATCCCCCAAATCCTTCGTACCAAATGTCTAACTCAACTTCTTTTTCAGAATTGACAAGTTATAAGAGGACTTCCCAACAATCAACATATCATCGACATAAAGTATCAAGCATATCAAGCTGCCATTTGATCATCTCTTTGTGTGGAGACAATGATCCTCATTACTTCAAGAATAGCCTTGAAACTTCATAAAAGCATCAAAATTTTGGTATCATTGTCTAGGGTGTTGAAGGAGATGGTGGGTAGTCTTCAGAGATGAAGTGGTGCTGCAAAGCTTGCTTCACACCAGCCAAGAACAAGTGGTGGAGAGTTTAGTAGGCCTCTTTAGCTTCCCAATGATCACAAATAATCACTTATGTGCTTTGGAACATGATCCATTAATCAATGGATCAAAATAGATGAGTAGGAAGTTGATCCAAGATCATAGACTTGTTATTTTAGTCTTTGCACATGTTCAATAGAATGAACAGTGCTCTCAACCTGCTAGCAATTAGGCAAATTCCTTTTGGTAGTATCTAATTAACTTAGATAGCTACCAATCATGATTTATTTCAATAAAATAGATGGACTACACACTGAGAATGATGCTTAGCAAGTTACAAGACTTGCCGGACATTTTCGGGTTGACTACAGATCAGAGAGTAATGATATGAAGATATCTCACAATTAAGTGAAGCAATAACAATGAAAATTTGTAGCTATGAAGTAGACAGTATGCTAATTCTATAGCACATTAAAGCACATCAAATGATCAATCATGCACTAAGAACAAGCTCTGAGAAGTTGAGATGGTCATAATAGAGAAGTGAGGTAGAGATATGATCAATGTGTATGTATTAAATCACATAGTAATACAATGTCATTCACAATATTCAATTGCACAATGTGAGGCTAGTGAAGTGGCTATGATATGAGCACACTAATAACTTAAGTACCTCTCAAAATGATCTCATAATCGGGCTCTTCTAATCTCTCTCATCCACGAGTCTTTTTTATCCTCTTTTATAGTTTAAGTTGGAGCCAATCTTTGAATTCAAATTCAAATGCTCACCTAAAAGTAAGTCCTAAACTATAGGATTTATTCTCTCACCAAGTAACTTCGAGATTTGATTCCATCTAGCATATGCACTTTTACATGGGTAAAAGTAATTGATTTGACAAGGGAATGATCATATGTGATTATATGGAATACTAATTATCCTGCAAGTATGTAGGCTTGGATTCTCTTGCACCAAAAGCTCCCCCTCAAGCCTAACATGATTGGCCTTCATTCCACCTTGATCTCCTACACACCAATCATCATCTTGAACCTCTTCATCTTAGTTCCATCTAAAGACTTTGTGAGTATATCTGCACATTGCAAATGAGTTCATACATAGGAAAATTGAATATCCTTGGTAAGAAATTTCTCTCTTACATAATGATAGTGCACTTCAATGTACTTTTATTCCTTGCATGATATAGAGGATTAGCAGCAAATGAAGTGAACTAGTTTTGTCTCCAAAAATCATTGGAGTGTAAGAATGTAACCCCAAATTTGTGTAGAGTTGTTTGAGCCACATAACCTCTTGTGTTGCACTTGCTAAGCCTCTATATTCTACCTCTATAGATGACAATGCCACAGTTGGTTGCTTCTTTGATAACCATGCTATTAGCTTTGAACCTGCAAAAGACAAGTATCCTGAGGTGCTCCTCCTATCATCCTTGGAGCCAGCCCAATCTGCATTAGAATACATCTTTATGTACAAATTAGAAGTGAATGAGTAAAACAACCCTTCATTTATGGTACCCTTTAGATCTTTTAGGATCCTCTTGGTAGCTTCCAAGTGAGGTTTTCTTGGTGTATGCATAAACTGGCTTAATGTACTTACTCCATAACATATGTGTACTCTTGTTAGGGTTGCATAATTGAGACTCCCAACAAGTTTTTGTTGGGAGTCTCAACATCTAACTGATATAGGTTCCAATTCTTAGAAGCAACAACACTTACCAACACCCTATCTGTTGGCATCTTATCCACAAGTGAAAAAGTTTCTTCATAATCCACTCAACAGGTTTGAGCAAACCCCTTTGCCACTAGCCTTGCTTTGTACATGTTTATAAAACCATCTAAATTCTTCTTGATTTTATATATCCATCTGGATCCTATTACCTTCATGCTTGGCTTCTTGGGAACCAAATCCCAAGTATTGTTTTCTTGAAGTGCTTCAACTTCTTCCCCCATGGTTTCTCTCCATTCTTTCTTCTCATTAGCTTCTTCAGATGAAGATGGTTCTTCTATCATAGAGTCTTTAGTGATGTACATAGAATTCTTGGTGACAAATGATGTGTCATAGCCATACCTTATGGGTTTTTACTCTCCCTTTGAGATCTTCTGAGTGCTTGGTTGGAGGACTCTAGAATATCTTTCAATTGCTTGAACTTGGTCTTGCCTTTTGACTTCCAAGCCTTGAAGGCAATCTGTTCTTCATCCTCTAAATTGACATCTTCTAGTATTTGTTGATCTTCTTGAGTGAGATATGGAAAATCACTTTCCAAATCATAAGGTAACTTGATCTGCCTGCAATCATCTTCAAAACATTTCTTATTTTCATCAAACACTACATCCCTACTAGCTCTAAAACCTTTGTTAGTGGGATTGTATAACCTATATCCCTTCTAGTTTTGGTCATAGCCAATGAATATACACTTTTCAGCTTTTGGATCAAGCTTCCCTCTAATCTGTGAGGGAATATGTGCATAAGCAATTCACCCAAAGATTTTACAAATGGTCCAATGAGGGTCTTCTGCCATTCCATGCCTGATATGGTGTCAATCCATTCAAGGATTTGGATGGGAGCCTATTAATCAAGTATGTGGCTATCGAAAAAACCTCGGCCCATAGGTAATTTGGTAGTTTCTTTTCATTCAACATTGATCTTGCATCCTCTACTAGTAGTCTATTCCTCCTCTATGCTACTCCATTTAATTCTGGAGTGTATCTTGTTGTGACCTCTCTCTTTATACCTCTATCCTATAAGAATGAGTCAAATTCATATGAGAAGTACTCACCACCTCCATCAGATCTGATCCTCTTCAAGCTTCTACCTGTTTGGTTCTCAACCAATGCCAAATACTTTTTGAAACAAGTAAATACTTCATCTTTATGTTTCATGAAGTAAAGAATTGTCCATCTACTATAATCATCTATAAATGAAACATAGTACCTTGAACCTAAGATTGATGGCTCTCTGCTAGGACCCCACACATAAGTGTGCACAATCTCCAAGTAGTCTTCATACATGTATCCTTTTCTGTTGAATGGTTCCTATGAGCTTTGCAAAATTGGCATGCTCCACATTTGTATATCGTGTGAAAGAGTGTAGTATTTTTGGTCTATTCAACTTGAAATATAAAGAGTCTAACAAATTTCTCACCTTTTGCAATCCTCTTGAAGTCATGTTGAGTGTCTTCCCACATATACTCCATGCCTTGTGAATCTGACCTGTAAGCCTTTCTCAACAATCTGCCCAACACAAATTAGGTTTTTTTTTATGGTTGGCACATATAAAACCTCACTTAAGAGGTTCATGTTAAGATAAGAAGCTTTGACAGTTCCAGTTTTCTTAATAGAGTGTCTAGTTTCATCACCTGTGTGCACTTCATACTTCCCTTTAGGTTCTTCAAGATCAGATAGCAATGCTACATTTCTAGCCACATGATTGGAACAACTAGAATCAATATAGAAAATGTGTTCATCATCTTTACCTTGCTTGGATGTCATGTTCAAGATTAGTAATGAATCCTCTTGGTCTTCTATGTAGTTGTTATAATCTCTTCTACTTCTAAAGCCTCATTGGTAGTTGTTGTTGTACCTTTATTGTAGTTGTGATAATAATTATTTCTTCCATTGTTGAACCTACCTCTAGATTGTCCATAAGTCCCTCTATAGAAGCCTCTTCCCCTCTGATTCCTTGTGTTCTTGAAGCATTCTTCAGTGGTGTGATTGGTTAGACCACATATATTGCAAGGTGAAGTGTTGTAAGACCTCCCCCTGCCTTGTTTTCCTCCTCTACCCATTCCTCTAGTACCTCTTCCTCTACTTGTGAAGTTCACTTGAGAAGTACTAGCCTCTTCTTCTTTCTTTTTGTCTTTACCTTTATCCTTAATTTTATTTCTATATGTATAAAGGGCATAAGATTGATTACCTCTAGAGTTGTCTCCATTCTTTTTTTGAGCTTTTTTTCATGGGTGAAGAGTTGCCCCATCAATGTGTTGAGGTCATGTATTTGCCTATCCATATAAAGATCCATTGTTGTGGTGAAGGACTCCCACTTATCATCAGCTTTGATGCCATTTATGATCTACCTTACTATATGTTCTTCTTCTATCTCCTCTATAATGCTTGCAAGCTGGTTAGCCACATCCTTCATCTTGGTCACATAATCAGCTACACTTTGCTTTAGTCGCTTTTTTAGGGTTGTAAACTCCATCCATAGCTGGTTCTTCCTAGCTCTTGTATTTGATGAGAAGTATGAAGAAAGTACTTCCCAACTCTCTTGGGAGGTCTTGCAATTTCTAATGTGAGGTAATAAGAAATCAGATATTGAGCTAAGTAGGTAAGACCTGGCAAGAGCATCTTTTGCACACCATGTAGTCAGCCTTTCTTGTTCTTCCCTTGTGGGTTGATGTTTGCTCCTAAATGTTGGCATTTCTTCATCTCTTGAGATGTATCCATATAAACTTCTTCCTTGGAGGTAGGCATGCATCCTTAATGAACATGTTGGGTAGTTGCTTCTGTCCAATTTGTCAATGAATTATGGAGATCCATCTCCCATCTTGCTTGTTGTTGCTTTGATACCTTTCTTAGAGAAGATGGTGGATAGTCTTCATAGATGAAGTGGTATTGCAAACCCTGCTTCACACAAGCCAAGAACAAGTGGTGGAGAGTGTAGTAGGAATATTTAGCTTCCTAATGATTAGAAATAATCACTTATGTGCTTTGGAACATGATCCACTAATCAATGGATCAAAACAGATGAGTAGGAAGTTGATCCAAGATCATAGACTTGCTATTTTAGTCTCTGCACATGATCAGTAGAATCAACTGTGTTCTCAACCTGCTCACAATTATCTAACTTGGTCCCTAAGGATGAAGGCTTACCTCCAAGGAAGAAGATTGTATTGATACATGTCTGGAGATGAAGAAATGCCAACCTTTAGAAGCAAAAACCAACCTACAAGAGAGGAGAAAGAGAGACTAACGGCATGGTGTGCAAAGGATGCTCTAGTCAGGTCTTACATACTCAATTCAATATCTAATTTTTTGTTACCTCATATTAGGAATTTTAAGACTTCCCAAGAGACTTGGGAAGTACTATCTTCATACTTCTCATCAAATACAAGGGCTAGAAAGAACCAGGTTTGGATGGAGTTCACAACATTGAAGAAGCAACGAAAGCAAAGTGTAGCTGACTATGTGTCCAAGATGAAGGATGTAGTTGATCAACTTGGGAGTATTGGAGAGGAAATAGAAGAGGAGAAGATAGTAAGGCAAATCATAAATGGCATCAAGGTTGATGAGAAATGGGATTCATTTACCACATCAATGGACCTATATATGGACATGCAGATACTTGACCTCAATACATTGATGGGGCAACTAAACTTTTGCAATAAGCTTAGCTTTATACCTATCAATTGTACCAAAAAGCTTATGCTTTAGCTTGTATACCCATCAAGTATGAATGGCCCTTTTCTTGGGAGAAAAATCGCATAAAGAAGAGGTAACATTCTTCGTAATAGCATCATATTTTGATTGCATAGCAGCCATTGAATTTTTTTGAATTTTATGCTTCATCAAAAGAAATAGGCTCATTCTCATCACAAAGACTAGAGGCATCCATTGCATAGCAATCTATTGCAAAAGAAGCACTATGAGATCTAGAACGAGTATGATATGATATATGTGCATATAATTTATGATCTCACAAAGTCTTCACCAATGATACACATAGTTTTTGCCTCCTCTATATTAGCACTCTCTTCGATAGGTGCACGCATGTAAATCTGCATAAAAATTGGAATGATCTAAATTGTTGGGAGATTCTTCAGTTGAAAGGGACTTAAGTGTTTCTAGGAGAATGATGGAGAAGAAGAAAAGATACAAATACACCAGAAGCCTCTATGTTTTGATTAACAATAATAAATACAAGATCCTTGTCTTGAATGAGATAAAATTATTTTCTATGCTAGCACCTAAGCCAAAAAGCACAGACAAGTATACAAAATACCACATTGTCTTGTGTAGTCAACCTCCTCTCTATTGGTCCTCCACCTTGTCTAGTAGCTTGCCCTTGTGCACACCTTAAATTCAAGCTTCCAATAAGGTTGAAGGTGCACCACTTCCTTGATGGTACTTGTTCTACCTTAGGTTCTCTCCTAGTTGCTCTCTATGTATTCACTGCTCAAGTCTCTTGTTCAGTCTTGCTCTCTCTTACTCCATAATCTAACTCCTTAGTCCAAGAATAGCTAATGCCCTTTTGCTTGTGTGTCAATTTTTCTTATGTACGTTGCTTCAACTACTAGTGTATCTTGGTGCTCACTTTGATGTCCCAAGAATCACTTTATGTGTTGGCCAACGACTCCCTATTTTGTTCCATAGTGACTCTAGGAGAAACAAAATTGTGAATGGGGGCCACTCAACTTTAAGTGTAAGGGCAACAACTCCCTATTTTGTTCCATAGTGACTCTAGGAGAAACAAAATTCTAAATGGGGGCCACTCATAAACTCTTGTGTGCCGCTTTCTCTTCATATCTTTTCCACTTTTGACCTTCATTTCTTCAAAATGTGTGCATAAGGAAGGGGTCACTAGAACCTTCAAAAAACTTTAAAAACCTTGAAAAACTTTCAAAAATACCATTTTGGAACCTGCATTCAATTTTGCCACGATAACATTTTGAACAAACTATTTGTGTGCTACCCATGCATCCTTATTCTCTTACTTGTGCATCACTTGCACAGTCATCACTTTGACTTTTGATTGGATCCACACTTGACCACTTTGAACTTCGACCAACTCAACATGCATCATCACGTGAAACCTGTAGAGGTTGAGAAATTGCCTCATTTGGATTAGCACTTGCTTGTCCACCTATAAAAGGAGGCAGCAAAGCGTCATTCACATCTTTGGAGTATATGAAAGTAATGGCCAAATTGCATCTTCCATAAAAACAACACCACAGTTAACCAAAAATATAGATGATAACCTTTGCATTCAAAACTGTACCCAATAAAAATACATTTTACTACTTTATCATCCAATTTTCTATGTTCTTGTTCAGGTACTAATGCATATGTTAGACAAAAAAACACATGCAGATGAGCAACAAATGGCATGCGACCATGCCAAGCCTCATTCTAGAGTGATACATTGAAATGCTTTGGTGGAACACATGTTAAGTACATATGTTGCACACATAACAACCTCAATCCAGAAGCTCTGTGGTAAAGCCTAAATTTTGACCATACGCCTACATCTCCATGAGAGGCCTATTCTTTCTTTCAACAACTCCAGTATGTTGAGGTGTATATGATACTCAACACTCATGTTTTATACCACGTTCATCCAAAAAAGCATTAAAATAAGAAGACATGTTTTCCCCCTCGATTAGAACAAAGGGTGTCCATTTTACATGTTGATAGGTTTTTAGCCACAACCAAAAACTGTTTGAAGCACATAAACACTTCGAATTTTTCTTTGAATGGATATACCCATGCATACCTAGAAAAATCATCAATAAAAGTCACAAAGTAAAGCTAGTTCCCAAAAGAAGGTGTTTGCATAGGACCATCAGCATCACTATGAACAATCTACAATTTTTTAGTAGCTCACATTGAAACATCTTTTGGGAAGGAGGACCACTATATTCTACCCAGAATATAGTCTTCACATACATTCTTACTAGGTGCCTCAGGTTTGGGCAGAGTTAGCTTGAGAATCTTCAATTGCAGATGTTGAATAATTGACAGATTTTGCATGGTCTATGATCTTATACAACCCACAACATAAAATACCAGAAGCAATAATGACATCGACATTTGAAACATCATGAATTGTACATCTCTCATCAATAAATTTGACAACCAAGCCAATTTTGGATAATGTTGAAATCAACAAAAGAAATTTATTTCTCCATCAATAGTAGTCAGAATGATCTTACCAACGCCCATTACAAGATGAGAGGAGTTCTTAGCACATGTGCTAGTATCCCTAGTAGGGGTAGGCTCAAGTGAACTAAACAAACTGTGTTGCGAGGTAATATGTTTGGTTGGCCCACTGTCAAAGTACCAAACATCTTAGCCTACCGCAGACATACACTGTTCATGAGAAGATGGATCACAATTGCAAATAAGAGTAAAAACCCATTCTTCATTCTACACAAGATTAGCAAACTCTGTTTTAGTTGTAGAGGCCTATTGAACACCTCTTTTTTCAGCCTCTTTTTTCTTTGCCTCTTTTGCAGCTAGTTTTGGACAATTCTTTATGAAATGATCATTTCCTTTATAGTATTTACACAACTATTTCTACTTTTCTCTTTTCTTCTCAACTTTGTCTTCCTTTTTCATGTTGGAGTTAGACGTCTGTGGAAGCACGCGAACAACACAAGGAAGAAGAAGAAGCTCGGAGCACAACACACAATATTGAATGTATTACTAGAGAATGTACAAAGATAAGTAGCCCATTAGGGAAATAGGCATATATACAAGCCCAAGGTAAAAAACCTCCTAAAGAGGGAAAAAAGCGCCCTGGCGGTCCTAGTGTGTTCACACACATCACTACCTAAATATATCAACAAATCCCCCCTGGGAGTGATGCGGTGAACAAGGAGCTGGCACTCATGTATAAGGAAGTGCCAAGCTATGTCGAAATCGCTCCACAAAAGGAAGCAAGCCGAAAGCTTTGCGGAAAGCTTCAAACTTCTCACTAGGCAGAGCCTTCATGAAGAGGTCTGCAATGTTCTCCTGCGTGGGCACATATGCCAAGCTGATCTCCCCATCAGAGAACCTCTTTCTGACATAATGATAATGCACCTCAATGTGCTTAGTGGGAGCATGGAACACAAGGTTCCTCGCAACTGCCAATGCGCTCTAACTGTCAGTGAAGATAGTGGTGGCAGAAGTCTATCCAACACCCAAATCAGCCATAAGGCGTCTGAGCCACACACACTCAATAGTAGCTGTGAAAGCTGCCCTATACTCAGCCTCACAATTGGAAGCAGCCATAGTAGGCTGCTTCTTGCTCAACCAAGATATACATAAGCTACTGTGTACTTGAGCCACGAAGACTCAAGGACTTGTACCAATGAGACTATACCTCAATTGCCATACAAGTGCATATAGTGGGATCCTTTTCACACATTTAAATGTCAATCCTAAGGAGTGACTTGCCAAGTGTATGAAGACGTGTGCAAACGTGATAGATAATGAAGTGGTTCAGCTATTCACACATGAGAAAAGACTACTACCGCTCACACCTACTGAAATACTGAATGTGTTGCCGCAAGCCTCTTTTCAGCAGTTTTGGTATTTTGAGGCTTTCTCCCAGCCCAGAACTCCGAACATAGGCAATAGGGTACTCGTTTCGAAGATCTCGACAAGACGAATCCAACGGTGGTGGTTTCACTCAATTCTGACCACTCTGCTTCAAGTTATGGCAGAAACAGTGAATTACGGGAGTCACAAACACCCGCGCTTCAGCTTCTCCTAGCTTACGCACGCACTACAGCAGCTCAAAACAAAGGGGAAGGGGTAGACAACAGTCCTACACTTGCATTTCAAGCATCACACACATATTCAATAGCGAAATGAAGATCAAAATCAGCAAGAAAGAGGCAAATTCGAAAATTCAGAAGTGCTCCTTCTTCACAATGACAATAGGTTCTTTACAATGAGTCACTTTTGACTTATATACTAGTGCCCTAAGTTTGGTCCTTTCACACAAGAGACCGGCACTTTATTCCCTAAAAGACTAACTTCCTACTATTGTACATGGGTAAATCACTAATCTTCTGTGGGGATGCATCTAGAGGACTCCTCTAGTGCCTTTACAACGGAAAATATATACAAGAGTGGTTATGATACAAAAAGTGGTGTGTCCAAATCGGAAAAATTTTGGGGCCCGTCCTTTTCTCTGCTTTGTGCGCTCTTTAGCTCTGCAACACTCTCCCCCTCTTCGTCTCTGTCGTCCCTTGACAGACTTTGCTTTGCGAACGCGTCCCGTGGGTAGTGTTGCCTGATTCTTGATCTTGCATTACGTTTTAGAGGCGCTTCAGCTTTTCTCTGCACGCTCCCCTTGGTCAGTATTGTCTGCAGTTAAACAGACATGCAGATTCGATGGCCTTCTTGATTCAAGCTCTACAACTTGAGAGCCTGATGTAGTTGTCTTGCCTGTTGACTTGGGTTGCCACGCACGCCACCAGTGACTAGGAATGTGCTGTTCTTAGTCACCCTCTTAAACTTTTCAGCCTCTACCCCTTTGTAACTTTTGGTCCTCTGATTTGTCCTGGTTGTACACATCTGACCCTGTTGTATTGCTTTGAGGCTGTTTACTTCTTTTCCGTCGTGCATGACCTGGATAATTTCTCTTTTTGCCTGATGCGTGCCCCTGCGGGGCTCCCTTCAGAGATATATTTTTTTTCGTTCTTAATGAATTGTTCTGGACTTTGATTTTCTTCTTCTTTTCTTTTTGCTTGATTGTCTCTCTACACGTCCCTCCTCCTGAACTCTGTCGTCCTCGACAGGCTTTGTGAGGCGTCGCGTGTATGTTTGAATTGCGGTTTGCTCTCGTTGGTTTAGCAGATTTGCATGACATAGCATGAATTCCTTCCATTGCTTTGATTTTACTCCGTCTTCTGGCGCCTGTCTATGATCAGCAAAGAAACTTGTTTCATAGGCCACCAACCTTGCATTTAAATTGGAAGTCATTTTCACAAAAATCTCTGAATCCATTTCAAAGAAGCCGGTAAAGAATGCTTCTTCGAAAGTCTGCATATATGTCGATGGCAAAAACATAAGGCGAGAATAGTACGCCATAATAGTGAGTCGGCTCGGAATGGTCGATAAATCAAAAACAAGAGCTTCCGACCCTTGCGTAATACCGATGAAATTCAAAAATGTATATTTAGCGTGCTGGAACACCTTCAACACTGTAATGAGCATGCTAAATATTTTGTCTTCACCATATATTCTTCTGTAGGTAAGTAATTATGTGGCGGACTAGGTAGTAACGGATAATTTAGCCACTGATTATTGATATTGCCTTGACGCTGTCCTTCCCAAAATTGCGTCCAAGAGCGTCTGCGGGGTACAGGACAAAAAGATGGATTTACCTGAAGCGCATATGGTGATGCTTCCCACTGTACCCGCAATGTCGGATTCTTCTCCAAAATTTTCCTTCGCCATATCGGATCCGCCTTCTCAAATTCCTCTTGAGTATACCTGAAAGTATCGTGTTGGAATTGAAGGTTGTGGTCCGGATCTTTGTTCGTGGTAGTCTTTATATACATCCGCGTCTCTTCCTTAAGTAGACCATATGGTACATTGAATGGCTTCAAAATGTGATCTAACTGTTTGTTGTCTATTCGAGCTTCTTTCATTATTTGTATTATTTGATCTTCAAAATCAGCAGTGAGCTGGGACACCAGTAGTGCCCTTTCTGGTCTGCTCAGTTCTGCAATGTCTCGTGTGTTAGGTTCTAATGGAACCTCCTTTTCCGCCCTTATTGGTGAATGATACAAGGGGGGAGAGAGAGGACGTACCTCTTCCTCCACAGTAGCCGTGGTTTCTGGTGGAACTACTGGTGTCTCCTGCTTTCCTGTTAGCTCTATCTGCTCGTGAAGCCGTTTGATGATTTCATCTTTATTCTTAAGCTCTTCTTCGGCCTTTGTAAGCTTTTCTTGATAATTAATTCCTGTGCGACTATGTGCATGTGATCTGTGTCTTCTTTGCACTGCCGGAAATAATCTTTCTCTGCTTTTTTCCATTTTTTGCGTAGAGCTGCAGTATCATTCATGTATCTTTGTTCCCATTCTGCAATTGTTTCTTGCTCCTGTTTGAGCTGATCTGCCATCTTGGTCAACTTTTCTTCCATGTCTTTTATATCCTCATTTGATTTGTCAGTATCTGTCGGTGGTTGATCACTGAGGAGAGCTGTCATGAGCTCCTTGTTCCTGTCCCTTAGGTGGTCTGCTTCTTCCATGCTCACCTTGAGCTGTGATTCGAGTACCTTGCTACGTGCATGGATCCTCGTTTTCTCTTTTTCTGTCATGTCTAGTTTCTTTGTGAGCTCCGAAACTTGCTCTTTTAGTTGGGCATTTTCTGTTTCTAATATTTTGCACTGTGTCTTTGTCGTTTTTATCTCTTCGTGTTTCTTCACAACTTGAGCTTCTGCTTTGGATAATTTCTTAGCCAGATTCATACCTTCTTTTCGAAGCTCTTGCTTTTCGAGCATGGCTTGCTCGTAATCTTCATCAGCATCAAGCATCAACTGTTGAGTGTCTAGTGCAGTGCGAATCATATCCTGCACCACAGGCTTGAGCTGAGCTATATCCACATTCAGCCATGTCTTTGGTATGTCTGGGGTTTCTCCTGTATGTACATCTTGTCCTTTTGCAACGTGGATCATTTCCTTATGTGGTTGTCGGACCTGTAATTGTACTTGCAATTCTGCTTCATCTTCTATGACTTTACGAACCTTCGTGGCACTCCCTTGAAATGTGACATCCAGTGGGGACGGTTCTGCCACAACCCTTAGTGGGGTGAAGGGTTCTTCGCCTTCTTGTCTTTCTTCCTGAGGCTTGTCCTCTGATATCATTGCATGCACCTCATCATCAGATTTGTCTTTCTTGTTGTGGGTGGTGGAGACATCTTTCGGTGGAATAGGGTGTTGCCCTTCTTCTTCTCCCTTCTCCTTGGTTGTATTTTGGTCTACCAGTGGTGATTGCGCTTTTTCCTTGTTATCTGCTTGGGCTTCGCCATAGTCTACTTCATTTAATTCGGCCCACTGGCCATCATCCTTCGATTCACTTTGAATATCTACATCCAATAATGATGTAGTTTGCTTCTCTTGGTCGTCGGATCCTGAACTAGAGTTGTCTAGCCCAATTTCCCGATATCTGTGTACCTTAGTGAGTTTGCCTTTTGGTTCCTGAGCTTTTGCGGACTGTTGATAATGATGACCCTGCACTGGCAAATTGATTTGTCCTTCTGTATATTTGTGAGTCTCCTCCAGTGCTTGGGTTAATTCTTCTTCCGTGATCTTTCTGGTTCCTTGAGTAGTGGTTGTAGGCAGTACATGTACTCTCTTTGTTTTTGGTACTTCTTCTTCTGCTTGTTGGACTTCTCGAGGTCGTTTTGTACCTCGCATTGTGCCTCTCATCCGGGGTTGCGAACTTGTTTCGGCTTCTTCAACTTGCTTGCTTTCTTTCTTCTGTTTCGGTACAGTAGCTGCTTTGACAAAATGAGCCAACTCCATTGAAGATGGCATCTCCTTTAAGTACTCGCGCATGCCCAATGCGTGGTAAATCATAATTGTGAGGGCAGTGGTCCCATTGAGGAATTTTTTATTTTCCCATTTCTTCTTCGCCTCGAAGAATCTTTCTTGCACATAGGGTGTAAGATTTACCTGGTTGCCGATCTGTTTTATGGCATGAGACAATAATTGCACAATGATCTTTTGAGGGGCCGTGTATCTATTCATACTCGGGAAGCAGAAGTGTTGGTGAATCAATCTGACTTCTTCTTCGATATCCACCCTATTAATGTCGACAAAAGTTCTTGTTTTTGCTCCACGACTCTCTTCCTTGATCGTGTTGACACCATCCTTTTCCCATCCATATGCTTCTTTGATTAAGTCGTGGGAAAATTGAATGACTACCCATTCTCCATTCTTATCCATTACATTGGCTTCTGGTACCAATGGATCATGTAGTGCCGGTTGTAGAGTGTTCATGACCTGTGTACAGCGTTGGAAGTCCGGCTTGTAGATAGGTAGCTCAAAATATTTATGAATTCCTGCTTTCTTCATGATATCGATTGTAGATGGCATTCCATGTAGAACTTTGAAATCCTGGGACATGATCGGAAAGTGGTGCTCCGTGTCCATGATCTTTATGTTGGCCAAGAAAAGGTATTCTTCCACTGGCTGCTCATCTCTGAACCAATGGCCTTTTGCTTTCGTAAGACATTGGGGAGGAAATTCGTGGACCTCCTCTTGGATTGTCGCTTCCGAGTCTTCAGAAGCCATCTGCACTTACAAGGAAAAGTGCATTAGCTTGAAAAGCTTTCATGAGACCATACAGTGTGTTGTTTTGATTATGGTAGCTCGTCACTCCGTTCCCCATTATTGCGAGAGTGGGATTTCTTACCGCCTCTTTTTATATTTTTTTCTGAAAGAAGACAATCGTTAGTATAGCCGAAGCATAGTTTATGTACATAGTATGTCCATTCCTATCAGTTTAAAGCTAAGATCTAGTCTCACTTGGAGATCGTGCACCACTAGTTTGATATTGTACATCCTGTGCCGAATGCTTGGCCTTGTATTGTGGCCCTATCATGCTTACTTTAGGTGCATCAGACACTGCATGAGTGCAATCGGGTGCTTTATCTCCGCGATCATCCGCTCCCCGTGGTAGCTTTGGTTTCCAGATCCATTTTGAGAACACTGAGAGAGGTCGCTGGACTTTCTCGACTCGTGCAGCTGCTCGTGTTTCATTTGCTTTATCCATTGTCCGAGTGAATTTTGCATTGCTTTGCGATTTCCTCTGATGACTTTTATGTGTTGCTGATTTTTTTCTTGTCTGATGTGGTATTTTCTCCGTTGTCCCTACGTTCTGTTTAGTTACTTGTATGACTTTTTTGGGAATCCATATCTGTTGTCGAGGTCTTTGAGCTTCGAGCAAGGGCTTGGCAATCCATACTTGTACTGGTTCTTTTCGTTTGTAGTTCTTTGTAGCAGGTTTGGTGATGCCTGTTTCCTTCTTCCGAGTGCTTGTGGACGTTTCTTGACTCTGTATTTGATCCTTGCGTACCCACATATATTTGGGTGGTTGTCGATTCGAGTATCTGCTTAGTGGTTTCCAATAGTACGATCTTTGGATGTTTTGAGCCTGTTTAGGAGAGAGCGTCTCCTCATTGGTTGACTTATCCTCAATTACATTGGATAACTTCGACTCTATAGTGGATGTCGGAAAGATTAAAGTTTCAGCTTCTATGCATCTGCTTTCTGAGTGTTGGGCACAGTTGCTACTATCTTCCGTCGTTTCTTGAACTTCCTCCGATCTTGGTATTGACATGGTTTGGTTATATGGTTTCTCTTCAAGCAAGCTGAAAATCTCTTTATGCCCTATCGTAGCTGAAATATAACCTTGAGCTAGATGAATACATGCTTCTGTCTCAATAATCCAGTCGTGTCCTAGAATGAAGTCTTCTATCAAATCGTCATCCTCACATACGAGGACTCTTTGTTCCATGGAGGAATTTCCTAGGTGGAGGGATACATTCGTGGTTCCAATGCAGTCTATGGTGTGACCTCCAATTCCTATTAGTTCGGCTTTTGTGGGATTCAATTCCAATTGCAGCTCGTCTGCTATTCTCCTTCGCATGCAGCTAAGGCCTGCTCCTGAGTCTATCAATGCATCTATCAATTTATACTCTGTCTTACCAATCCCTAGGTTTAGGTAAGGTTGTGTTTTACACATACCCGTTGATTCTTGATTTTTGACCTGATAGTTTGCCATAGGGATGGGCTCTTCTCCTTGGAGATAGCGTTCATCTCTTTGCCTGATCCACTCTTTCCGTTTCCTAATGCGTTCTAGTGCTTCCTGTCGGGCTTCCTCTCGAATTCGTTCTCCTTCCCTTTTCCTATTTTGAGCTCCTAACAGTCGCGCTAGCATTTGATCAGTCAAAGGCTCCATGAATCTTCTCACTCTGCATCCACTGATGTAGTTGGGAAGAATGTCTCCGTCTAGTGTGGCGAGATTGACTGCACCACTAGTAGAGATTCGATTTATAATCAAGGGTCCATATCCGCGTTTTTGTAGCTTCTTTGCATGTTGTTTTAGAGTGTATACTAGGACTAAGTCGCCTTCTTTTAATCCCTTGTCTTTTATATGTGAATCATAATATGCCTTTTGTCTCCGTTTAGCGGCATAAATGCCTGCTACAGCTTGCAATCTAGTCTCGTGCAACTTTTCAATTTGATCTAATTGCTGAGACAATTCATGACCGTTCCACTCATATTGCTGGGCCACTTTTAGTGTAGGTACTAAGAAATCAATTGGCAAAATTGCATTCTGCCCATACACTAGATTGAAAGGTGTGGTTCCAATGGCCGTTTTATACGCCACTCGGAAGGCCCAAATTGCGTGGTGCAATTGTTTGTCCCAATCTGACCTTCCATTATTGACAATCTTTGTCAATACAGTACATAGTACCTTGTTGGAACTTTCAGCTTGTCCGTTAGCTTGAGGATGGTATGGGGCTGATTTCTTATGAATCACAAGAAAGTCATTCATCAGCGACTCAATGACTTCATTTAGGAAATGCGTTCCTCGATCACTCACTATCTCGATGGGTAGTCCAAAGCGTGTGAAGATGTGCTCAAAGAGAAATTTTGCTGTAGTTTGAGCATCATTCTTTCTAGTGGCTTTTGCTTCTACCCACTTGGTTAAGTAGTCGGTGGCTACTATGATGTACTCCGCATGTGATCCTTTCACCGGTGGATTGATAGGTCCTATGAAATCAATACCCCACTTGGTAAATGCTCTTGCACAAACCATGGGTCTTAAAGGCATGTCGTCTCTTCGAATGGGATATTTCGCTCTCTGGCATGTTTCGCAGCTTCTCACATATGTTTCCGCGTCCATATGTAGAGTTGGCCACCACAAGCCTGCAAAGAGAATCATCTTGACCGTTCTGTCTGTTGAGAAATGTCCTCCCGCAGCTCCTGCGTGTGCCATTTCTAATATGGGAAGATATTCTCCATCATGTACGCACAATCTGAGTTGATTGTCTTTCCCTCTTCTAAACAATTGTTTTCCCATTATCACGTAATCCTTGCTCATTTCTTCTAGGGATCGCTTTCTTGCTAAACTAGCTCCTATTTCGTGCTCTTTCGTTTTGAGGAATTGTACTAATGTTTTACTCCAATTAGGCGCTATGGTAGAAAAAGGTAAGGACACGTGATCCTCTGGGCTAGTTTCTTGGCATTCCACACAATTACTTACATAATCGTGAACGTCTTTTGTCATGTCGGGCCAATATACGCCTAACCTTTTTAATTCTCGAATTGTTCCATGCATCCCTTGATGGGTTTTCCACTTGTTTATGGTGCCTGCTGGATTAGTTGCTTCTGTTCATCCTCCTCGACACATCTCAATAAGACTCCGTTAGGTTCCTTATAATACATGCTTCCAGCAACAATGTGTAAATTTCTTGTTTGGAGAATCTCTTTTTTGCTATTCTTATTTATTGAGTGTTGAGGGCCATGAGTGAGTATAGGAATTAGTCGTTCCGCCCACTTCGGACATACTTCAAGATTAAACAAATACGTATCTGGTAAATCATCCGGTACTCCGCTAGGTGGTTCTCCATGTGTTAGCCTTGAAAGGTGATCTGCTCTTACATGTGTGTTTCCTTTTTTGACTATTACCTCAAAGTCGAACTCCATTAATAACAAGAACCATCGTACCAATCTTCCCGTGTTGCAAGGCTTATTGACTAAATACAACAAAGCCTGATGGTCTATGAAGAACTTGAATTTGTTGGCTAAGAGGTAGTGTCTAAACTTCTTCACTGCATAAACCATTCCTAGGCCTTCTCTTTCAGTAGTCGTATAATTTCTTTCTGCTTGGTTTAATTGTCTACTCGCATAAGCGATTGGATGGTCAAGCTTCCCTTCATCAGCCGGTTGAGCTAAGATACATCCAATGGCATAGTTCGAAGCATCAACATGAATATGAAAAGGCTTGCTCCAGTTGGGTGATTTTAGAATTGGGGCTGTACTCAGCCGCTTCTTAAGCTCGTTGAAGGCCTTCTCACACTCGTCTGTCCAAGTGAACTGAGTCAATAGACCATATAAGGGCTTAGCTATTATGGCATACATGTGAATAAACCTACGGTAATATCCACAGTGTCCCATAAAGGCTTGTACCTCTTTCGCGTTCTTGGGTCTTGGTAGCTCCAAGATAACTTTAATCTTTTCTTCGTCCGTGGATATTCCATTCTTTGAAACGATGTGTCCTAGGATTTTTCCTTATCGCACCATGAAGACACATTTCTCAGGGTTCAAGCAAACTCTATACTGTCTACATTTATTGAATATTTTTCTCAGTTCCGGTATGTGGTCTGGTCGTTGGTTTGAGTATGTACACAGATCATCTACGTATACTTCCATACTTTTTCTCAGAAATTCTTTGAAAACATGACACATCAGCCGTTGGAAGGTGGCTGGTGCATTAGTGAGCCCGAAAGGCATTACTCTAAATGCATAGATTCCCCATTCAGTCGCGAATGCGGTTTTATGCTGGTCCTCAGTTGCAATAGCTACTTGGTTGTAACCAGAGAATCCATCCAAGAAGCTATAGACCTCCTTGCCGGCAACTCTTTCCAAAAGATGGTCTGTGATGGGTAAAGGGAAACTATCTCGTATAGTTGCTGCATTTACTTTTTTCAAGTTGATACACACCCTTAGTTTTCCGTTTTTCTTGGGCACTACTACTAGTGGCGATACCCATTCTGTGTGTTCAATCTCATAAATGAATCCTGCTGCTAGTAATTTGTCAATTTCTTCCTTTATTTTTGCTGCGTAAACTTCGTTATAAGTATAAGGGCGTTGTTTAGAAGGTTTTGCATCTGATGTCATAGGAATCGATGAGCGCATATGCTGGGTTCTACACCCTTGAGGTCTTTGTACGTCCAAGCAAATACATCTCGATACTCTCGGATGAGTCGTATGAGATCCTCTTCTTCCTCGTCCGATACGTCTTTCCCAATATACGTGCACCTCTCTTCTCCGTCTTCTATCGTTACAACAACTTTCTTGGTTTGTTCCTTGTTGTCATAGGCCTCTCCATCCTGGGCCTCTCGTTTAGGCATTTGAGTGGCTATTTTCCTTTCTTCCACTTCGTATCTTTTAAAATGTTCTGGAACTTCGAAATGGTCTGGTTCCGGTTCCACTTTACTCGTGTCCTCTCTATGCTCGTGTACTCTTGGGATGGTTTCGATTGCTAAGACTTTTGTTGGTCTTTCTTTTGATTCTTCTTGCATGGTTTCTAAATATTGTTCTTCAGAGTCAAACTCTGGTTCCATTTCTATGCTTTCATACTCTTCTTTCCACTCTTCCTCTACAATTTCTCCTGCTTCTACTTCTTGGAGGACAACCATGTAGAGGTTCACGTCATATCCTTCCTCGTCTATACAATCGTTCATCGTCAATACTTCCTCATTCACACACACATCTAATGTGGCTAGGATTTCCATCCAGCCATGTGGTTCGAAGAGTTCATCTGAAAAAATTTTAGGCATGTAATTGGGGTCTTCTATCGATCGATAATTAGGGTGCCCTATTGGCCACATTTGTTTTTTACACTCCTCCTTCTTTGCTTCTTTGCACATCCACAACTGGGCATCCTCGTGCATCCAAGATTGGTCACTTGATCCAGCACTGTGAATGGATAGGTCATCTTCATCTTTGTGGACTGGATTCCATTGTAATGGAGGGACATCCCGATAAGCGAATGTGTGCAAGTTTATCTTGGTAGTGTTCCCTTGGTGTTGGAGATATAATGAATCTCTGCCCCAATCTTGTACTACTCGCATCTGTCGCATGAATGGTCGTCCTAATATCATTTCATAATTGTTTGCTTTTTCGAACTTACATATGGCCAGTGTGTGTTCAAATTCCACTCCACACGTGGTTAACTTAATTCCTTCCAATATTCCTAGGGGTCTCTCCACATGACCGTCTGCTAACTGGAGTTTCATGCGAGTGGGTCGTAAGGCTGGTTTTCCCCACTTTTCCCAAATTTCCTTCGTTGCAATTCCTACTCTGGCTCCTGTGTCTAAGATGGCTTTGGTCATATACCCGTTGTAGATGACAGGTAAACAGGTATTCCCTTCATCTCCTTCACTGAATTCTCCTACTTTATCGACTGGAACCTGTATTGTGGACTTATTTTCCAGTTCCTTTTCTTTTGATCCTCCATTCTTTGGCAGTGGTTTCAATTGATCTGCCAATTGCTTCCGCAACTGGGGTTTGAGTCGAAGCAAATCTTCCACCGTTAGTTGGCATTGTACTTTCGTTTTCTTTAACTCTGTTAAGTTATGCGAACTCTCCTTTCCTTTTCCTGATCCTTTTCCATGCACCGTGGGTGCTCGTATTACCACTGACTCTTTTTCATACTCTCCCATATAGTTAGGCAATGTTGAAATGCTTATGGTCTCCTCTCTACCTCTATCGAGTCTTGAAATCTCCTCGTAGGCCTCCTCGAGGTTAGGAAGGGGTTGACAGTCTTCCACATCTATTTCATCAAATGGTGGTGGATCGACACCATTCTTCTTCCATTGCTCTTCTCTGATTCCATCCCACAAGTCCTTGGGCCATTCTGCTTCTAAGTCTGGTATGGCTGATACAGGGCCATCTTGTGCCGTCTCTTGTTCACCTTGGGAATCTTCTTTCCTTAATTCTTTATCCTTTGGTTTGATGTATTCTTCATAAGGTTCCTGTGCAATCCTTGTCTCTGGTAGAGTTGGGATAGTCTTTTCTAGGGTTGTTTGTGCTACTTCTATGAGTTTTCTGCATATAGCTAGTCTTTCCTTTTCTAATTCCCCTCTAGGGTAGATTTTTTCATGTTGCTCTATGTTCGGTCCCATTTTGATTCTAGCTTGGTACGCTTTTAGCCACATATCCAAGTCGTCTGGCTTTGGATCTGCTAGAATTGATCCGGGCTTCTCCCTATCTGAGCTCGGTTCGATTAGCTCAGGAGTCTCCTTAGACTTCCCTTGTTCTTTGTGTTTACTTGATTTTGCATTTTGCATTTTACTGTTTGTGCTCTTGTTCTTTGCCCATTTATCTTTGAGTTTCTCCCGTCGTTCTTTCCATTTCTGAGCTTTTGTGTTGCGGGAATTTTCACATGGGTCCTCGGAATCTTCCACTATCTGAGTTGAAGGACTTATTTTCGTGTTGTTTTTTTGTTCCTCTTCTGATTGCTGTTCTTTTTGTTGTCTTGTTTGGGCTCTAGTGATGGCTTTTAGTGGCACTGTGTATTCCTTATCACTTCTTGATTCTTCTATGACCTCTATTACATTGATTGGTGCAGAGCCTTGGTTTTTTACAGGGTTCTTAGGGCAATCCCTAAAAAGATGTTCTTTTCCGCAATCACTGCAATATCCTTCCCAGCTTCTAGGTGGTGGAGGGTTGTATGGTCGAGGGCATTCTCTAATGAAATGGTCTCCTCCACATCTAAAGCATGGTCCTCTCGGTACTGGTGGTCTACTGGGTGGTCTCATAGGTTGTGGTGCTTTAGGAGCTGTATACATTAGAGTGGAAGTCTCTGCTCCATAAGTCTGATCATAGCCTTCATACCCATAGTATGTAGTCTCATAAGCCGGTTCGTATTCCATCAGGTAGGCTTCATACGGATAGTACTCACTTGGTAGGGCTTCGTATCCAAGGTTTGTTGACTCTATTTGGGTCATTGTCGTGGCTGGTACTATAGCTCTTTCTAGATTTTCTTCTGGTTGCGCATATTTTACTGGTACTACTTGTTGAGGCTGCGACGGTTGGGGTCCTAGCACTGGTTGTGGTGGTGGGTATGGTATCTGTTCAATTGGTCTAGGTACTCCCGTCTGTGCTGGATAAGGGTTGTACCTTGGGATCTCTCTGTTCGGGTCTCTAGGTGGATATCCATACGGTCGATACTGAGGTGGTTGGAAAGGGCGTGTTTGCCTATTAAATGGACAGTTCTCAGTAGTGTGATTAGTGTATTTCTGTTCTATGTGACAATACCAAGAAGTCCCTTGTTGTTGCTGCCTGTTGTATGGATAAGCTGGTTGTGCACCACCCCCTCCTCGGACACACAGGTGAGTGGGGTGATCTCCTCCACATAAGCTACATCTCCGTAGCATAGGCAATCTTTGAACTGGGGGTTGATAAGCTCTTTGCCCCTGTGCTCCTAATTTCTTGGCTAATAGCTCTGCTAATTCTTCCACGTGACTGGAGTTGGAAGAAATAGCACTCCTTGAGTCGTCCGATTTAGCGTGGCTGGACTTGCTGTTGAGGTCCTCAGCCAAGTTATCTTCCAAATCAATACACTCCTGAAGACACTCACTCAAAGTTTGTAGTCTTTTCACGTATACTAGTGTCCTTAAGGTTCCATTATTGAGCCCATCCAAAAATAATGAAATCATTTTTTGTTGAGTCGGTCTCTCTGTTACTCGGCATCTATCCACATACTGGTTGAACCTTCTGGCCGCATTCTTCACTGTTTCATTAGGGTTTTGTTTGAAGCTGTGAATTAGCGAAGATGAATTGTGTTTGATTCCTCTCTTAGTGAATTCTCCTATGAATTCCTGAAAAAATTGTTCCATGTTCCCAAACTGGTTGGGATCTAAGGGTTGGAACCAGGTCAGAGCTGTTCCTATGAGGGTGAGTCCAAACGCCTCATACTGTACAAAGAAGTCGTCCACTTGTTCCGCTCTTAGGACTTGTTTGAATTCAGCAATGTGATCATATGGTTCTCCTGATCCATCATAAGGGTTTCGTACACACTTAGCCACTTGAATAGGCCTCAGCCGTCTAACAGGTTCAGGTGGTATGGGCATCACAGGAAGAATAGGGACAGCTGGTCGTATGGGTGGTATACCAGGCTGTCTTCCTATCGGGGGTTGTGGTCTTACTGGTGGTCTGCATTGGTTTCCTATCCCTGGTTGGGTCTGATAGTGTGCTTGTACTCCTGGTGTGGCGAATTGTACATGAGCATGATTAGGTACGCTCCTATGGCTGGTCTGTCCTGATGCAGTATTTTCTGTTTCTTCTTGATTTCCAAACGGATTTTGTGAGGTTGTTGCTTGCTCTCTCTGGGGAAACACAGGTGTACCCATATATCTTAATCGAGACCTGTCTAAGATACTCACAGGCCAATACCTTCTTTGATCTTTATCCAGGTATGTGAGTCTAATCTCATCATCAGGGTCTTTCAATTCATAGAAAGTCATGGGGTTCTCTTCTCTCCCTGGAACAGGTGAATCGGTTTGCAACAGTAAGTTTGATCCGTGAATCATATAGACTTCTAACAAATAGTCGTCTTGAGGTATTAGGTCACCTCTCAAGACACGTGACACTCGGGATCTGCCTCTAGGGGTGGTCACAAACTCTTCTGGTTGTGTCCTTCCTAGGTTTTCAGGGTCTGAGAGTTCTCCTCTTTCATTGATCCTTTCTGGGAATTCGGTTACAATGTAGATGTGACCAACTTTGTCAACATATGCACCTCCTTCGTATTTGACAGCTGGTCGGGGTACGATTGTGGCATTTTGGGAAGTTACCATTCTGGCCGCAGACCTATTTAAGCCATCCAGGTAGATTGGAATCTCCTGGGCATTGGTGGATACATACTGCAAGGAGGTACGGTAGTCCCCCTCCACAGTAGTCATGAAGCTTCTCGTCGGTGTGGGACCTTGCATGTCTTCCGAAGTCATAGGTAACTCCTCCTCCGAATCACTGGAAGTTTCTAAGTAAACGGAGTGATGACTAGCCTGGGTTGTACTTCCTACTGAGGATATAATACTCCTTCGACTACTTAGAACTCTTCCTGACCTCAAGTTCATTCACTCTCCTAAGCCTCTCTTTATGCTTCTTAGATTCCCCTTAGGTAGCTCTCCCAATGACTCAATTAGTCTGCCAAAAGAAAGGTTTTAACCTGGGCGATACCTTCTCCTGACGATACGATCTCACAAGGACTGACGATACGATACCAGATGCCTCAGGCGATACGATCTCACCAAGATAAGTGCGATCGCGATACCAATCTTGGCGACACGATACCACTACGGTGTCGCGATACCAAGATATGTAACCAGCGATACGACACTTGGGGAGGGGCCTGATCGCGATACCAACGTTGTGTCGCGATACCAAAGTATCAAGCGATACGATACCACCCGGTAAAGTGAGGTCGCGATACTAAACCTTAGGTGATACGACACCACAATGGTGTCGCGATACCAAGTGTTAGTACCGGACGATACGATACCAGAAATCGAGCACGATCGCGATACCAACTCAGTGTCGCGATACTGGATTAGTGTCGCGATACCAAGGCAGGTATCCAACGATACGACACTTCTGGCGAGTGTCGCGATACAAGGGAATTTTGGTATCGCGATACCAAAACTCAACCGATCGCGATACTCAAGCCAAAAGGTCTCCAAACTTGAAAATTTTTGCACCCCCTTGCACCTCTCACCCTTCTCCTCTCTCCTAGGCCTCTGTCTCTCTCAAAATGTACAATTACTCAAAAATTTTCCCCCCCGCGATACTGCGCATTCCTTTTAATCATTTGTTTGTGCAAGTTAAAGAGTTTTTGGTATTGAATCTTAATGAGAACTCACCTTGGGTCTACCTAGCTTGCTTCTGGAGCTCTTGCACAAGCTTTGAGGCTCTACCCTGCACGATACCACTCAGACGATACCAGTCGCTGTCGTAGACGATACCAGTGAGCAGTGAAGTGTCACATGAACAATTTTTTTGGTTTTTATACTTTTTTTGACAGAACTTGAAATTTTGGGATTTTTGGTGATTTTCTGAGAATTTGGGTCTACTCCTACTCTTCTTCTCCTCACTCCTCCTCTCCTTCTAACCTAACCCTAACTCCTCCTTCTCTTCCCTCCTCCTAAACCTAAACCTAAGACTTATCACACACACCTCGAAGATGAGAAGTGACAAGTGCTGAAATGGTGGACTACTTGCCAATGGACAAATTTGCGTCTACAAGTACGATTCGATCACACTCGCTCTATAACTATCACGAAGGCACCTTGGTGAAGTGACTCCCCGGCAACGGTGCCAAAAACGTGTGTACTTGAGCCACGAAGACTCAAGGACTTGTACCAATGAGACTATACCTCAATTGCCATACAAGTGCATATAGTGGGATCCTTTTCACACATTTAAATGTCAATCATAAGGAGTGACTTGCCAAGTGTATGAAGACGTGTGCAAACGTGATAGATAATGAAGTGGTTCAGCTATTCACACATGAGAAAAGACTACTACCACTCACACCTACTGAAATACTGAATGTGTTGCCGCAAGCCTCTTTTCAGCAGTTTTGGTATTTTGAGGCTTTCTCCCAGCCCAGAACTCCGAACATAGGCAATAGGGTACTCCTTTTGAAGCTCTCGACAAGACGATTCCAACGGTCGTGGTTTCACTCAATTCTGACCACTCTGCTTCAAGTTATGGCAGAAACAGTGAATTACGGGAGTCACAAACACCCGCGCTTCAGCTTCTCCTAGCTTACGCACGCACTACAGCAGCTCAAAACAAAGGGGAAGGGGTAGACAACAGTCCTACACTTGCATTTCAAGCATCACACACACATTCAATAGCGAAATGAAGATCAAAATCAGCAAGAAAGAGGCAAATTCGAAAATTCAGAAGTGCTCCTTCTTCACAATGACAATAGGTTCTTTACAATGAGTCACTTTTGACTTATATACTAGTGCCCTAAGTTTGGTCCTTTCACACAAGAGACCGGCACTTTATTCCCTAAAAGACTAACTTCCTACTATTGTACATGGGTAAATCACTAATCTTCTGTGGGGATGCATCTAGAGGACTCCTCTAGTGCCTTTACAACGGAAAATATATACAAGAGTGGTTATGATACAAAAAGTGGTGTGTCTAAATCGGAAAAATTTTGGGGCCCGTCCTTTTCTCTGCTTTGTGCGCTCTTTAGCTCTGCAACAGCTACCAAGCATGAAGCAAAAGCCACTAGTGGACACACGAGTGTCATAGCAACCAACCCAACCTGAGTCAAAAAGAGCATGTATATCTGGCGGTAGTGATTCCCCCTTGGGATAAAACAACCCAAGTAGCCGAGTACCACTCAAGTAGCAAAAGATGCGCTTAACCACCTGTCAATGCTTGACTCCTAGGCAATGCATAAACCTGCTCATCTGTGAGACAACAAACTGAATATCTGGCCGAGTAATGCATAAGTAAATCAAGCATCCAACAGCCTGTTGATAGAGAACAACATCAAATGCATCTCCAGCATCATGAAGACTCAATCGTAAACATGTCTCCATAGGAGTGACAATAGGCTTACAGTCTTCAAGGCCAAAATGCTGCAATAATGTGTCAATATATTTCGTTTGACACAAAGCCATTCCACCATCAACTTGCATAAATTGAATGCCCAAATAGTGATGCAAATGCCCCAAATCAGACATCTCAAATGAGGCATGCAAATCAGCCTTAAAACTAGCAATATGCTTCTCAATAGGACCAATGAGCAGCATATCATCAACATAGACAACAATGATCAGAAGCACATCATTAGCACGCTTAACATATAAGCTGCTTTCAGTTGGACTATTCTAAAAACCATGTTCAATCAGATAGGCATGTATCTTCTCATACCAAGCACGAGGTGCTTGCTTTAAACCATATAATGCCTTCTTTAACCTGCACACCTGGTTTTCATGCCCTTTCTACACAAAGCCACGTGGCTGAAAAACATACACTTCTTCATGCAAGTCACCATTTAGAAATGCAATTTTAATGTCCAACTGATGTACAGTCCAACCATGATGGGCTACGAGTGCACAAATGCTCCGAACAGTAGTCATACGACATGTAGGTGCAAAGGTCTCATCAAAATCAATGCCTCTTTCCTGCGCATAACCCTTTGCAACAAGCCTAGCCTTATACCTATCAACTGTACCATCAGTTTTACGCTTCAGCTTGTATACCCACTTAGTTCCAATGCCCTTCTTGCCAGGAGGCAAGTCACATAAAGACCAAGTACCATTGCAGCCTCCAAGTGAGGTTCTCTTGGCTTGTGCATAAACTGACTTAGCACACTAACTCCATATGCAATATCTATCCTTGTTAAGGTAGCATAGTTCAAGCTACCCACCATACTTTGATAACCTGTAATGTCATTAACTTCATCACCTTCATGGGCACTTAGTTTTAGGTTTACCTACATTGGAGTACTTGCAACTTTGGCATCTTGCAAGTGAAACTTCTTCAACATGTCCTGTATGTATTTTTTCTGAGAAATGTATATTCTTGAGTCAGTATAGACTAACTCAAGCCCAAGAAAATACTTTAGTAGAACAAGATCATTGATCTTGAACTCCTTCATCATCTAGATTTTGATTTGTCTGATTCCATTGACATCATTGCCTATAAGTATGATGTCATCAATATAAACACAAAGATATATTACCTTTGAATTACTTCTCTTGATGAATAGAGAGGTATCTGCCTTGCTCATGACAAAACCTTGATCTTGGAGGTATGTAGTTAACCTGTAATTCCATGCCCTAGGTGCCTGCTTTAATCCATATAAAGCCTTTTTCAATTTGCAAACATGCGTTACCTTCTTAGGGTCCTCATATCCAGGAGGTTGTGACATATATACCTCCTCTGAAATCCATCCATTCAAGAAAGCATTCTTGACATCCAATTGGTACATGTTCCAATTTTCTGATGCAGCCACACTTACCAACACTCTGATAGTTGGCATCTTGGCCACAGGAGAGAATGTCTCTTCATAGTCAATGCCTTGGGTTTGTGCAAAATCCTTGGCTACCAATCTGGCTTTGTACTTGTTGATTGAGCCATCAGAATTTCTTTTAAGTTTATAGATCCATCTGGATCCTATTACCTTCATGGATTCCTTCTTTCGTACTAGCTCCCATGTGTCACTTTCCTTGAGTGCTTCAATCTCTTCATCCATAGCTTCTTTCCATTTTGTCTTGGTTATGGCTTCTTCATATGATCCTAGTTCTTCAATTGACAAATCTTTGGCAAGATAAATAGAATGTTTAGTAACAAGAGATGTATCATACCCATATCTCATAGGTTTTTTGCTCTCTCTTTGTGATCTTCTGATTGACTGATTTGAAGATTCAAGTATGTCTTCAAGCTTCTTCATTTTAACTTTGCCCTTGGACTTCCATGCCTTGAACTCTTCAAGGTTGATAATATCTTCATCATTTGAAGTTGAGTCTTCATTCTGAGTAGGTTCTTCTTTAGTAAGACTTGGAAACCCCTCTTCTAAGTCATAGGGTAGTTTGAACTTCCTGCATTCATTCTCATATCAAGAATCATTTTCATCAAAGACAACATCTCTACTAATAATGAATCCCTTATTTGAAGGGTTTTAAAACCTATAGCCTTTTTTATTTAGGTCATATCCAATAAAAATGCACTTCTCAACCTTAGGGTCTAGCTTACCTCTTATCTAAGAAGGAATGTGTACATATGCTACACATCCAAATATCCTGCAATGGTCTAGTGAGGGTCTCTTCCCATGTCATGCTTCATAGGGTGTCATCCCATCAAGGGATTTAGATGGTAACCTGTTTATGAGGTAAGTGGCAGTAGAAACAATCTCTGCCCATATCTAATTAGGTAACTTTTTTTCATTCAACATAGACCTAGCTGTCTCAACAATCAACTTATTTCTTCTCTCAGCTACCCCATTCTGTTCACGAGTATACCTTGTGGTGATTTCTCTTTTGATGCCTCTATCTTGCAAGAAGTCTTCAAACTCATTGGAGAAGTACTAACCTCCTCCATCTGATCTTAGCCTCTTCAAATTCTTCCCTGTCTGATTTTCAACTAGTGCAAGATATTTTTTAAAACAATTAAACGCCTCATCCTTGTGCTTCATGAAGTACAATACAGTCCACTTGCTATAATCATCAATAAAAGATACATAGTACCTTGATCCTCAGATTGAGGGGTCTTTGCTTGGTCCCCATACATCTATGTGTACAAGTTCTAGGTAGTCTTCATGCATGTAGCCTTTCCTTGAGAAGGGTAACCTGTGAGCCTTCCCAAATTGACAAGCACTACATTTATATATCATGTGTTGTTTGGAAACATTGGGTATTCCAATAACACATTGATCCCTGCATATCTATTTCAAGGTTCTTTCTCCTACATGCCCTAATCTTTTGTGCCAAATCTCAAGCTCTGAAAGTGTTTGATCTTTATAATTGTATAATGCAATGTTCTTTGTATCTTCTAGCTCAGAAGTGAAAAGTCTACCTGATTTTTCTCCTTTAGCAATCCTTTTGAACCCCTGCTTAGGATCCTCCACAAATGCTCCAAATTGATTGAATCTAACCTGCAAACCTTTCTCCACAATGTGTCCAACACTCATCAGATTTTTGGTAATGGTTGGTACATAGAGTACCCTACTCAACAAATTTGATTTCCATCACAAGTCTTAACATTTCCAACCTTAACTACTGAGTGCTTGGTGTCATCACCTGTTTGGACTTGATGCTTACCTTTTGGTTCCTCAAGATCATAGAGTAGTGCTACATTGCCAGCCACATGATTTGAGCATCCTGAGTCAATGTAGAATAGGTGGTTATTATTTGTAGCTGGTTTTGAAGTCATGTTCATGATCAGAAGAGAATCATCCTGCTCTTCTGTATAGTTGTTGTAGTCCTTTCTAGATTTGAATCCTCCTTGGTAGTTACCATTATAGTTGTTGTTGTAATTGTTGTTGTAGTTGTTGTAGCCTTGGTGATGGTTGAATCTACCTCTTGACTGTGAGTATCCACATCTTTGGTATCCTGTTCCTCTCTGATTTTTGTAGTTCCTGAAACACTCATCTGTAGTATGATTTGATAAACCACAAATGTTGCATGGTGAGGAGTTATAGGATCTCCCCCTTCCTTGTTTACCTCCTCTGCCTCTTCCTCTTGATGATCTACCTCTCCCTGCATAGTTAGCTTGGGAGGTAGAGCCTTCATCTTCTACCTTCTTGTTCTTGCCTTTATCTTTAGACTTCTTATCAGTGTATAGGGCAGAGGAACTATTACCTTTGGATGCCTCTCTATTCTTGTTGAGCTTTGCTTCATGAGTGAATAATTGTCCCATGAGAGTGGTAAGGTCTGGAATATGCATGTCCATGTAAAGGTCCATGGCAGTGGTGAAGCTTTCCCATTTGTCATCAACTTTGATCCCATTGATCACTTGCCTTACAATCTGCTCTTCTTCAATCTCTTCTCCTATGCTTGCTAACTGATCTGCTACATCTTTAATCTTGGTCACAAATTCTGAAATAGCTAGCTTAGGTTGCTTCCTTAATGTGGTAAATTCACTGATTTTTTCTAGCTCTTGTGTTGGAAGAGAAGTAAGATGACAAGGTTTCCCAAGTCTCTTGTGATGTCTTACAGTTCCTAATGTGTGGCAAGAGAAAATCAGAGATGGAGTTGAGTAAATAGACCTTGCTAATGCATCTTTAGCACACCATGTGTTGAGCTTTTCATGTTCCTCCTTTGTTGGTAATCCTCTTGTTTTGAATGAGGGCAATTCCTCATCTCCTGAGATATATCCATAAAGAATCCTTCCTTGTAGATAGGTCTTCATCCTTAGAGACCATGCCTGATAATTGTTCGTGTCCAATTTATCAATAAATGAAGGAAAACCTTCTCCCATTTTACCTTAGTTTGCTCTGATACCATTGTTGGAAAGATGGATGGACACTCCAAGAGATTGAGTAGATACTGCCAAAACCTGCTTTGTACCATCCCCCTAATGCTTCAGAGTTGATAAGTAGACCTCCTTAGCTTTCCAATGACACTATAAAATGGCCTATGTACTTTGGAAAAGATGTGTGTAATGATTAAATCAAAATAGATAACTTTGGACTTCAAAATCTCAAGAAAACCTTCTAATTATGTCTTGACACCTGCTGGATCTTTTGCTCAGTATGACCAGCACAATAGGAATTGAAAAACTTCCTTTTAGGGATATCTAATTAGCTTAGCAAGCTAACTATTCCAAGTAGAATGATGTAAAAAGACCACCTATGCTCAGAGAAATCAATTTAGCAAATAAACCTTTACCCCCGATTTTTTAGGACTGTAGCAGACAATGACCAGTGATCACCTCGACGAGCTTTTCTCTGAAATGGGTGAATAGAATCTGTTACAATTTTGACAGCATGTAGAAAACTTCAAGTTGGTTCCAACAAGCTTTAGATCTTTGAATTTTGTGGAGAAATGACTGAGATATGAACTCCACAAGTTGAAAGACTTTCAAGACAAAGAACTCAGAAATGACTAATGAAGATATATGTATTAATGAACACTTGTATATAAATCCATTGGCATGAAGATCATTGCCTAATGGTGTAGATAGGTGTGGGCTAGAGTGTAGGCCTCACACACACTCAAAATTGATAGTAATGAGCTCGGGAATGATGAGTCTTAGCCGCGACTTTTCCATGAACACTTTTATAATGATTGAGTAAAAATTTGGATTCAAATTCAAACTTTTGGCTCCCTATGATCAAGCTCCTATATCCTAGGAGATATTCCTTCAATCAAAGCTAACTTTTTTCCATGAATTTCTTTTGGTAGGTGTTTACAAAGATTCTAAGTCAAATATGACTTTTACAATGAGGTAAAGTGGTAATTAACCACTAGCAATAGTTCCTATGCTTTTCCATATGTGTATGGACTTTAATGTATCCATCAAGCCAAATGTGTAGGCTTGTGAATTACATCAACAAATTATATATTAAAACATGTACAAATACAATGTCATTGGCAATGATACATTGCACAATGTGAGGGTTATGAGTGAGCTATAGAGTAAGCTCATCAAATCATAGTATTCCTTCCCTAATGACCTCCAAGAGTTGAGCTATCGTGCAGGTCATATCTTCCTCTTTTTATAGTTGTAATTGGAGCCAATATTTGAATTCAAATTCAAAGAGGTCATCAATCAATCAACCTGCAAGAACTTTGAGATTTGATGCTTCCTAACTTCCTCGTGGTTGTACAACTCTTTTACAAAGATAAATGTGAATAGTTTTTACAAGAGGTTGATCACATAAGGATTCCATAAGATTTAGCACCCTTTTGGAAGCTTCCATGTGAGGTTTTATTGGTGCATGCATAAATTGACTCAATGTGATTACTCCATAAGCAATGTCTAATCTTCTTAGAGTAGCATAGGTGAGACTTGCTACAAGCTCTCCATCTTGAACTTTACCAATATATCATGTATATACTTTCTCTGAGATAAATATACCAAAATCTGTGTATACAAGCTCTAAGCCAAGAAAGTAAGTTAATAAACCAAGATCACTCATTTTAAATTCTTCCATTAGTTGAGCCTTAACCTGCTTGATGTCATTAGCATCATTCCCTATAATGATAATTTCATCCACATAAACACATAAGTAGATAACGTCTGATTTGTTATTCTTTATAAATAAAGAAGAATCTGCCTTGCTAGCCACAAAACCTTGGTCCTTTAAATAAGTAAAAAACCTATGGTTCCAAGCTTTAGCAGCTTGCTTTGGTCCATAAATTGCTAACCTGAATTAACTTTATCTTCAAAACCTCGTGGTTGTGCCATATACACCTTCTCATATCCATCCATTTAAGAATGCATTCTTGACATCTAATTGATATAGATTATAGTTCTTAGAGGTAGCAATACTTACCAAAACCCTGATTGTTGGCATCTTTGCCACAGGTGAAAATGTTTCCTCATCATCCACTCATGAGTTTAGGCAAATCCCTTTGACACCAACCTTGACATGTACCTGTTTATAGAACCATCTGAGTTCTTTGGAACTAGGTCCCATGTATGGTTTTCTTGAAATGCTTCTACTTCTTCTTGCATGGCTTCTCTCCATTCTTTCTGCAAGAGAACAAGGATTACGACCACCACATGCTACAGAGATGACTCTCCTCTCAACCAAATGCCTCTATATATAGCTCTCTCCAGGGGACTGCCTTCTTGGGCAGGTGGATACTACATGTGTCAGCCATGTAACTACATGTGCGCCAAGTATCCCAGTTAACTCGAGTTAACTCAAGTGGATGCTTCTAGAAGGCTCTAGATCTCTTTGGGCAAAATACTCTCCCCATGTATCCCATGGGGATTGAACCCAAGACCTCTTCCTTCACATTCTTGAGATTTAACCACTAAGCTAAGTGGATCACTTGTTCACAAGAGCACAAGACCTCCTAGTAAGTTTATACTTGAGATCTTTGTTCATACACACGGATGACCAAACGGTGTCCGATTTCATATCTGTCTGAACCGGCCAGACTCTGGGATCATAGACTTACTTTATTACATTCTTTCCCCCTTGGAAAATATTTTTGTCCTTGAAAATAGAGCTATATACATACTGTAGGCAACCCCCGAGCCTCATGTTCTAAAACTAGAAGAACATGGTCATGTTCTAGAACTGGAAGAACATGTCTCATCTCTGTGGTGGCATCCCTGCCCAAATGATTCAAAACACTATCTGGTTTTGCACTTTGATGAACAGGACAAAGTACAAACTAGTGAAGAATAATAAGGGTGGATCTAAACACATCCCTCACCAGTTCACAGTTTCTGGATATGCGATCTAGGCACAAACATGTGAACTAGGTGGATTCAAATTACTAGTCTATTTCTGGGCATGATTGGTGCATGGACTTAGTAATGAAGGTGGGATTCTTATCCCTCGCAAGACTTTTGAGAATTCTTGAGTCACTTGAATTTGTTTTGGAGAACTAAGTTTGGTTGTCTCAAACATCTAACTTAGATGTTTATACAATGGTTTACTTTGATCCAACAATTTACCCGACTAGAGGACTACTTTGTCCCAATGAGTTGAAAAAATCCTATGTAAATTGTAAGAGAAAGTTTACCATTTCTATTGAATCCACTATACTAACTTGACCAATTCAAATTCAAAATGAAAGTTGTCCAACTTAGGACATTTTCTTCAAAGTCTTGAGTTAAAAGGTCTTGGGAATTGTCAATCTGTTGAGCAATTTCTAACTTGTTTATTCTAGACTATACTTGACTCTAGGAAATTATTTATGCTATAACTTGAAGCAAACTCAAATGAATAAGTCAATCTTGAACTTATCTCTTTTGAAGATTGAAAAGGTTCTTGTACATAACATCTATCTAGGATGTTCAAGTTAGTTATCTAACTGGCTAACCCGAGACTTTTGCAAAAGGAATCAGATACCATGTCTGAGCCAATTCCAAAAGATTTGGAAAGCAGAAAGAAATAACTAAAACTCTGTACAACCAATTCAAACTTCGAACATACATAAACGTGCTATGAGTCAAAGTCTAGTTGACTCAAGACTTTAACTTCTCAATGATCTATTTCAACGGGATATTGAAGCATTGTCTTTATCTTTAAGATAAATAAGCTGGATTCTCAAAAAGATTCAAAGCAACTCGAAAACATCATCCAACCACAAGATACTCGTGTCAAAAACCAACATCAGTGTGTTGACCCACTAAGGTTCTGTCGATGAGTTTCGTATTCAAATAATGCTTTACTTGAGACTAAGTTCAGGTCACATTCAATCTTTTTGACTCCTAATTGTGAATGCAATTCTTGTGCATTTCTTTGAGTCAAAAGAGTGAATTTATCAAGTTACACTAGGAACTTGATGCTTGACTTAGTCAATTAAATCTTTAGTTGAAAAGATCAACTCAAAATCAAAGTCCAACTTCTTTCAGAAATTTATCAAATATTTCTGATCAATAACACTTAAGCTTGAAGTGTTCTAAGAAGATCTTGGAAGTTACTTACTTCATATCTTCAGTTTCCTTGATCTTGAAGTCGTCTTGAAGTATCTTGAGATTCTTCTTGAATTTAAACTCCTTCTATGAAGTTTTAATTCCCTTTAAGATCAAACCTAACTTCAAGATCCAAACGAAGACTAAAAGATAATCATCATCTCACGGTCCAATGTCCCATACCATCTTTCCTACATCAATCTAAGTATAAAATCTAGTGTCCCATACCACCCTATTTTATACTCACATTGACGTGTGAGTGAATTTTATCCTAAAGTCTACAACATCTCTTGATAGAGCCTTCTAGCTTTAATTCTTGACAAGAATTTCGTAGTTTTAGGCACTATCTTTATCTTGATATTCTAGGTTTTAATCCCTTGACATGATCGTTTCACGATCTTGTGCTTAACCTTGGAAACTTGAAAACCTTTAATAGAATATCTCCAATCCTTTTTGCTAGGATTTTTAAATAAAAACCAATCAGAATTCCAAGTTCTTGAATTTCTCAAATTCAAGTTCAATTGGCTATTCTTGACCAATTTTGTAGCGACAAGAGCTTTTAGCTTCTTGTCTTTAGATTCCTTTCTACTATTGCTTTTAGGTACCCATCCTGGCCAGGACTTTTATAGGAATCTCTCTGCTGCTTAAGTCTAAGCATCCGCTCATGCTTTCTGGATTTGTACCGAAATCCCTTTAAGGATAGGCAAATGTTTATGTTTTACCTTCCACAAACTTAAGTACCGTTTTCACATTCGCAGACTATATTTTTGGAATTCCTTCACTCTGTTCATACTTGGAACAACTTACTTTTTTCACAATTTTCCATTCGATAAATGGAACTTGAGTGAATAATTCCTAACGGAATTTTTACTACCAATACTTGGGCAATCTACAGAGTAGTTCTAATCGCACATTCTTGGACAATCATGGCCAAGTTTGATCAAGTCGCGACAAAAATAAAGACTTAGTCTTTATCTTTTAAGATCTCTTAAACTGTCTTAAGCTTCTTTGCTTACCTACAGGATTTTAGAGATCTTTCCCTCAAATTAAGTCCAAGCATCTTCTAATGCTTTTCAGATTCCAAAGCTAAGAATCTCTGATATACATTTAGGTTATATCACTAGCTGGACTTAAATACCAAAACTAGTGGTTAGGGATTTGCTGGAAACTACTTGCTATAAAACTTTTCTTGAAAGATACTAGTCTCACATCTTGGGAGATTTTTCTTTCAAGAACTTTTTGATTCCTACCAAGGAATCAAGTAATACTAAGCTAATGATTCACCTTGGAATATTTTGCTTTCCAGTCTAATGATTCATCTTGGAATCTTCTCCTTTATTGGAAAGATCTTCAAAAGGAATTCTAGACTTTTGGATAAGACCAAGACTTAAGGCTTTGCTTGTCCAAAAGACATTCTCATTTAACTAATGAAATAGTTAATTGGACTCTTTCATTAGCTTATCTTTAGGAAATAGCCTAATTTCCAAAGATTACTTTGCTTGGGTCTCTTCAAGGCTTTACCACTTGAAGCTAATCTTTTAGGAAAGAACTTGTTTCCTAAATTGTCTTTAGGAAATATCGTGATTTCCTAAGCTATATCTGTTTCAAAAATGAAAATAATTTGAATCATTTCATTAACTATCATGACTTTAGGAAATTACTTGATTCCTAAAGATCAATTAATATTTGTCTTGGTTTCTTTTTTAAACCTTGAGTTAGCTTAAATAGAATCAAGCAAGTTTCCTTCGAAAGTTATCGTGTCAATTGAAGACCTTGCATCATGCCTTGAGATGCATTTCTAGAAACTAACATCTATGAACACTAGAGTTCCAGAGATTCTAGAAGTTCAATACTTCTACTTATTTTCATCAATGTTTGATGAATATTAAAGTATTTAACCTTCCAAAATTTGTTGAACTTACAAGTTTCAACAGAAACTTCCTTACTTGGATGCATGAACATGAACATCCAAAAATAACTAAATCCTTGATAGTTGCTAAGAATGTCTAGGTTTCTTCCCAAACTTAGACTGAGCATGCACATTGGAAAGTAGCTCTATTTTCTTGGCATCTTAATGACAAGAAAAAATGAATACTTACTTTCAACATGCTTTATTTTCCTCAAAAAGACTCCTACTAAGTGGTACCTATGTATCACTTTTTGGGAAAAAATAAACTAGATACTTAGTTGCATGATGGTCAAGATTCTTGCAACTAGGTAATTTTCTATTTTTTCCACCTAGCTAAGTCAAGTTAGAAAAAGAAAGGAATGAAAATATACGTGTTCAGCTACTTACCAAAAGATCATGCGTATGATCATGCATCTACTTGCATGCAAATGCATGTATGCAAATGCCCATTCTTGGGTGCAAATGCATGTGAGTACATGCAAGTGTAATGAACTTAGGCAAATCTCAAGCTTATTAGGTATGCAAACAAGCATCCATGCAAAAACAACCTGCTTGCTATTCTGGCAAAAGGTAATTATTCAAGTGCATGAACTGGAGAATTAACTACCTTTCTCAAGCAAGTGCGAACTTGATGTGCATAAAACATTCTTTTATGCACAAATAATCTTTTCACTTTTGTGCATGAATGGAAATAGAAATTTCATTGCATGTTTAAAACTAAAAATTAATTGGTATACTTTTGTGTCATTTCAATACCGTTTAGTTCTCTAATTAGCTTTCATCTTGAGATAACCATAATTGGACTATGCTTTTAGTCCTAATTAATGCATCCTAAATGAAAGCATTCGAGCAAACAAATATCAAAATGAAAACATAATTTGAAAAATACTTAGCTCCACATAGAGCTACGTCCTTCTCTTGATCCTTTGGAAGAAGTTATTCACTATCCTTCAAGGCCTTAATGAGCATCCACACACCTCCTCGCCGAAGTTTAGAAGTGTAATGATACCGAAAGTATCTCCAAAGAAGTCGCTACTTCATTTTTGTAATTGCTAAAAGGTGGCGGCTAGAGACAAATTTTCTGCCCAAACCCTGAAAGCAATGTCGTTTGGCCCTGTGGAAAGAAGACACATGTGGTTTCCTTGGCATCACATGTTCGAATCCTGGATCCCAGCCAGATGGATTTCATCTCTTTTTTATCTTGTCTTCTACGAGTAATGCAATGCTTATTGTGGCCTGATTGATAAGACGCCTGCTTACGACATCGTAGGTTCTGGGTTCGATTACTGATGGCGGCAGCGGCAAGAGATGATCAGTAATGAACACTTTTGGCTAATGTTCTCCAGTACCAAGCGCAACTCACCGAGTTCTGGTTTAAGATAATATCTTTTAGAATGGCATAAATATAATGGATACGTCTTGGCCGCTTGGACAGGGAAAATTGTCTGTAAACTAGACATCATGGGTTCGAAACCCCTGTGCTACCAGTCTAGTTGGCTTTCTGTCATTTTGCTCTTGATGGAGAGCTCCGACAAAAAATGCAATGGAAATCTCCGACAGAAAATATAACTTTTAATGACTTCTGCAACAGTTTAAGCAATAGATTTGATTGTAACGCGCCAAATATATGACACCAACCAACGGGGCAGAACTTCTGGATAGGGAGCTCGCTGGTCAAGTGTGTGGTATGGGTTGGCATCCGACTTCGGACAGTTGCAGATAAGTAGCGGGATCGAATTCCGTAGTCTACAAATAGTGTGCATAATCACTTTGGCTAATCTAACATGCAATGACTGCATACGGGGAGGTGTACGTTCACAGAGATGAAGAATTGCTACAGCAATGAATTTCAACGCATCTCAACAATAGCTTACAATCAAAGTGATGAAGATAAAAGTCTCCATAGATCTCAACCTAAGAGTACATGATGTACATGATGGAGCAGGCCATGGAGCCGATCCAGGAGGCCCATATGGTACCGAAGAGGGAGGAGGATGCGCATAAGGGTCGCTCTCCCATGAAATAACTCGTGCGGAGGAAAGTCTTCTTGTTGCTGCCACGATTGAGGCGCAGATGTAGCGGTAAGTTTTGAATGGTAGCCATCACCGGTGCTCCCTTGCTTGAAGGAAATCGCTGCCAAGCTCGCGGGTTGCATGTCAATAGCAGCTATATAATTGCTGATTGCAACAGTACTCTAGGCATGGATGAAGCATATCTTCTGAAACCGAGTGATCACAGGACAAAACCTGGGCGCTGTTGCGCTTAATATAACTTGAGTAACTTGCGGTTGCATCATTTGCAGTCAACCCGAGGTTGCAGACGATGGATTCAAAAACCATTCACCGTTAGTTGCAGAGAAAGGAAAATAGTTACCATATAACGTGCATAAATCTCGCCTGGATATCGCGAACAGATTTATGATGCTATATCTTCAATATAATAGAAAACGCAGCGCCGGTATGCGATATCTTCAATATAATAGAAAACGCACCGCCGGTATGCGATCTGTACCGGCTTTGCAGCTAAGACAAATGCTTGCTTGTCAGTGATTCAGGTTCGAAACTGCATTGCAGCATGTTGGGGCCTTGCAAGAGAGGATAAACATATGCCACAAAGAAACGTTTTGCCTTCGAATCTCGAAGAACGAGAGAGAAAACATTCGGCATAAAGAAAACATTCGGGAGGAGTATAAATGTATTCATGAAATGAGGAAATAAAATCTTCATCATAATTTCTCTCAAGCTGAAGGTCACCATAGATCTTATAGGGCTCTGATACCAATGCAAGAGAACAAGGATTACGACCACCACATGCTAAAGAGATGACTCTCCTTCCAACCAAATGCCTCTATATATAGCTCTCTCCAGGGGACTGCCTTCTTGGGCAGGTGGATACTAACCATCCATGTGTCAGCCATGTAACTACACGTACGCCAAGTGCCCCAGTTAACTCGAGTTAACTCAAGTGGATGCTTCTAGAAGGCTCTAGATCTCTTTGGGCAAAATACTCTCCCCATGTATCCCATGGGGATTGAACCCAAGACCTCTTCCTTCACATCCTTGAGACTTAACCACTAAGCTAAGTGGATCACTTGTTCATAAGAGCATAAGACCTCCTAGTAAGTCTATACTCGAGATCTTTGTTCATACACACGGATGACCAAACGGTGTCCAATTTCAGATCTGTCTGAACCGGCCAGACCCTTGGATCGTAGAATTACTTTATTACACTTTCCTCTTAGTAGCCTCTTCAAATGAAGAAGGTTATTCTATCATAGAGTCTTTAGTGATATACATAGAATGCTTGGTGACTAATGATGTATCCTACAAATACCTTATGGGCTTTTGCTCTCTCTTTGATATCTTTTGAGTGCTAGTTGGAGGATTCTGGTATGTCTTCCAATTGCTTGACTTTAGTCTTGCCTCTTGACTTCCATGCCTTGAACTCCATTTGTTCTTCGTCCTCTGAATTGATGCCTTTTCATAATTGTTGATCGTCTTGGGTGAGGGTTGGAAAATCATTTTCCAAATTGTCATTCTAGCACAATGGAAAGTACCAATGTGAGGAGCTTCACCTCATAATTTCAATCCGCGAAGAGTTAAGGCCAATGTGAAGATCAAGAGCGAATGATGTGCATGAAGAAGATGGTGAGAAATGCAAGAGCATATACACACACTAGGAAAGTTGCAATGGAGATCAATGGAAGGCAAGAAAAGAACTCATAATCATAGTCATCATCATCTAGTTACAATAGCTCTTCGATCTCTAGCTCATAGGTTCAATCATAAAGTAACAACAACCTCAAAATGTGCTCTCTAGCTCTATTTATAGTTTTTGTCTAGTTTTGACTGGTTTCACATCTATTGACTGACATAGTTAAAAAATAGGTTCTACCTCTAATTTGAACTACCTAATGGCTTCCAAAAATTACAAAAATTGGTGTGAGCTTTCTACTTAGACTCCTCAAGCTCGAGGACTCCTCAGCTTGCACAGAATAGACTCGCACTTGTAATAATTAAATATTTGTACATATATTACATTGTTTTAGTGATAAAAATCATTGTTGCCATGATGAAATCTTCTTAGTAGTTTAGGTGCTTCCTCTTCTTCTATGACGAGAACCAGTACTCGATCCTTTGCCTTGAACATTGTTTTAGTGATAAAAATCATTGTTGCCATGATGAAATATTCTGAGTAGTTTAGGTGCTTCCTCTTCTTCTATGACAAGAACCAGTACTCAATCCTTTCCCCTGAACACTCCCCTCCTCGTTCTTGTCGTCCCTGACAGAACCTGATTTCGCATGAGTAATGTAGTTAGTGAGCACGTCCATTGCCAAGGTGTGTTCTGTGATGCGAAGTCCCCAGATAAGGTCATGTTTGAGTCTCTCCCAATCAATGTGGGGTTCGTCTGGAGGTGGTTGCATATAATGTTTCTGAATACATGATTCATTCATAGGAAAATAGGTGTAGCAAATACATTGGACGACTAATAAACACTTCTGAGTGATATTCCCAGAAGATGGTGGTGAACGTTTCTTCAAACGTCTGCTTGTATCAGGCGGGCATATAGTTCAATCTGTAGTGCCAAGCATAGCATATCTTGAGAGAAGGTGTCATGCTCATGTCGTACACTAAGTCCAAATTCCCCTATTCAAAGCCTGGTGTATTTACACTAGGAGCCTTGACATGGTGAAAGTTCTTGAATACAATCTGCATCATATCAAAAATTTTTACAATCATTTAAGCGGCAATATCCATCATCGTGTGTAGAGGTGGTAACCAATGGTGAATGGTGGCCAGCATATAGCTGACAGTCAAAGTATTATTCATGGGAGGCACGAGATAGGGATAATTGAGCCAATCCATGCATTGACGATTATTCTAAATCTTAATAGTGAATGCCTTCCAAGTACGTCTACCCGGAATTGATCCATAACATGGGTTGTACTTCAAGTGTGTCGGTGCGTGTATCCATGTATGCATCATTACCGTGTACTTTTGTAGTAAGTCTATATGCCAGGTGGGTTGATATATGTGGCCTTGCTCTCCTTCTGGTGGAATATATCCGGGCTCGAATCGCATGGCATGCATGGGGTGCTTATGAGTCTCTCTCTGAATATGAAAATTATATTCCTCTACCAAAAGGAAGTATGGCTTATACTGTAATTCACTGGACATTATATGTCTGCGGGGGGCGATAGCAGCAAAATAGGGTGACTTCAAAATAACTTCTTTGAGATTTGCCATCACGTGGAGTTGCGCATCTATGCGAGCAGAGTGTGTCTTACCCAATTCTTCGATGGCCTTTAACCAAGTTGGCAAAGGTAATTCGTAGGTGTCCTGTCCTTCAGGGAATGAGCGGCCGCCAACAACAGGTAAGGGTACATATTCTTCTTCGAATGTTTCCTCAATAGGGATAGTTATCATTTCCTCCAGTTCCGGTCATATTATATATTTGAGTCTGTAACTCTTGTACTTTCACACGTAGCACAATCAATTCATCCAAGAGAGCCAGTGGCGCCACTTCCTGTACAATAGTGGGTCCCAAAGAATCTTTAAGCAACAATGTTTTATCGGTGTCCTTGAGGGTTCCGCATTCTTCCTGTAAATGGTCATAGTCCTCAAGCACACCTGCATGGAGGATCTGCATTGATTCGGGGGGAACAGCTTGAAAGCGGGACGGACTAAGAGGTGTATCCAGATTGTCCAATGTAGCTTCAAAATTCTCACGATTCTATTGTTGCAGACATTGATTTTCCTCCTTTGCAGCATTGAGGTGTCGACAAAGAAGCACCATGTTGTGGGACAGTTGGGCATTTCACATCAAATAAACATCTAATTGTGATTCAACTTCTTACACGTTCTTGTAGTTGAGCTTCAAGAGTTTGCTATTGCTTTTGATGTTCGGCTTTCAAGTTTTGATACTTTATGTTAAGATCCTAGTTCTATAAGGTGAGTGCATCTAAACGTACTTTTAATTCATGTGTAGTCCATTGTAGGGTGGAATGTTATTGCCCTAGCGATGAATATTCGACATTTATTTACTGAAGACATTGTATCATTTGTTGGATGGAAGCATCAATAGTGGGTGATGAAGATGATGCAAGGTTGGGGAATGATACATGCAGGGTGGGTTGTAATGCAATGGGAGGGGGAGTAGGGGTAGGGATAGTGGATGCAGTGGAAAGTGATGGGAGTGACGTGTGAATGGATGATGTGTGAGAGATGCTACATGGTGTGGTGGATGCATGTGTGTGTCTAGTGAAGCAGTGGGTGAGATGTCCATGTCACTAGTGGAACCTTCAGTGATGGCTATATGAAAGAGTGATGTCGGTACGATGGTGCATGTTGGTGGGTGCAATTATGTGGTGAGAGGTGAGTGAGGTGGTGTACTTCGAGGCCATAAGAAGGGTTCTTGGGGGTGAAATTCCTGTGAGGTTCATACAAACGGAAAGGGTGTAGACCGGGGTTGCAAAAAGGATGTGAAAGAAGTATAGAAAGAGGTTGGATGTGTGGAGATAGTAAAGGAGTATAAGGGATTAGTGGTATATGAGGGAAAGTGAGGGGGCAAAGAGATATTGGGTGGTGTCATAATAGGTGGAATGGAAATAGGGGGAATAGAAGCAGTCATCAAAACTGGGTTGGAGACAAGGGGCCAAACAAAAACGGGGCATGGAATACGAACATCAAGGCTATCTACTACATCAGGGGAGGTCGGGGTTGGGATCAGTTGAGAAGGGAGGGTTTCGCTAAGGGTATATATAGGGGAAGTGTCTTCCTCGATCAAGTCAATCATGGAGGAACCAATGGGGCATGCTGAGGTGATGGGACAAGTAGGGATGTGAATGTATGTACTTGGTCGTTTAAGAATACGAACCCGTTGAGGGTCGAACTTGGGTAAGGGCTTCCTTAGCAAATAGCACAAGGCTTCCTTTTATCATGCATAGCACAGATAAAAGTTTCTTCGAAGCTACCGCTGATCAGTTCCTATTGCAAGATGGCTTCACTTTGTTCTTCTATTAGTTTGGTTCATGCCAAGACTTTATTCATATTATTGTGGAGTGTTCAGATGGCAATGGTGTAAGCTGTGTCTTTGGCCATTTCTTCTTCATACATGCTCGCTTCCCTGGAAGCTTGAACATGTGGTTCCGATTGGTGTACTTCTTACTCGCTAGCTTCAGTATCAGTGTCACCTTCATCTGTTATTGTACGATCATCGTCCTCATTTCAAAGTTGACATTTTCTCCCTCGGATGGTGTAGTGGGGTAAGCCGGGCATTCAAGTTCTTGAGAGATGACATGGGTATCTGAAAATTGAAAATCACTAGACAATACATCGGGGATCTCAAAATCAAACGTAGTATTGATGTCATTAGTGCCCAAGCTTGTAACTGGGAAGGTGAAGGAATCAAAGACAAATGTAGAAGTTGATATGGGAGCTTCTACAGTCATGGTGGCCATAGTCATAATGGTAGTAGGCATGGTGGTTTGTGCCTGTGAAACTTCACAGAGTGTGGTTGAGCGGCTCAGGTGAACGTGGAGAGGGGGAATCGTTGGTTGTGGTTGAACTCGAGATTGTTGAGGCGAGGTTTCAGGTGTGGGTTGAGATGATCGTGATGCCGACACTTGTAGGCATGGAATGGTGCCACGCATGCACTTGACTCGATGGGTTTTGGGGGTCTGGTGGTCTTCTTGGAGCCTTTATATTGTGTCAATTGCTCAGTTGGTAGGGCTCTCTCTGTAGTAATATCATAGGACAGACACATGTATATGATGCATGTAAGAGCATAACATCCATGAACAACTTTTTTCTTCTCCCATCGATGTCCGGCCAATAAAAGTTGATCTTGTATGTAAGTGGAAATATCAATTGTCTGAGGCCCTGTGGTGGCCAAATACAAACCAAAATAAAGACGCGTGTGTGGGATCGTGAATTTCTCTTGTGCAGGTAAGGCAAAGTGTTGTAGACAAATTCTGAGCGGAGTGGTTAACTGAGGGATGATGGCAGAGATGGCGGGCCATTTATCAACATCGCTTCATTTCATTGGTTTTGGGATGAGACGCTCCTTCTCTATGGGCATATGAGTGCTGTGAATCTTAAGCACAATCCTGATTAAGTTGAGAGACAATGTAAACTTCTTGAAAGGTGGGTCATTCACCAAGGATGGTAATATGAAGACAAGGTCCAATTCCTTGCGCTCTTGCTCTCTAATAGAAGCCACTAAATAATAACACCGATAAAAATCCAGATTTGGGAGTTCTGCACTTGAAATAATTTGCAAATCCTACCCTCTACCATATAGGTTGGAGATCTTTGCTATTCTGAAGATTCTCAAACTCTTGTGAAAGGAATTGGTAGCATCTCCACACATTTGCATCGTATGTCAGATTAGCTTCATATATGAATTCTGCATCTCCCAGGGGCCCTGCAAGCCCTTGGAACTAGTGTGCCTTGCCGCTTACCCTTTCTGTCTATCCTTGAGGAGGGTTTGCAATGGGCATCGGTCCAATAAAACCCTCGAACTCTGTTGGGATAGCCTTAGGCAAGCTCTCAAATGGAAGAGCTGAGAAATCCACAACCAACCGCTCGAGTGTAGCCCTAGTAGAACCTTCCGCTTGCATGATGGATAGCTGGTGTTGGGGAGCTAAGCTGAAGTGAAGAGGAGAACACATTAGTCATGAGTGTTGGGCCCATCTGTACTTCCAATTCACGACTCTTCTGAAAGAGTTCGGTAGATATAGTTTTTAATTCTTCAGTATTTAGCATGGCCAAATCTGCCATTTCCTATCCTTTTTGTGTCACGAGTGCGAGATCTTCACGAGTTTCTTCCAATAAGTTGCCCAGAGAAATTCTAGCATCTTCTTTTTCCTGCACCAGTTGTTTTAACTGCTCAATTTCTGCAGCACGAGCGTCTAAAAGACCAATCTTTTCATTCAACACAGCAGCAAGAGCAGCATCTCGTTGGGCAAACAAGATGTCTTGCTCTGCTATCCGTGCTTGGTATTGTTGAAGCTGAACCTACAGAGCATGGTTCTCTGCTTTGATTGCATTGGCTTCTTCTTGCAACGGAGCAATGTTTGCTTCAAGCAAATCTACTTTGCCTTGTAATTCCTGTCAGATATTCTCGGTTGCCAGCTTCATTTGAAAAGGTAATTGCTGAGAAAACTGGATCAAGAGGTGACCCATAGATTCTAATTCGCTGAACATAACGGGCGGAGGAGGAATAGCAGGAAGTGGTTGGGATGAAGAGGCGGACAACAAATGTGGTGGAGAGTAGTCGGGAGAAGAGGATGGAGGAGTGGGTGCGTCGAGAAGTACATTGGCGATTGCACTAGTAGGCACCGCAATGGGCTCAACAGGGTTAATTGGTGGAGGAAGGGGGATAATAGTATTCAGCACCCGGACTATTTCAGTCACATTCAGACTTGTCGCCTCAGTGTTTGCGATCACTACCTCAGCATTAGCAATTATTTCTGTGATGACTTCACCGACAATCTCCTTCATAGTTTCCTCATCTTGCTAATGAGAGTCCACCCGAGAAGAGACTTCTTCGGATTCTTCTAGGTGTGCACCGTGTTCTTGTTGGTTGAGTGGAGAAGAGGGAACTGATGATTCGACATGGAGGGAAGTGGCAGTGTCGTGGAAGACTTCAGTGTCGTGCCCAGCAGTGGATCCCTGCACCTGACTTTCAGAGGGGCTAACACATCTTCGTTTTCGGAAAATAAGTTGAAGTAGGTCTTCATCGTCATCATCCTCGTCCTCGAGCATTTGAGTAGATTCTTCATGTAGCAAGAAGGGAGTAGTTGGGGGAGGTTGCGCGGCTTGGATCACCAGAAAGAGGAAAGTGAGGATATAGGATAAACGGGAACAAGGAAGGTCACCTTTAGCGATTTGTTTCATAACCGCTACACATTCACGGTGAATGTGCCAGAAATAGAAGGATGTGAAATTTACAGGCGCACGGGAAGCGGTATCTATCATCGAATAGAATGGTCGAGCAATACCATATGTGCGTTTCTGTAAATTCAGGGTGGCTACCAAAAACTACAGACTTGTACGCTCTGGTTTAGGTCTGCAAAGAATGGCATACTCATTAGATGAGTGTCGGGGGAACAATTCTTGCATGGTGGCCACGGAAAGAAGTGGACCATTCTCCAATCCTTCCCAAGGGAGTCGAAAAGCTTCAGCAAACATAGCTAAAGTAATGACTACACGAGATGGTAAACAAGCAATGGGCCAACACTGCTTTGTAGCAGGTGTGGCAGCAATGGCAAAAATGATCTGCGCATGGAATGGGTGATACTCCACTGAATGCCAAGGCAATTCAGTGAAGGCCAACAGACCACGAGTGCACAAATACTCACTCACTTTTGGATTGAGACCAGTAAACACGAGAACACAGAATACAAAGAACACACAATCACACAAACACAATAGCAACTATCAGTGGAAAAAACAAAATTAAGTAAGAGCACGGACAACATTAGGCAGCAAAAACCCTAATCATCACATAGTATTGGAGAGATATCCTTCATGATTACAGCATGCATGCATGATCAGAAACAGTAACACAAGGCGGCGATTAATCATATTTAGATACCAAACGAGGAGATTACAGTCAGTGGTCAACTAAAATACGGGGATAAAAAAGAAAAAACAAGTGATACTCGAAAAAGACTAAATATACGTCATAGGTTATCAGACAGCCGGTGATATGGGCGAAGCTTAGACCCATTAATCACTTTTGGCAGGAAAACACTTATTAAGGTCGCCAACCGAAAAGTCTTGTTCAGCAATCCGGTATGGACGGAACCACCGTAACTTAAATTTTTCGGCAAAGCGATTAGCATGGCAATAACTGATTCCGCTTCATGTGGAGGAATGCATTTAAGTAAAACACTAGTAGGATCTATGTAATACAGTTGACCCACAATCAACCGGAATCGTCAACTGTAGACTGCAATTTTCCAACGCAGAGCAGTGGGAGTATTAGGAGAAAGATATCCATCAGTGAGGAAAGTCATTAATGTACCATAGTATGTAGGAGCCACAGGAAGTTCTGCAGATTCTTGAGGAGTTGTCTCAGTGACGTAAATTGTCGGTGTAGTGTCATCAACACCTACCGGAGACTCACCGAAATCCACTCGAGATAGGAAATCCGCCAGGACATGTGTTGTGCTGGGCCGATGAATAACTTCATAATCAAACCCTTGTAATAGTAAAACCCATCTTGCTAATCTACCAGCTAAATGCTGCTGCCGAACCAAGTACACCAGTGCAGCATGATCCACATGGAAAGTAAATTTACGGCCTAGCAAGTAATGCCGAAATTTCTTAACAGAGTATACCAAACCAAGACATTCTCGTTCTATCACAGAGTAATCTCTCTTCGTAGGAGCTAATCGGCGGCTCGCATAGTACACAGGGCAAAACCATTTGTCAATTTGTTGCATGAGGACACTACCAATCGCAATATCTGACGCATCCACGAAGACATGGAACGTTCGTTCCCAATCAGGTGGTTGCAAGATCGGGGCCTGCGTCAATAAGACCTTCAACCGATCAAATGCACTTTGGCACTCTGGAGTCCATTCGTACTTCCGCAGAGCGCTAGTCATAAGCCGATTAAGTGGTGTCGCTAAATGAGCTAACCACCGTAAATGTCTGCCATGCCACCGAATATGGCCAAGAAAGCGCATAACTTCTTTCGGTGTCTTTGGGACTGGTGCCTCCAACACGGTAGCTATTTTATCCGGATCTACCTGTATTCCTTGTTTAGAAATGATATGACCAAGCAGTTTGCCACAAGAGACCGCAAAAACTAATTTGGTAGGATTCAAACATAATCGGTACTCATGGAACTTTTCAAAGCAACACCGTAAATGATACAGGTGTGCTGAAGTGGCACCAAATAAGGAAAAATCATCCAAATATACTTGCATAAATGTGGTCAATTAAAGTGAAAAGACTTCTTGCATACATCTTTGGAATGTACTTCGGGCATTCCGTAAACCAAACCACATTATAGTGCAAGCATAGACACCCCAATTAGTGATGAATAATGTCTTTGATATATCCTGTTCGGCCATCCTTACTTGATTATATCCATTGTAGCCATCCAGAAAAGAATACATTTCGTGACCCGCTACCCTGTCAAGCATTGTATCTAGAAAGGGGAGAGGGAACGGATCCGGTATAGTGGCGGCATTGAGTTTCCGGGAGTCGACACAGATACGCAATTGTTTATTTTTCTTCGGGATGATCACTATTGGAGAAATCCACTTAGCACGCTCAATTCGTACAATAAATCCCACCTTCAATAAACGATCAAGTTTAGCTTTCACTTGTGCTGCATAATTAGGATTCATTCTGTAACTAGCTTGTTTGATTGGCCTCGCATCCAGTTTGAGCACTACCCGATGTTGATAAATCCGTGGGTCAAGACCTTTCATGTCTCTATAATCCCAAGTGAAAACATCTGAGAATTCACGCAGGAGTTGTACCAAATCATCTTGGAATTTCTCTGCTAATCCTACCCTAATTTTTACTGGTCTCGGGTTGACCGTATCACCCAAATTGTACGTTACTAATTGATCCTTTGGTACATAAAATTCGCGCGGTTTCACCAAATCATCAGCTGGGTGAAACAGTTGTTATAAGGTTGCTTCATCCATTGCTAGTCCATCATCGGCTTCTACTTCTCCGATCATTGGTACAACCATAGAAGCTTTCGGACTCCAATTGTCTACTACCAACTGTAAATCCACAGTACCTAATGGGATCAGATCCTTATTGTTCTTGAGGAAATCCTCTTCATCATCATCAGATAGCCCATCCAACATATGGACTTGTTTTACTACATATGGATGTGCGTGTAGATCACAGGGTTGCATAGCATCCAGTGCAACTACATATTTCCAGTGATTGTTCTTAAAAATTAACTCTTGAGCTGACTAATCCTGCACAACTTTGTTTTGCTTGAGCCATGGTCGACCGAAAAGTAAGTTGTAGTCAAGGCTAGATTCAGGTAACTCCAGGACTACGAAAGTCATATTAAATGTAGTTCCCTACAGGATTATCGGGATGTTACGTACTAAGCCCACCGAATGAACTCGTGATTGGTCTGCCATTCGCACAAAAAATTATATGGGTTCAATTTGGGTCCAATCCAACTTCTTGCAGAGTGGGATTCTTGCAATATCCACACCCGACCCGCCATCAATTAAAACTTGGTTAATCTTCTGGTTTTTATACTAGACGGTGATCAATGGGACTGAATGATCCACCGTAGAATCCATCTCTTGTTGTATGGTCGTAGTCGTCGGAGTACATGAAGGTCTGGGACTAACCTGTTGTTGGAATTGTTGTCTTACTCTTGGAACTAAGGCAAGCAACTGTCGCAAAGGGAGTGTGATTGAAGCCTTAGATAGGACGTCCCATACCTGATCTGTTTGGGTTGTGGTTATCACCAATTCTTGTGGTGATTCTAATGTTGTTGGGGCAGAATTCTATTCATTTGATCTTGCATGTGGCAGAGGGACCTGTGTTACCGGAATTGGATCTTAGTTGTCCATTGACTCGCCTTTGCAAACGTCCGTTGCTGCTCATGAATTCCGGGCTCGAAAACTTCGGCTGCTGGTTGTAACTCTTTATCTCATCTTGTCTGAACTACGGCTACTTGTGACTCAACTAGGGAAATATAAACCATGTTAGTCATCAGATTTTGGCGTTCCTTCTTCCTTTTGTCATACTCTACTCCTTCCTTGCAAAATCTACAAATATGGCCAACCTCGCCACAAAAATGGCACCGAGGGGGTGAAGGGAAGTACCTTCCGCCGATGTACCTGCCTGCCATCAATTTTGATTAAAGTTGTTACTTCACGGTCCTCGATAGTTCCTATATCCCTGCTGCTAATTGGCTCGCAATTGTGGTGGCACGTAATGGGTGGCTGGCTAACCTAGTTCCTCTATTATAGCATTTACGGCCCCTCTACCCTGCACCTTTGCATTATATGCACATGTTTATATTGAGTGTCCTGTTGTGTTACAGATGGCACAATACATCTGGTTGAGGGCACATGTAGAATTGTTGTGACTTGGATTCTTGCACTTAGTACAATACACCTGTTTGAATGGATCATCAGCTACGTTCTTACTTGCTTTCAACCATTCCAGGTCCTCTGTAAAACCTCCAACTTTGTGCTCCAATTGTAACGCCATCGCAATTACAGCGTCCAATGTCATTCCGCCCACACAACGAATGATCATGATTTCTCTTAACTGTGGATTCAGTCCGTTAATGAACCATTGTGTTATGACATCATCTGGCAAATTGGCATGTGCCAGAGGCAACTGCCTTAAGTGAGTTCTAAACAATGTCGCATACTCCTGTACACTCTGGTGTGGTTTCTGTCGATTGTTTTGCAAATAGTCAAAGATTTCTGCAGGGTTCTTCTTCAAATGAAACCTCTGTAAGAATGTGTCTCTCAGTCAACCACCTTGCTACTTCATTAACCAATGTGACCTGAAATACAATGGCCTTGTACGCCGGATCCGGTGGATGATTCAACACTACATAACTGATCTCGAATGTTCGAACATGTGCATCAGGGTCATCCCTCGGAAATCCACCGAATTTTGTATATGTCACCCCGGTTGGAACCGGTCGAAGTGGAATGACTGGTTGTGGCTGCTGCTATTGCTGCTGTTGAAACTGCGGTTGCGGTTGTGGGGGTGTTTGCTGTTGTGACTGTGAACCACTCATGGTGCTATTGTGGGTAGTATTGTTGTTATCTATATGTTGAGGGGGTGTCTCTTGTCCTTCAGAATCTGTATTATCAGCCTGCTCACCTTTCGGTTCAAAAATATCATTGAATCTCTTACTTAACTCTAAATCAAGTAGCCTTTCCTCAACTTTGGTATCGAAATTAGGTAAACTTGCCCCAAAAAGTGGTGAACGTAATAAGGGTCCACCAGGCAGCACCGCACTATCACCAAAAAATTTCAAATTCCCACCAAATGGTACCGAACTTCCACCGGAACGTATCGAACTTTCACCGAACTAGGTTACCCTTTCATCGGAAACGGTCTCACTTGGCAACACAACCTTATCACCAAAAATGGTCGAATTCTGACCAAATAGTGTCAAACTAACTCCGCACTGCGTCTCTACATAACCAGACGTCACTGTACCCTCTCCAGAAAGTATCGAATTCACACCGGAATTCATCGGAATCTCATCATGTGTCACTGAGCTAGCACCCGAATCACTACTAACTGGCTCCGATCCATCTGCAATTCGACTTAATTGGCCTGCACTTCTATCACATGGGGGTGTCCCTAATAAATTTGGAACTTCCCAAGGATGTTGATCTCTCCTATACTTTGGATAGGACTCGCCGGAATGAGTAACCGGCATATATCACTTCTTCAACTAGCGATTACTATTCTCCACTGCTTGCCTTGCGTACTGCTCTTCCCTTATTGATTATTCCCAATCTGTTTCCATCTTCCCACAGACGGCGCTAATGTTAAAAGCACTTCTGTCAAGTCACTTTTAATCTCGTTTCGGGTTCTTGGGGATGGTTAGGGGTCTGATAGTGCAGAGGCCCTTTACTTAATTTTCCCAAATTAACTATTCAACTAAGTAGTAAATATACTTTCAAAGCAACAACGTCCGCTACACAGTTACTATTTTTTGGTTACGATTATCTTTACACAGTAAACTTATCGTGCGAGTTAACAATCACACAGTCACACAGACTTATTAATGTGAATGTAACATTACTGTGTTAATACTTAATACGGAAATTCAATGAACACAATACAGTACTCAGTAATTCGGTAAATCTGCACACGATCTTCTCCGCACGGTCGCTCAGATAGACAGTCTGGTGAACCCATCTCTCCTTGTCGAAGAATCACCATAATGCCTTTTCATTAAAGGGTAAAAGTTACATCTATTCGCTACGCCTTTTCGGTGTGTGCGATATACGAAAAATACAATCCAATTCCGGCGACCTTACAATGCTAACAACCACCATTGACGATTCACCTGGTTGTAATGATTGCAAAATGTGCGAACTAAGCATCACTTATTCACGGTAATGATTGTGGGTTCGGATCCACCGTGCATGCCAGTGTTTGCAGCCAATGTGGTCGAGCTATTTTTTGTAATCATCATTCATTTGTAATAAGGGAGATATCAAGAGTTTTCGGAAAGGAATTTGTAATTTCCCTATCTTTCTATTTTGGAGGTTTGGATCCGTACAAAATACATACTCCTTTCTTACGAACTACGGTATTAAGTTATGCGGAAGCAGATTCCGAAAGTAACGGATACAGAATGCACAGATATGGAGAGTGATGAAGATTGCAGTCTGGGAATGAAAGTCTGATTGTAACTATGATAATGTAATGTAACGATGGTCTATTCCGAATTCAAAACTTATTAATTGTGAAGTTAAGATTCTGAATACTTTGTGTTTATGAATGATTCTGTCGGCACTCATTTACATTGAAGTAAAGGAACAGAAACGCATGTTTACGAGTATTCATATTCGTAAATCCCCATTCCCGAACCTGTATATTGTGTGTTCTTAATATATCGGTTATAAGTGTCATAGCATCATTCAATATGAAATCATGCTCATATGTGGTTGTCATGAAATTATGTGAATATGCATTATCAATGCATTCCAAATCATCATCATAACACACATCAAATATGGGTAAAGAATCATACTTTGCCTCATGCAATGTGATCATATCATCATCATCATCATAGATATCAAATATTGGTGGAGCATCAAGATCACATAGTGTAATATCATATGTGCTTTCATTTTCACTAAAAATATGAGCAAATGTGGATTCTTTGTGCTCATCAATATGAAAGGAATCAATATATAAATGTGACTCATTTGTTTCTTCATAAGGAGCATCAAAATGTGGAGCAAGAATAATATGGATTTCATCATCATGCATCAAAGTGTTTGTTGGAGAGAATTCATTTATTTGCATATCATATGGACATTCTTCGTTATGTGCAATACCATGCTCATCCAAATACAAAATAGTTTCATGCATATCATCACCAGTCAATGTCAAAGTATGAGTATGCTCATCAATAAAATTGTTTTTAGGGTCAACTTTCTCATGCAATGAATCAGAGCAACTATGGGATTCACACATAATTTATCATTCTTTTCTTCCTTCAATGCATGTGCATGTACCAATGTATCCTTCGGTGCATATTTTTCATTATTTTGGGGTTTTTTGGGTTTATTCTTACATGAATCATTTTTGCCATTCCTTTTAAAATACACTCTAAACTCCATGGTTAACTCATCATTTATAATGTATGTAGTGTGTTTAATTCCCGAACCTGATATGTTTGCACACTTATAACTAATAGATTAACAACACACAATATACAAGTTTGGGAATCGGGATTAACAAATATGAATACTCATAAACATGCGTTTCTATTTCTTTACTTCAATGTAAATGAGTGCCTACAGAATCATTCATAAACACAAAGTATTTAGAATCTTAACTTCACAATATTTAAGTTCTGAATTCGGAATAGACCATCGTTACATTATAGTATTATAGTTACAATCAGACTTTCATTCCTAGACTGCGATCTTCATCGCTCTGCATATATGTGTGTTCCATATCCGTTACTTTCGGAATCTTCTTCTGCATAACTTGATACCATACTTCGTAAGAAAGGAGTAAGTATTCTGCACTGTTCCAAACCTCCGAAATAGAAAAGATAGGGAAATTACAAATTCCTTTTCGGAAATGCCTGATATCTTCGTTATTACAAATGAATGATGATTACAAAAATAGTTCGATCACACGGGCTGCTAACACTGGCACACAAGGTGGATCCGAACCCACAATTACAAATATGCAAAATTACAAATCATAATCATTATTCTGCATTTCCAAAAACATAATCCTTTCTACATCATAGCGCAACTCATTAAACATTTCTCTAAGATTTTCTTCAGCTAATAATATTTTTGCTTCAAAAAATTCCTTAGCGTCTAATAGTTTCAGACTAGCACTTCTATAACTAACAGCAAAAGCTTCTAGTTCCGGGATCCGCTGTTGAAACCCTTCTATATCAAAGGCTAGATAGTTTAGTAATAGTTTCAACAGTAGTCTTCGACATTTCTTCTAGTTAGTCTGACAAGTGATTTCCAAAATTGAAGTAGCTTTTCGGAGCTTATCCACTTCTACCTCTTTATCTGCCAACACCAAGCTTGCATCTGTGCAATGCTTCTTCCATTGCTCTACCTATTTCTCCAACTTTGGTATTCCTACGATCTGCGCCTGTATGGTGTCTAGGTTTTCCTGGACAGTCCGAAGCTTTTCTTCTAATCCAGTAAACTCCAAATTCCAGACCGCCAGTCTTTAAGTGGCGGTAAGTTCAACAAGCAACTGATTCAAAAATACTTTCCTCAATCAAAAACCAATTCTAACGATAAGCCATAATGTGAAAAGATATTAGTCTGCAATTTTTGGATGATAATCCATGCAATAGCTTGCTTCGTTGCCCAGGCTTCTCCCCAATGGGTACAGTAGTCCGTGCAAGTTAAAATGTACAAAGCACCGGTATGCGCCGCTGGGGTTTGATGGGACCAATAAAATCCAATCCCCATTTCTGAAAAGGTTCAAGGGGCAAAATCAGCTACAACGGAAAGTGCTGGCTTGCCCTAGGTTCTCCGGTGTGTTGGCAGGGATCACAATTCCGTATCACTTGTTGTACATTGGAATACATCGTTGGCCACCATAAGCCCGATTGTTGAATTTTCCACACCATAATCGGATGACTGAAGTGTCCGCGAGCTTTGCCAACATGAGCTTTCGAAGTGACATCCTTCACCTCAGGTGGGGGAACAAAGTGCAGCTAAACGCCAGTGGGATCCTTATGATAAAGTTGACCCATAATAACAGTGAACCAACAACTACGAAGGCCAAGTTTTTTCCGTGTCTGCAGAACTTAAATACGATGGGGCAACCCCATTCTCCAGAAAACTAAGCATTTCTTCATACCATGTAGGGTAGGTGAGAGGTGCGTTTCCACTTCAACAACTGAAAAAACCTCATCATCTAGTAGAGCATCATTGACTGCATCAGGAGGTTCCCCATTATCGATGCGAGAGAGAAAATCGACAATCACATGACTAGCGCTAGGACGATGAATACTATCAAATTCAAACTCTTGTAAGAGCAGGACCCATCGTGCAAGATGACCTACCAAATTCAGCTGCTTAACCAAATATAATGCACTGTGATCGACATTGAAAGTGAAGGTGTCACCTAACAAGTAATGCGGAAACTTCTTGATGGAGTAGATAAGTCCCAAGCATTCGCGTTCCGTCGTCGAATAATTTTGTTCAGCCGTGGTAAGTTGTCGACTCGCATAATACACTGAGCGGAACCAACTTTGGGACTCCTTCTGCATTACAATACTGCCAATAGCACGATCTGAAGCATCCATAAATAAATGGAAAACTCCCAAGGGCAGAGTGAAGTTACCCCACTTCAGTCCACAGATGTGATATATCCATGGATGTATAGTAAGGAAACTGTTTGACTGGAACTACTTGGAGATTTGACTCGTGGATTAGCATGGAGTTCGGTGAAACTGGAAGAATTCTAGCACAAATATAATGCTATGGTAATGGAAAAAGATAAATGGTTTGTAGAGAAGGAGCAAATGACAACTCAAATCACCCAATTGCATGAAGAGATAGAAGTAGTAAGAGCTGAGAATATGGGGTGTGACAACCCTATGAATGCAGAACTCCTTGATGAGTTAAATGAGACATTGACAAAAAATAATACTCTGAAAGTCATTGTGGAGGAAAAGGCCAAAATCATAGCTCGATTGCAAGCCTAGATTGGCCAAGTGTAGAAATCCAATCAAAAGTTAAAGAAAGGGAATAAAAAGTTAAATACGAAGTTGTAGAAGGCTGAACAAGAAGTACAAAGGTTAAAAACTAAAGTTAAATATTAGAGTGGAGAAATGAAGAGGCAGATTATTTTGACCGCAAAAGTGGAAGAAAGACTAGTGGTTCGGAATTCGAAGTTTATTGCATTAGAAGAAAAGCTTCGGACTGTCCAAGAAAACCTAGACACTGTATAGGCACAGATCGTAGGAATACCTGAGTTGGAGAAATAGGTAGAGCAATGGAAGCAGCATTGCACAGATGCAAACCTAGTATTGGCAGATAAAGAGGCAGAAGTGGATAAGCTCTGGAAAGATGCTTCAATTTTGGAAATCACTTGTCAGACTAAACTAAAAGAAAAGTCCAAGACTACTGCCCAAACTATTACTAAACTATCAAACATAACATTAGCCTTTGATAAATTGTTAGAAGGGTTTCAGCAGCGGATCCCGAACTAGAAGCTTATGTTATTAGTTATAGAAGTGCTAGTCAGAAACTATTAGACCGTAAGGAATTTTTTGAAGCAGAAATATTATTAGCTCAAGAAAATCTTAGAGAAATGTTTAATGAGTTACGCTATGATGTAGAAAGGATTATGTTTCCAAAAATGCAAAATAATGATGATGATTTGTAATTTTGCATATTTGTAATTGTGGGTTCGGATCCACTGTGCATGCCAGTGTTAGCAGTTGGTGCGGTCGAAATATTTTTTGTAATCATCATTCATTTGTAATAGCAGAGATGTCAGGAGTTTTCGGAAAGGAATTTATAATTTTCCTATCTTTTCTATTTCGGAGGTTCAGAACGGTGCATAATACTTACTCCTTTCTTATGAAGTACGGTATCAAGTTATGTGGAAGCGGATCCCAAAAGTAACGGATACAGAATGCACAGATACAAAGAGCAATGAAGATCGCAGTCTGGGAATGAAAGTTTGATTGTAAATATGATACTATAATGTAACGATGGTCCATTCCAAATTCAGAACTTATTAATTATGAAGTTAAGATTCAGAATACTGTGTGTTTATGAATGATTCTGTCGGCACTCATTTACATTGAAGTAAAGGAACAAAAACACATGTTTACAAGTTTATTCATAAATCCCCATTCCTGAACCTGTATATTGTGTGTTGTTAATCTATCGCTTATAAGTGAGCAACATATCTGAAGAAAATAGACCAGCATGCATACCTAGAGCATATTGGCAAGAACAAGAAAATAGACATAGGAAACTAACTAATAGGTGCACATCAGTGCTATGATAGGCGACGAAGAAAAAGAGGATTGGCTCATTAGTTCAAGCCATATTTATACATAAAGGTGGCCTTAAAGGGTCTTCCCACTCAATTTGTATCTCACCCTCCTAACAACATACAAAGTGCCCCTAACACTAGCACGCATGGTGGACTTGAACTACCACTATCCTTTGATTGATACTACCCAGTCAAGAAGATGAAAATTACATGGAAACCATAGGCTGGGAACCTTTATACAACATGTCATGTAGGAAAGAAAGGTTGAGGCATATCTTCTCTAAGCCTTCTCCACAAGTGCTTAAATCGTGATCCTCCATATCTTTTGTCTAGTAGGTCTCCCACACCATCACACTAATTAACTAAATTAAAGTTTCTAAAGAGAGGTACTCAATCCAATAGACAATCGCCATGTAAATCTTCATAGTGCTAAAGTGATAGCACCTCTCTTGAAATAGAATAGTCCAACTCCATGTATATAACCAATGTAGTAGCAACTTATCAATCCAAATTTATATGTGCTCACATAATTATGCGCTACCCTTATGAACAATACTTGCAAACCAAAGTGCATGGTTAGACCATGGTATGGAATGCAAGTAAGGCTCATAACATATCCAAGATTAAGAGCAATGTAAGAGGCAAAGTGAAGTGCCTAAAACTTAATCCAAGGTTCACGAATACCACTCACATAACCCCAGATCTTGTCCTCCTATATGCATATATGAAGTGCAAGTGTGGCTCATTTACATAAATTAATGAATCAGATGGGCCATAACAAAATATTTCGAAAGGTATCCATAGCTCCAAGTCTTTTGATTAGAGCTTTGTATTTATCCTCAACCGCTTCCTCAAAAAATGCCATCAATCTTAGAATCATCTACAAAGCTCAAAGAAAAAGAATTGATCGCTAATGGAAAAGTGTATAACGTAGTACAGCCATGAAAAGTGTATAACATAGTACAAGAGGTAGAGTCCCAGCGCAAGTGAATAAATCATATGTGAATGAATCAATGAAATATTAAATATTCATTTATGGTAATCAATGTCTAGATTGCAATAAGTCAAAGGAGTTAAATTTCTTATGTACGAAACAATAAGCCACACCAATCCCTCTTACAGCAGTAATGATAGCACACCACTAAAACGTTATGATCATTGGTATCAAGAATGAAGGACTCAAATCAACGTTCGAGCATAGAGCATGGAAATGTAAAAGCTAAAGGTGCATTCTTCCTGATGTTTTGCAACTAGATTATGTCAGACAAGAAAAGGGATTCGGAGTGAGTGGATGCCCAGGTATGTATCCAAGAGGCCCAGAACCACCAAGAACAAGAGCTAATACAAACATGCACAGAAGCATAAGCCCAAGCGACAGAAATGATGTTAATAGCCATCGTAGAATATTATCACACCATGACACATAACAGCAAGTGAGGCATGTGTACTAATGTGTAACCCATGACGTCTAGTCCTTGCAGCCTGCATGGAAAATCTGAAAGAGGCATTCACACAGAGAACGATGAATGTTGCAGAGGAGCCACCATTTGCATTGTGAAGAAGGCCCCACTAAGTTCAGAAGATGAAAACATCAGCTTACTTCAGTCGTATTACAAGAGGAAACACCAGAGAACTTCGTTGTTTCCATCCTCGAGGTAGCACCATCTCTATCTTAGACAACAAAAACAATTCATGACACCAAGATATAGTATGCATATGTGAGAAAATTGTGGCCGCTACAAATAAAATCAAATATGATCATGGAACTGAATAAGAAGCACCACATTGAGCCAATGAATTATCGAACAGGAGCAAACTTGCTGCAAGATAAAAGCGAAGTAATGTCGCGAAAGGACACAACTGCGCACATTTGCATACCAATCTTGATCACATGTGCTACAGCATCATTGGAACATCTCCCGATGAACAAGCAGCACCAAGAATAAGCGCAGGAGGCGGCCGAAAGGAAGGGAAGTAGTGAGCATCATACGGTGAAGGATGGTCCAAAACTGAAGCGCATCCTATGTATAGCATTCTCAACTGTGCCCACGCTGGCAATCGTGCATCCATTATGCTGCAAGCGTATCTCCACCATGTTTGTTGCTGATTCTCTGCATCAAGAATATGAATTGACAGTCTGCAGTCGGTAGAGCCAAGGGGGGTAGGACACGAAGCCGGCATCAAATGTTGCATGGCTGAGCACACATGCAACGAGAGAGAGGGAGAGCCTACATCGCCGTCGCTATGTTTAGAACATCAAGAAAATAGACCAGCATGCATACCTAGAGCATATTGTCAAGAACAAGAAAATAGACATAATAAACTAAATAACAGGTGCACGTAGAATGTCATGATAGGTGACGAAGAAATAGAGGATTTTCTCATTAGTTCAAGCCATATTTATACAAAAGGGTGGCCTTAAAGGCTCTTCCCACTAAATCTCTATCTCACCATCCAATCCAACCTTACAAATATAATTTCAACTCTAAAATAGCCCAAAGGGTAGCAAGATACAAAATGCACCTAACACTTCAGTAATTGAGTAGGCCTCTAGGTTCTAGGGTGGTCTCTTGGTCTAGGTAAGGGAAAATTGTCCCCACCCCTGTGAGCCATATGATCCCTGAGAGGTTCTCTTTCATTCCTTCCACTTTTGGTGGGGATCCCTCCCTTCCTGCACGATGCATGAAAGTACTCTCTGCTCCTTCCTTGTTCTTCTCTTTGTGTCCTTGAGATGTGCCAACACCCAAACTATCCTTAAGTGCTTGCGATCTTACTAGAGAAAAAACTAATTCTCCTCCCCATGTGTACGCATGTCGTCCATGTTCTATGACCTTATACATTCTTTCTGAGGTGTCATCTAAGTATAATACCTTTGTTGGAATCTCTAGGTCTTTTAGTTCATAAATCATGTTTGTTCCTGTCGCAATAGGATGCTCTGGCATATATCTCCAAAAGGCTTTGTTAGTTTCCTTATTTCAGAACAATTCTATACTCCTATTGTCTTGGGGCATCCACTTAGGAGTTATCACCCTTGTTAGTACAGATTTTCCTCTTGGTGTTCTAGGTTCCTCAATCTGTTTACCATGTCCTTCCACATCTATGTCTGCATTTTCTACCATCTCGCCTAGGTTGTTGGTTGAGTCTACCCTAATTGCGACGATATACATGGTCCCTTCCTTGTCTATGTAAGCTCCCATAGGTTGATTGAGATTATGCAAATGAATCAATAACCTATGACGGTCATCCCCATATACCCATGCACCCAATCTATTCGTATGAATGTACTCCAACTGAGTCTTGTAGGGTCCCTCCATCTTTTCTAGGTGGGCTACATTAAACGATACCCCTAGTCTACCAGTGTTGAAAGGCATATCCGAGTTCACTTGTATCTGAGCTAACCTCGTATGGATAATTGCCTAGTTGGTGTGCCCATGATCGTGTTGTAGTTCTTATGCTAGCCTTGGAAGATAGGACACTCCATTTATCACTTTTCCCTAGGTGTGTTCCATATCTCAGGTTCATTAATCCTAATCTCGCCTTGTCGCACTCACCCCTTTAATTCGATCAATCACTTAGTTCTTTTTTAATTTTCTTTAGAGCTTCTTCTCTTGTTCACATTTTTCACAAGGAATCGTTTTGATATGTTTTGAGTTTGATTCATTTGAGCGTTGCGTATTCAATTCACAAAAAAAAACCTTTAGGCTTAGTCCCTTCACCCACTTACGTCTTCTCTCGTTAGCTACTTACCACTCAATGAGCTAGGGTGATACCTGGCTACACTAGGAGTCCTAAGACACTCCATTGATCACAATATAACTATACTCAAAGAAATCGTCAACAATTCAAGAAATGGAAATTCCACTTACAGAGTTCTCCTAGACTTAAAAAGTGATTGTTTTGACTTTGCCCGAGAACTCAAGGTACTTACCCACTTCTTCCTTTTCTCTATGCCACACATAAGAGTTCACAATATATGTCCAAGAATTGACCCAAAAAATTGAAAATTTGTGCAAAAAACCCTAATTTTTCATTTTGCCTGACAGTCACGATGGTCAGACACAATCATGATGGTGTGTCACCATCGCGATGGTGTGACACCCACGATGGTTAGAAGTCACGATGGTCAAGCCCTATGATGATCAATCATAGTCGCAACTTTCAAGTCACGATGATCACTTAGGATGGATCGAGAGGATCAAGTTAGGACAGGCAAACCATGATGATGAGTGAGGGTCGCAATGGTCAGTACACGATGGTCAAGCGACAACGGTCAGGGTTATGACGATCAGGCACAATCGCGATGATCAAGCCATGATGGCTAGTCAAGATCATGATTATCAAGCACCGTTGTGATGATGTGTCATCGTCGCAATGGTGAGACACGATTGCAATGGTGTGAGCCAATTGCCACGATGGTCGGTGACGGTCATGATGGTCAGACATAGTCGCGATGATGTGTCATCATCGGATGGTCTAAAAATTATGCAATTTCACAAAATCAGGCATAGATGTGTGCAAGTGCTTACCTAGGCTCCTCCTTCATGCAAAAAGTTTGCACACCTTTCTTGACACTCGCGATGGTCAGCTTCAATGGTAATTTTTTGAGAAAAAAATGGAGTTTTTACTTGTGTTTCTAGCAAATCTGTGGTGTCCAAAGCCTGCCCTACAAGATTAGTGCAACAGAAAACACGAAAATACACCTACAAAATCTCTCTCTCACTCTCGCACACACACAAATGAGGGAAAGAGAAGAGAAGGGGACATATGATTGATTTTTTCTATTTTTTTGGAGTTTGAGATAATGATAGGGAGTGATACTAGAGGTGTAGAGGAGTAAAAGTTTGTAAAAACTAACTATAAATGACAAAACAACAAAGAAATTTTACCTTCCAACGATTTTCTCCAATACACTTACCATCACATTCTCAACCTAAAGCTCGTCCCTAGCAACGATGCCAAATTTGGTGTCACTATAGCACAATGGAAAGTACCAACATGAGGAGCTTCACCTCGTAATTGTCAATCCACGGAGATTTTAGGCCAATATGAAGATTAAGAGCGAATGATGTGCATGAAGAAGATGGTGAGAAATGCAAGAGCATACACACACATGCACACACACACACACACACTAGGAAAGTCGCAATGGAGATCAATGGAAGGCAAGAAAAGAACTCATAATCATATTCATCATCATCTATTAATAACTCATCTAGCTCTAGCTCATAGGTTCAATCATAAACTAACAATAACCTCAAAATGAGCTCTCTAACTCTATTTATAGTTTTTGCCTAGTTTTGACCGGTTTCACATCTAGTGATCAGCATACTTAAAAAATAGGTTCTACCTCTAATTTGAACTATCTAACGGCTTCCAAAATTACAAAAATTGGTGTGAGATTTCTACTTAGACTCCTCAAGCTTGAGGACTCCTCGGCTTGCACAAAATGGAGTCGTACTCATAATAATTGGATATTTGTACATATATTACATTGTTTTAGTGATAAAAGTCACTGTTGCCATGATGAAATCTTCTGAGTAGTTTAGGTGCTTCCTCTTCTTCTATGACAAGAATCAGTACTCGATCCTTTTCCTTGAACATTGTTTTAGTGATAAAAATCATTGTTGCCATGATGAAATCTTCTTAGTAGTTTAGGTGCTTCCTCTTCTTCTATGATGAGAACCAGTACTCGATCCTTTGCCTTGAACACAAATCATATGGTAACTTCTCTTTCCTGCAATCATCTTCAAACCATGAATTATTTTCATCAAACACTACATCCCTACTAACTAAATGCTTTGTTAGTGGCATTGTATAGCCTACAACCCTTTTGGTTTTGATCATACCCAATGAATATACATTTTTCAGCTTTAGGGTCAAGTTTCCCTCTAATCTGTGAGGGAATGTGCATATAAGAAATGCACCCAAATATTTTGCAATGGTCCAATCAGGGTCTCCAGCCATTCCATGCTTCATAGGGTGTCATTCCACCCACGGACTTGGATGGAAGCCTATAAAGCAAGTAGGTGGCTGTGGAAACAATCTCTGCCCATCGGTAATTAGGTAACTTCTTTACGTTCAACATAGATCTAGCAGTGTGACTTCCCTCTTTATGCCTCTATCTTATAAAAATGAATCAAATTCATGTGAAAAGTACTCACCACTTCCATCAGATTTGATCCTTTTCAAGCTTCTTTCTGTTTGGTTCTCAACTAGTGCCAAGTACTTTTTGAAAGAGGTAAGTACTTCATCCTTATGCTTCATGAAATAAAGGATTGTCCATCAACTGTAATCATCAATAAATGAAACATAGTACCTTGAACCTGAGATTGATGGATCTTTGCTAGGACACCACACATCCATGTGTGTACAAGTTCTAAGTAGTCTTCATGCACGTATCCTTTCTTGTTGAAAGGTTGCCTGTGAGCTTTGCCAAATTGGCATGCTCCACATTTGTATACCATATGCTACTTGGTCACATTGGGAATCCCAAGCACACTGTGATCCTTGCAAATTTGCTTCAAAGTTCTTTCTCCTATGTGTCCTAGCCTTTTGTGCCATACCTCTAGCTCAGATAAGGTTTTATCCTTGTAATTGAAAAGTGCTATGTTCCCAGTGTCTTCAATCTCAAATGTGAATAATCTACTAGATTTCTCACCTTTAGCAATCCTTTTGAATCCTTGTTGAGGGTCTTCCACATATGCTTCATGCTTAGTGAATATGGCATGTAAGCCGTTCTCAACAATCCGTCCAATACTAATTAGGTTTTTGGTTATAGTTCACACATATAGAACTTTTCTCAAAAGGTTCATGTTACCATCAGATGTCTTGACATTTACAATTTGCTTAATTGAGTGTTTAGTATCATCACCTATCTGTAGTTCATGCTTACCTTTGGGTTCTTCAAGATTACATAATAAAGCTACATTTCCAGCCACATGAATGGAACAACCTGAATCATTATAGAAAAGATGTTCATCAACTTTACCTTGCTTGGATGTCATATTCATGATGAGTAGAGAATCTTCTTGGTCTTCTATATAGTTATTGTAATCTCTTCTTCCTCTAAAACCTCCTCGATATTTGTTGTTGTTGTTGTTGTAGCCTTGATTGTAGTTATGGTTGTAGTTTCTTCCTCCCTTGTTGTATCTGCCTCTGGATTGTCCATAGCTACCTCTATGGAAGTCCCTTCCCCTTTGATTCCTTGTGTTCTTGAAGCATTCTTATGTGGTGTGGTTGGCAAGACCACAAATGTTGCAAGGTGGATTGTTGTAGGATCTCCCCCTGCCTTGCTTTCCTCCTTTGACCCTTCCTCTAGCACATCCTCCTCTACCTGTATAATTAGCTTGAGAGGTGCTAGCCTCTTCTTCATTCTTCTTGCTTTGACCTTTATCCTTACTTTTATTCTTATCTGTATAAAGGGTAGAAGATTGGTTACCTCTAGAGTTATCACCATTCTTGTTGAGCTTTGTCTAATGGGTGGAGTTTTCCCATCAAGGTGTTGAGGTCAAGTATTTGCATATCCATGTAAAAGTCCATTGCTATGGTGAAGGACTCCCACTTATCATCAGCTTTGATGCCATTAATGATCTTCCTTACTATGTGTTCTTCTTCTATCTCCTCTCCAATGCTTGCAAGCTGTTCAGTCACATCTTTCATCTTGGTTACATAATCAACCACTCCTTGCTTTGGTTGCTTCTTTAGGGTTGTAAACTCCATCTATAATTGATTCTTCCTGGCTCTTGTAATTGTGAGAAATTGTGTTGAGGGATGCCCCATTTGTGAGAGATGCCCCATCCTAGACCTGGTATGGAGCTCTAGGACTGAGTTTAGTAGATTCAAGCCCCAATCCTACTTGACTTTGGCGAGTCGAAACCAAGGTCTCCCTAACAAAATTTCATACGGATACGTGGACTCAGACATTCGGATGACCACAAAATTGACCATAAATGGCATGCCAGAGATGATGATTTGTTGCTGCTTCAGAATGCCAACCGGTTGTACGCATGTTTGATCCGCTATCTTTACCTGAAAATGTGCTGGAGCCAATACCCCTCTTCCCATTTCAATAAAAATATGCTCAGGTAATATGTTTACCCCTGATCCTCCATCAAGCAACACTTCTCCGAATCGCTGCTGGTTGTACTGCACCTGAATTACTGGCACCAAAAAATCCACATCTGTTGGATCAATACTGTTGGCCGAGATTGAAGGGATCGACCTAATTTCGGGCTCGGCATGATACCCAAGTAGCTTTCTCAACAATTTCTCTCGAAACACAGGTACCAAAGATAACAGTTGATCCAAGGACAACTGTAACGGTGAGCTAATGATTTCATCACATTTCTGTTCTTTCTTTGATTGACTTAACGTCACGATTACAGAATTGTAAATATAAAGCTTCATAGATAGTATTTGATACACCACAAGATTACATCAATCACAATCTATCTCCTTCTTACGACATGTCCCTTTCTATCTCAACATAACCGTCTTTTTCTTTTTATTTTATTAAAATCCAATACACCAAAAAGATATATCTAACTAGATAATATCTACGTTTAACCATCTTTTCTCAATTCAAATTAATCATTCATCTTCCAGATTTCCCTGCCTTCAACACCTACCAACCTGATAGTTTCTTGTAGTGTCTGTTAAAGCTATGGATTAATGATGAAGTATTATGTCTAATTCCACTCTTAGAAAAAATTGTAATGAAGGCTTCTAGAAACTCATGAATATCCCTAAATTGTCCTTGATGTGAAGATTGGAACCATGTAAGGGTTGTATTTTTCAGTGTTAGCCCAAAGGCATTGTACTAAGTGAGCAGATCCTCAACTTGTTCAGATCTCAATACTTGCTTGAATTCCACAACATGTTCATAGGGGTTGTCAATACCATCAAAGTAATTCTTCATGGATTTCACTAGTTGTGCGGGTCTCAAAATTCTTGGGTACTCTGTTGGTCTAAGTAGGGGAAAATCTTCCATGTCTCTTTGGGGCCTATGTCCTCTATGACTTTCTCATTTTGTTCTCTCGTGATCTAGTCCTTGTTTTTCCCTTCTTATGGTGTGTACGATGCTCACTTCTGGTCGTTCTTTGGATTTCTCCTTCTGAGTTCCTGGTACATGTGAAGATTCTAATCCCGTCTAACGACGAGTATGAGTGGATTTATATGAAGGAAATATTGTTTCACCTTTCCACGTATAGGCTTGTTTTTTGTGTTTGTGACCATGTATATCCGCTCTGAAGTGTTATCCAAGTAGATGATGTTACCTAGGATCTTTGGGTCTTTGATGTCATCAATAATGACTCCAACTGTGCTGCTAGGTTTATCATGTCTAAACCTTCAAAAGGCTTCCTCATTCTCTTTGTTAACAAAGATTTCTATGGTCGCATTATCTTGAGTTACCCACTCAAGTGTGATAATTCTTGACAAGACTAATTCACCTCGAGAGGTTCTAGGTTCTCATATTTTGCTCTCATTATCTAGGTCTCTTATGTTTGACTTAGGTACAATGGATCCCAATTCATCCATCTTATCATGTAAGTTGATCACCACATACATGGCTCCCTGCTTATCTATGTATGAACCATTTCTGAATCTGACCATCAGGTGCTCAATTTTGAAGGGGCTACTCCGGATTCCTCAATTGAAGTAACAAGCCTTTGTAAGCCTTCCTCATAGATACGAGCACCTAGTTGGCTAGCTTTGATGTACTCCAATTGAGTCTTATAGGGACCCTCTGGTGTTTGTATATAGGCAAGTCCTGACTCACCTATGGGTTTCTCCATGCTAAACGACATTTCTATCTCACTAAAGTCTTAGCTCACTACCTAGGGGTAGTCACTCAATTGTTGTGCCCATGATCTATTGTGTGATTAACATTGGCCTCAGATGATTTGATGCTCCATTGATTTGATTTGCATATATGTCTTCCTGACCTAAGGTTCATGAATTTTGATTCCCTTGCTAACCCAATGTACATGCACATTACAATGTTCCATTATGTACCAATTACTTGTTCTTTTTAATTCCCTTTGATGTTTTTCTTATCACAATTATGCTCGTCAAAAATAATTTTTCATTGTTTGGTTGGTGAAGTAATCGATTTCACATCTAATGGAAGTGTGATTGAGCTAATGGATTCATGTGTTCCCATGTTTATATTATATAGGTTTTCCATTTCGTCCTCCTTTTCTATTGTCTTTTGGTTCCAAAAAGCATCGAATTCAATAAAAGGAGGAGATCCCCCTTCATTCTTCTTCCAAACAGTTTCTTAAATTTTGGCCCACATATCTTGTTTCCAAGATGCTTCTACTTTAGGGATTAAGGATTCAATTTCACTTCCTTTGGATCCTAGTTCTTCTTTTGCTAGACTTGGTTCTTCTTGTTCTTTCTGGATGGACTGATTTGTCTCTAAACGTTCTTGAAATTTTCCCTCTATGATGCTAGTTTTTGAAATGGATGGTATTTTATTTTCTAGCATTGTCTAAGTAACTTCAATTAATTTCTTGCAAAGTTCCAATCTCTCTATCTCTAGATCTTCTCTAGGATACCATCTATTATGTTGCTCTAGACTGAGCCCTTCCATTATTCTTGAATGATAGGCTTTTAACATCATTCTTAAGTCTTCAAGCATGGGATCTGCTAGAATTGACCCTACCCATTCTTGCATGTGTTCTTCATTCACCACATCTTTTTTCCCATTTGTTTGGTTCTCCCATGAAGGTTCCTTTTTCTTTACTGATTTATGATTTTGTTTGCTAGTTTTATCATTCATTTATTCTTTATCGTTTCTTTTCTACTTTTCCATTTTTGTGCTTTCCTTTTTTAAGAGCTCTCTCATAATTCTTCAGAGTCTTCTACCACTATCAGTGAAGGTCCTTTTCCTTTTTCATACTTAGAGTTATTAGATTGATTTTCAATATGGTTTCCTTTCTTTTCCTTGGCTTGGCTTCATGTGTAACCACTTTTAGAGGTATCATATATTCTTTGTCACTTCTAGAGGATTCAATTGCCTCAATCACATTGATATGAGTAGTTGAATATGATTTGGAAGGGTTCTTAACACACTCTCAAAAGAGATGTTCCTTTTCACATTCATTGCAATATCGTTTCCAAGGCCTTTAGGGTGGTGGATTGGGCATTGTAAATTCCTTAATGAAATGGTTCACTCCACATGTATAACATCTCTATCTTAGAGCAAGAGGTCTCACTGCTTGCCATTCTTGGGTTGTAGCTCTAGGTGCAGTGTACATCACGTTGGTATATTCAGACCCATAAGAGTCTCCATAGACATCATACTCATAATATTATTGCTCATAAGTTTCCTCATACTCCACTAGAATTTTTTCATAATTTTTGTACTCACCATAGTTTTGCTCATATCCTTGGTTGATATTCTATGAGTTGGTTAAAGGATTCACTGGTACTACCACTCTTTTTGGGTTCTCTTCAGGTGGGCTTGTCATCTAAATTCATAGGAATCCTATGTAAAAAATGTTGGGATCCACTCTTTTTAAATCCTTCTATGTACAAGAAAATATGTCTCTGTGTTCAAGCAAAAGATTCGTTAATTGTCCTTCCTCCTCGGCACTAAGGTTGTCTCCTATGTACATGTTTCTTTCTTCTTGATCGTCAATGGTTACCATGATTTTCTTCCTCGTTTCTTTATTCTCATAAGCTTCTTGTTGGTGGATTCTTAGACAAGAAGGAGTTTGAGGGCTTGTAGGAGAAAAGGGGAAGAAACAAGAAGAGAAAATACACCTGGAAGCTTCTGCGGATTACAGTAAGACAATTACAAGGTTTGAAGTACAAGAGAAGCCAATACCTCTGTGCACAATCCCACAGGGTGCCCAATTACAAAATACCAAATATCCCAAAGTCTTCTTGCCACCGGCCTCCTCTGCACCAGACCTCCACCTGCTTCAAGCTTATCCTTGTGCACACCTTGCATCAAGCTTCCACAAAGGGGGAGGAGTGAATACCTTCAGTCGGCACACGCCCACTGCAATGGGACCTTGAGATACTTGGGGGACTAGCTTAGCACACTCTGCACAATAGCTTAGGCACTCCCTATGCACTCCTTCACTTCCACTTATCTGCGTCGTCGCACTGGTGACTCTTGCACTTCTTCCTCTTGCTTCCTTAGACTATGCTCTCTTGCTTACTCTAAGATTGGTCCAAGAATGGCCCTTGCCTTCATGTGAGTGTGTCGATCACGTACGCTCCTAACTGCCATGGTATCTTGATGCTCACTTTGATGTCCCAAGATTGTCCTCCCAAGTGGCAGCCAACGACTCCTGTTTTGTCTTGTAGTGACTTTAGTCTAAAACCAAAAATCTTAATGGGGGGCCATACTTTCACCTGTGCGTACACTTTGCCGCTTCACATACCTTCATGTTTCCTTTTAAGTCCACTTTTGCACATAAGAGGGGGTTCACCTGAACCTTCCAAAACACTTTAAAACACCCTTTGAACCTTAGGGAAATTAGAGAAAATACCTCTGCAACCTGCAACCCATTTTCTCCAATTTACCCTTTGTGGACAATTCATTGTGCACTACCTGTGCACTTTGACACCTGCACTTATGCACTTTGACTTTGCACCTGTTGACTTTGACCTTGACCTTTTTTGACTTTGACCAGTTGACTTTGACCACTTGACTTTTATGGGCTCAACAGTTGCCCACCACCTAATGTGCTCTCCGTCCGGGAGAGCTACAACCAAACCCATAGCATATAGGACATCATGACAAGAAAGGATTAAAACTGAAATAGGACAGCTGAGCAGCAACCAAGACCATCAAGAGCATCGCAAAAAGCACCAGAGAGTACTCAGCAAGGTGGGGCGGGGACAGGGGTGGAGGGGGGGGTGTGTGTGGAAGAGGGGAGGGGGGGGGGAAGGATGGGGTGTGGGGGCGGGGTGAGGCAGAGGGGGAAAAGAGGAATTGATTGAGGGTGGCAATGAAAGAAACCCAACCCAACCAGAGAGAAACCATCTTGTAGTACATAGTCAGAGTAATAAAACAACCAATAATCAACCAGAGATTACAAAATGAACACACAATGAACATTGAACCATAACTCATATAAAAGCAGAAATGAACAAAGGAAATGAACAAGGAAACAACTTTCCATGGTGAGTACATGAAGTGCCAAGGACTGGCAAGGAGTTGTCGATCAGAAGGAAGTGATGAGCTAAGGAATGACAAGGGAACCAAAAGGGATCAGTAGATGCAGCCTACTTCGAGCCTCAGAACAAAATGAGTAGATGGAAAAACCAATGAAACTAGAACGTAAGTATGAGTGAATACATAGAACCTATGGATAGATACGGAACGCATGACTATGGCAACGGTGGGGAAGGAGGCCTCTCTCTGGGAGGAACATCGTCCCGAGGTAGAGGTAAGTCGGGTGAGCCGGGGGGGAATGATGGCTGCCTCCTCAGTGTAGGCAGCAATCCTGCTCCTGTACCTGCGGAGGTGATCGCGCTCTCGGCGGACCAGCCGACACGCAGGACTATCACAAATGCCTAATGACGCACACTGGCGGATCTCCATGAGAGCGCGAGTCGCAACATCAGCCTCATCTCGATACCGGTCCCGGTCCTGCTGCATAGCCCGCAATGCATCCCGCGAGGTCTGCCACTGAGCGGTGGCAGCAACACGAATGCGATCGATCGTCATAGCATACTGCTAGTGAAGTGCAGCTGTCACAGAGACGGAATCAAGGCAGAGACGGGCTGCATCGGCGCCATCACTCGCGACGAGGCTCGCATCACGAAGTAGGCCCAAAAATGGTGGGTCGTCGTCGAGGCTAGCCGGAATGGAAGGCTGCGGGCCGGAAGGCTGCATGGTGGGTGGTGGTGGGGGTGGGGCCTAGGTAGGCTGGGGGTAAGTGGGAGAAGCCGGGGGTGAGGTAGGATGACGGGAGGTGGAAGCGGACTCAAGGGATATAGCTGGAGAGGAAGGGGGCTGGGAGGAAGCTGCCGAGGGGTGGAAATGAATGGGCGAGGCAGGGGTAGGGGTAGGAAAGGAATCCATCAAACGCGTACGGACGCGGCGAGCTGGAGAGGGAGTGGAGGCGGCGATGGGAACAGATGCCTGCGGAAGAGTGCCAGGGGCGGTGGGAACGACAAGTGGTGGCGGAGGAGGGGGATGGGAAGAATGGACAATAGATGGAGGATGGGCGGGGTCAAGAGTGCGGCTTGATGCTATGAGCTGTGTACCAGGCAAATGAAATAGCCAAGCCAACACTGGGGCGGAATAAACGGAGAACGAACGGGTGCCCCGGTGGAGGGCAGTATGGAAGCGGCGAGAGCACAGGAGGAACAACTGGAACATGAGAGTGCCGTATGGAAATGGGCGGCCATGTAAAAAACAGAAGAGGGGGTCAGCTATATGAATATCGTGCAACGGAAGGTCTGAGGAGGGACTACGGAATAAGAAGAAGAAGATGAACGAATGAAGGACAGTGAGCTGGTAGTGGGTGGGCATGGCATCAACGCCATATAATGAAATGCAGAAAGTGATGGTCTCTTCCCGAGATAACCTCGAGTAAATGGACTGCGTAGCAGGAAACGAATGAATGCTAGAACCTATGCCAGCAGCTATGACCGCAGGGGTCAACGAACCGGATGGAAAATGAGGGAAGTCAAGCAAGGCTGTGCAAATATCGGACCCTTCTGCCTCGGATAAGAGGAGGGAGGCTAGTCGCCACAGACCGGCCTGACGCAAGCAACCCTCGGGAAGGAGATCGATGAGCGGGATGGGAGGCAAGGCTAAATGCAGGCGGATGGATAGGGTCGAAGATGGGTCTCGATAGTCAACGATGGAGGACGAGGGTGGACGGGGAACCGAAGACGTGGAATGACTACCGGAACTACGTGCGGGTCGGCCACTAGAACTAGCGGAAAATGTCGGCACGGATGTGGGAGGCGGCGCTGCAACGGGAAGATGGGAACCTGGGGGAAGGGGTCTGGGGCCATGCAACGAGGAACCAGAGAGGGATAGGCACGGAAGGGAACCCGCGAAAGGCTGACTACCTTGTAAATGGGTAGGGGTGGAAGGCAAAATAGGGCGTGGTGCGCGAGAGACGGGGTGGACTATGGAGGGAAGGGTGACCCGAGGGGCAGGGTGGAGGGGGGCGACGGGGACGGTCGAGATGGAGGCCAGAGTGGTGGACGGGGATGGAGCCAGAGGCAATAGGGAGCCTACCTGTGGAAAGGACCGAAAGCCAAGGCTGAAGGAGCAAGCTCCGAGTACACCTCGGTAGCCATGGAAGAATCCTGCTGGGGAGCGGAGGACGCCATAAGTGCAGAGCAAAAGGCTGGCACAAAGTGCTGCTGCAACCACAGATAGCAATGGCTTAAGAAGATATTTTAGGAAAAATCCTAATAAAACATATGAACTGGGAGTAGAGAACCCAAAAAATGGATCCGGCATGGTCAAATACCCTAAAAACGACTGTAAAAACACGAAAAACAGATGGGTACAAAGAGAAATACAGCCGAAGCAACATTAGAGTGAAACTATATACAAAAAATGAAAAATAAAAAATAAAAGAATAAATTTAAACAATTAATATAATAAAATAAAAGAGAAGAAATAAATAAAAAATAAACTAAAATAAAAAAAAATAAACGAAAATAAAAGAAAATAAAATAAAATAAAAAGAAATAAAAATAAACTAAAATAAGAGAAAATAAAAATAAAAATAAAAAATAATAAAAATAATAAAAAATAATAAATAAATAAATAAATAAAATAAAATAAAATGAAAAAGAAAGAATACCTGGGTGGAGGTCCGCGTGAGGTGACGGCTGAGCGCAAGGGGGAAGATTATTATATAGGGGGGGGCGGGGGTGGGGGGTTTTGGTCGGTGGGGGGGGCGGGTGGGTTTTTTTTTTTTTAACCGCCCCTGGGGGGCTTTTTTTTTTTTTTTGAAAAATAACCCAAAAATAGAAAAAAATGAAGGAAAGATAAAAAAATGCCAAAAAATGGCGAAAAAATTCTAAAAAATTTTTCATGAAATTTTCTACAGGGTTAGCCTAAAAATCCTTCATCAAACCACAGAGAGCCTCCATTTATTCCTCCTATTTGGCAAGAAAATGACATTGGAAAGGGATAAAAATTGCCAGAAAAATGCTAAAAATGCTAGAAAAATTTCCAAAAATATCCAAAAGTTTTACTTTTGCAGAGGTTATGAAATGCCTTCTAGGTGGCTCAAAAACCCCAGTATCAAGAATGAAAATGATAAAGAAAACTACTAAAACTGAGCAAATTTTGATGAGAAAGCTATGGAAGAACTAACATGCCTGTTTCAATGTTATTGTTCCACAGATGGCGATCGTGTGCCTCCTTCCTCTTTATCTGATTCTCTATCAATTGTTTCATTGCTAGTAGACGAATCTCCTCCACTTTATGTAGTGCTCCGAGCCTCTGAGAGACCTCACAATCCTTCCTGCCCTGCATGAATGCAATCTTAGGTGAACCATGTAAAAATTCAAAGGGCTCAATGGGCAATATGCCATAAACTAGCTGGAATGGAGAATATCCTGTGGCCTCTTTGTAGGCTAACCTGTATGCCCACAGTGTACCTTGATAAGCAATTCCCCATGAAGTGGGCTGCAACATACACTCCTTTCTTAACATTGAGATTAAAACCTTATTTGTCGACTCAGCCTGTCTATTGGCTCTTGGATAGTAAGCACAAGAAGTCCTATGTAGAATTCTATACCTGTTAAAAATTTCCTGCAGGACCTTATTGACAAAATGTGTACCTTGATCTGTACAAATTTCAAGTGGGCATCCAAACCTGCAAATGATGCTACTATAAATGAAATCGGCAACAGTTTAGGCAGTGCAATCGGGGGAGGCAATAGCTTCAGCCCACTTTGTCGCATAATCTGTAGCTATCAAGAGATATTTTTCTCTTTTTGGAAAAGCGGGAGGGTAGATGGGCCCTACAAAATCTAGCCCCCACTTCTCAAATGGTTGCCAGGAAGTGGAAACAACCAAGGGGTTATGTCTCTGCTTTGTTGGCTTAGGTCCACACCTCTGGCAAATGTCACATGCCTTTCCCCATTCATCTGCATCCCTAAATAGTGTAGGCCACCATAGACCAACATCCAGTATCCTCTGACTCATAATATGTCCTGGAAGGTGCCCACCACCTGTTCCTTCATGAGCAGAGTGAAGGACTTCCCTCACTTCTTCTTCTTCCAAACACTTCCTGAACCGGTCATCCTTGCCCTGTCTATACAATTTATCTTCAATGAAGGTATATGGTCTACTCTTGATTAGCAGTCTCTTCTTTTGTACAGCACTAGCCTTTTCTGGATACAACCCAGTTTTAATGAAACTTTTGATGTCGTAATACCAACCTTGAGCTTGTACAACAAACAGATGAGCATCTGGAAAGTCATCATTGATTCCACTAGTTTGATTCATCATATTTATTCTGGATAGGTGATCCGCCATAACATTTTCCTTACCTGGTTTATGGACTACAGAAAAATCAAACTCTTGCAACAACAATAACCACCTCCATATTCTACCAGTGGCTTGTGGTTTGTTGAGTAGGTATTTTAGTGGTTGGTGATCTGTTATAATAATAAATTTTACCCCCAGTAAGTAATGACGGAATTTTTGGACAGCAAAGACCATTGCTAGGGCTTCCCTTTCTGTAGTACTGTAATTCCTTTCAGCCTTGGTCAAGAGTCTACTGGCATATTGAATTGGCCTGTCCACTTTAAATTCTTCACTAGGTTGGGTCAAAACTGCCCCCACTGCATAGGCACTGGCATCGACATGTATATGAAAGATTTTTGACCACTCAGGTGTGACCAAAATAGGAGCAGACACTAACCTTGACCGTAATGTTTGATATGCTTTTTCCTCCTCTTCTTCCCATTTAAAAGGTACTTCCTTACCTGTAAGTCTAGCCAGAGGTCTGGCTATTTCTGCATACATTTTTATAAACCTTCTATGGTATCCAGTATGCCCCAAGAAACTCTGAATCTCTTTAGGGGATTTAGGTTTAGGCAACTTTAATATAGAAATGATTTTGTCAGGATCTGGGGCCATACCTTTAGCCGACACCACATGTCCTAAGAGGGTTCCTTCTGTCACAAGGAAATGACATTTGTTTGGATTGAGCTTTAACTTAGTCTCCCTGCATCTTTTGAAAACATTTTGCAGCTGCCTCAAGTGGTGGTCCAAACAATCTAGAGGAGTTTCTTTGTGAGATCCTGAAAACGAAGAGAAGTCATCCATGAAGATTCTAAGTGATTCCAGCAATAGGGGACCAAAAATGAGATTGACCGTTCTGTTAAAGGTGGCTGGAGCATTTCTGAGCCCAAATGGCATTTTTACATACACATATGTTCCCCAAGGTGTGATAAAAGCAGTCTTTTCACGATCCTCTGGATGTATTGATATTTGGTTATAGCCACTGAATCCATCCATAAAGCTATATAATGCATGCCCAGCCACTTCTTCAATGACCTGTTCTGCAAAAGGCATTGGGAAACCATCTGGAATGGTCACCTTGTTGAGTGCTCTAAAGTCAACACATATTCTGATTTTATTAGTATTCTTCTTTGGTACTATAACCATAGGTGAGAGCCACTCTGAGTGTTCAACAGGAATGATGATTCCTGCATCCTCCATCTTTTGGATTTCCACATAGACAGCTTCAGCATATTTTGGATTAAGTCTATAACTCTTTCCTCTTATGGGTTTGGCTCCATCAACCAGAGGGATTCTATGCTCTCCATAAGTTGCAGGCACTCCTTCTAAGTCTTTATAATGTCAGGCAAAGACATCTACATACTGGGTCAAGAACGATTTTACCTTTTCAAGGAGCCCTGAGTGGCTCCACAACCAAGTGGCTACCAAAACTGGCCGGTTATTGTCTTGAGTGCCTAATTGTATTTCTTGGACAGGATTTCTCTCTACCATATTATCTTCGTGTGCATCTGCTTCCTTTTCTTCTTCTCCTAGCTTTTCGTACATTGCTTCATAAGCAGGTGTATTTTGGACTTCAATGTGTTCCTCCTTGTCCTACATCCATCCTGCAGGGATTTCTTGAATTGGGAAAGACCATTCTTCACTAGAATTTTTTACCTTGCCTTTAGCTTTAGAAACTTCTTTATCTGTGGTTGTCATATCCTCCTCCAAGTTGTATTTGAGGGGTGTCTTCCTGCCCCTTCTGTGGTCTGTGATGGGCTCTCCCAATCCATCAACCTGGACTTTTCCCTTATCTTCATCATAACCTTCAGTCGTGCAAGAATTATTAAGAAAAATTCCAAAACAAGAGGAAGAGTTGCCTGCTTGGAGCCAATTTAGAATATCCTCTTCTTCCTCGAAATCTATTTGGGGTTGATCCTCCGATTCTCTTTCCATGCAAATGCCAACTGTTTGCATCATGCTAGTGTTTCCTTGATTATCTGGGCCCTCTTCTAAATGAATCTGTGTCAGCTCTTGCCCTTTCTTTTGTATCCACATAGTGTCCTTGCCCCAATCATGAATGACACTTGCATGCCTCAGCCATGGTCATCCAATTAAGAGAGGAAATCCTCCTTCAACCTGGGGCAATCTTAAAACCACAAAATCCAGAATGAATAGATTACCTTGTACTTCAAGTGGAACTTTTGGGATCACTCCCAAGGGCCTTACTTTGCTCTGATCTGCCAAAGTAACAGTGAAATTTGCAGGCCTTGAAGGATGGAGTCCAATCTTTTTCATTGTGTGTTCAGGCATTAAGTTAATGCCAGAACCACCATCCACAATAACTCCTTGAAATTCATGACCTTTGATAGATACTGTCAGTTGAGGACTTTTATAATCTGTAAGGGGTGCTTCCCCTACAAGTTTTCCTTTATGTAAAACAGTGGCCTTTGCCACCAAACTTGTGGTGGAAGCCTCATCAATTATCTGCAATAACTCTGATCTGAATTTCCCATCCATCTTTATTAATTCAAAAATACTAACCTCCTTCTTCATGGACTTGAGTAGTTTTGAAGCCTCTGATTCCTTGAGAGCTTGGACTCCAGTCGACTTATCAAGCTCCTCATGAGCCCTGTTGAAGGCATGCCCAATGGCATCACTGGTGCATATTTGATCTCCTTTTTGACTTGTATCTGCACCTGTGGTGACTTTATCTTCATATGTTTCTCTATTTTGATTCCCTTCCTTAATCTTTGATTCTTGTCCTATGTCAACTTGAGCCTTCCCCTTGCTTCTTGTCTGCACAGTCAAAGATGTTATTTCTTCTAATTGCACCACCCTGGTAGATGGAGATGGTTCATTGATTGGATCACACACTTCTTCCTTGTGCACAGAAATCATTTGAATGTGGGGTCCGGAGGAACAGGCTTGATTCTTAGGACAACAATTTGTATAATGGTCTCTTGCATCAGGGCAATTCCTGCAGGGAGGGGCATTTTTTGGTAGGGTGCACCTACTTTGATAATGCCCACATTCTCCACATCTGAAACAGATGATTGGCCTCCTAGGCCCAATTCCAAAGTTATTCCTCTGTCTAGGATTATAGTTGTTACCTTGATTTGGTGCAGTAGCCATCACATTTGCTGGTGTTGGGGGTCCTCCTTGTGTCCAGTATGTCGTTGCAGGCATTCCTCTTGATTGGCATTCATGGGCCTCATGGCCAACCTTCCTGCATAATTGACAAGTCACACTTAACAGAGGACATTCACTTACTATGTGACCTTGCTTGCTGCACATGGAACACCAAAGTCCACTCTTGATGCCACCTCCTTTGAGCTCCTGCAACTCCTGTCGCAGCTGAGCCAATTCCTCTGCCTGGGCCTCCTCCTCCTTTTGGAGCTTTAGTGCTTCAATCTCTCTTCTCAACTGAGCAACAGCATTCTCTTCCTCTTTGTAGGGCTTATTTCTCTTTAAGCCCTCCAACTGTTTCCTGAGATGTATCACTGGATCCTCCATTTCTGTACCATATGTTGGTTGGGAAGAGGTTGCTCCATATTGGTATCTTATCTGCTCCAAGCGTGTGGCTGTGCTGATGAACTCCTCTATGGAGGCTGTAGGTAGCACTAATTCCTTTATTTTGCATTGGGTGGCCACTGGTAGGGGCTTAGCCAACCATTTCTTGACAAAAAAATCGTGGGGTGGATCTGGCAATTTAGCCATTAGTGCTTTGGCCCGAGTCACAAACTCTGGGAACTTTTCTCCTGGACCTAATCTTAAATTTTCTAGCTCTTCTATGATAATCTCCGCAGTGTTGCCATGCTGGAACTGATTTTTAAAAGCATCTTTCATCACATCCCAAGTGGTAAAATGGTTTTCAGCAAACTGGCTAAACCACTTATCAGCTAATCCCTCTAATGTGGCAGGGAAGAGAATCAAAAAAGCATCCTCCCTACCCATTAGGCCTCTAGTCTTACATAGTGCTAAAAACCTCCTAATGTGTTCATCTGGATCCTCCTGAGCTAGGCCTTTGAAAGAAGGAAACTTTATATTTAATCTAGAGAGTAAAGTTTCCAAGTCTACCTGACCCGCCATGCTCTTGACTGATGATGTGGAAGATAGTGGACTGGGGGACCTTCTAACAACCTTCCTCCTTGTCTGCTTGCAGGTGACCCTCAATACTTGGGACCGGGTTGCGGTCATGAGCAGCTCATAGCCCACTGAATGTAAGACACTTGATAAGAATATATTTACCTTTTGTTTGATGAAGTAGCACTGTGGTTCTGTCGACACTTGATCTCTTCTATGCTTGGCACTTGGTTTCTCCTAAGCTCAAATCTCCTTGGAAGTCCCACCGCGTGTGCCAAATTTTGTTGGTGGATTCTTAGACAAGAAGGAGTTTGAGGGTTTGTAGGAGAAAAGGGGAAGAAACAAGAAGAGAAAATACACCTGGAAGCTTCTGCCGATTACAGTAAGACAATTACAAGGTTTGAAGTACAAGACAAGCCAATACCTCTGTGCACAATCCCACAGGGTGCCCAATTACAAAATACCAAATATCCCAAAGTCTTCTTGCCTCCGGCCTCCTCTTCACCAGACCTCCACCTGCTTCAAGCTTATCCTTGTGCACACCTTGCACCAAGCTTCCACAAAGGGGGAGGAGTGAATACCTTCTGTCGGCACGCGCCCACTGCAATGGGACCTTGAGATACTTGGGGGACTAGCTTAGCACACTCTGCACAATCCCTTAGGCACTCCCTATGCACTCCTTCACTTCCACTTCTCTGCATCGTCGCACTGGTGACTCTTGCACTTCTTCCTCTTGCTTCCTTAGAGTATGCTCTCTTGCTTACTCTAAGATTGGTCCAAGAATGGCCCTTGCCTTCATGTGAGTGTGTCGATCACGTACGCTCCTAACTACCATGGTATCTTGGTGCTCACTTTGATGTCCCAAGATTGTCCTCCCAAGTGGCAGCCAACGACTCCTGTTTTGTCCTGTAGTGACTTTAGTCTAAAACCAAAAATTTTAATGGGGGGCCATACTTTCACCTATGCGTACACTTTTCCGCTTCACATACCTTCATGTTTCCTTTTAAGTCTTCACTTTTGCACATAAGAGGGGGTTCACCTGAACCTTCCAAAACACTTTAAAACACCCTTTGAACCTTAGGGAAATTAGAGAAAATACCTCTGCAACCTGCAACCCATTTTCTCCAATTTACCCTTTGTGGACAATTCATTGTGCACTACCTGTGCACTTTGACACCTGCACTTATGCACTTTGACTTTGCACCTGTTGACTTTGACCTTGACCTTTGTTGACTTTGACCAGTTGACTTTGACCACTTGACTTTTATGGGCTCAACACTTCTCTCATGAGAGCTTCTCTTTTTTGGCATCCTAAGCTAATTTTCCCTATCTTCAATTGCATATTTTTTGAGCTTCTCACATACTTTGAATAATGATTCTTCATCTTACTTTGAATAATGATTCTTCATCTTCCTTTGTTGGTGGGTTTGTCTTTCATTTCTTTTTCTTTTCCTTGTTTTCTATTTGAGCAGTTAGGAATATACCTCTTAAACTCACTTCTCTCGTGCTATTTAGTGTCTATTAGATTCAAATAATCTTCCTTAGAATTGCAAAAGGGATCCATAATGATGGATTCTAATTCTTCCTCCTCGTCCTCTCCTAAGGGTTCACACATGAACTAAGTTATGTCATAGCCATCCTCATCACAATGGGCAGTCCATTGTTCTTCATTTATCGACACGTCCATTGTCTCTAGTATGTCTACCCAACCATGGGTGGAAATCCCTCATCTAGAAATATCATGTGTGCATATGCTAGGTCTTGTGTCGATCTAGCATTCTGTGACACTCTTTTGTCTCTAGATTCTAGTCACTTATCCTCTCTTTTAGCTACTTTAAACATCCATAAATGTGTGCCTTCATGCATCTATGATGATTTAGAATATTTGATCAAGTGTACTAACATTGTGTCCGCTTGCGTCTTGTGGATAGAACGCCATTGTAGGGGTGGGACATCTCTATGTGTATAATCTTTTAGATTGAATTTTTTTGTTGCCCCTAAGTGTTCCTTATTGATAGCCCAATCTTACACTATTTGGAATTGTTTCATAAAGGTTCTACCTAAGATCATCTCGTATGCATGATTCTCCCCAAACTTGGATATGCTAAATGTATGTTCAATCTCAACACCACAAGTGTTGCGAACATTTGTTTTATGTAGCGTACAAGTTTCAAATTATGTAAATACCTTTGGGAAGTCTTCAAATAATTCAAGAAGGCTCATATTATTCATAAAATGTAGCAAAAATACCATGTGAGTTCTAGAACATGGTGAGTCAAATTAGTGAGTCACAAGGGAGCTTCAGTGGTGTCCTAGTGGAAGGTCGATGTGGCTAGTTCTCAAAGTCCATCAATACTTTGCTTATTTGAGCACTTGAGTCATGTAATACCTCCATCCAAGTGTCTAACACGAATTTAGATGTATTAGGAAGGTTTTAGATTAGTTTCCCATGCTATAAAAAGAGGAGAAAAGTCGTGATCTTGTGGGATGTCCAAGAGAGTCATATGTGTATCTCTACACTGCTGTAGTTTTGTATGCAGAGATTTCAGAGCTTGTATCTCCCTCATTATATATCCAAATTACATGTTTGATAGCTCATTGGAAAGCTCTTACTGTCTAATTCTTCCTGTAAATTTTCATAACCATTGAATTTGTGAGCTGAGAGCAATACTCTCTGCAAGTAGTGTGTGCTCTCTGTTTTTTTACCCCCTGCTGAAGGTCTCCATTAAACCTCAAACTTGCAGAGGTCATATCTCCTTGTGTATGTATCCAAATCATGTGTTCTTTGGCTTTTTAGAAAGCTCTCTAGGGCTACTTGTATTCTGGAAAGTCATTGGAGTTGTGAGTTAAAAGCAGTAGTCTCTGCAAGTGATGTGTGTCCTCAAGTTCATCTCTGTTTCAAGGTCTCCATTAAAGCTGCATATTGCAGAGGTCATAGCTCATTGTGTATTTATCCATTTGAGGTGTTCTATATCTTGTTGGAAAGCTCTTAGAGTCTATTTTATGTGTGGGAAACAGTTTTGGAAAATTCTAAGTGAGTAAAGAGCAATTTGCTCTGCAAGAAAATTGGTATGTGCATACAAGTATGTGAAAAAGTCAACTAGGTCCTGTTGGGTTTCACCTACTTCTAGTTGTACTTTGGAGATCAATAAACTCCAACATTGGTATCAGAGCAAGTACTTGGAGGCTTGGAGAAGGTTATCATACCTTGACAAAGAATTTGAAGCTATCAAAGAAACAGTTCATCATCAACACTACACAAAGTTAGAAGAAGATCGCAAGGAGGCATCTCAAGCAACATCCAAGCAAAGAAAAGTGCACATACCTCATTTACAAGGTAAATATTATATTTCTTCTCATCACACACATTGGAAAGAAGGCTTAAAGGAGGAAGTTTATCATTTGTATTATGGGAGACCAACATGCACAAATAGAGAAGCTTGATCAGACCAATTATCAAGCATGGAAGTTTAGAATCACAGCATACTTGCAAGGTAGAGGCTTGTATGGTTTGATTGACGGCACAGATATCAAACCCACATTACCAGAGGACCCAAATCAGCAACAATTGAGGGAGTTTAGACTTTGGAATGAGAGAGACAAAAGGGTTATATTCATTTTATCACAAAATATTCAAGATTCAATGGTAGGACACATACAAGATCTAGACACAAGTAGAGATGTTTGGCTTGCATTGGAAAGGTTGTATGCTACAGGTACAAGAGCAAGGAAGGTTCAACTCAAAAATGAGTTGAATAACGTAAAGAAAGATACAAGGACATCGGTCAATGATTACATATTGAAGGTTAAAGAGATTGCAGATCAACTAGGATCAATTCAAGCTCATGTGGAGGACGCCGACTTGGTTGCACATACTCTCAATGGACTCAAGGATGATGAGAGATAGAAACCATTCATTACTTCAGTTTATGTCAGAGGAGAATTACCAAATTTTGATCAACTTATTGTCCTCATGGTCACGGAGGAGATGAATCTAAATGGCTCTACTTCAAATCAAAAAGGATCTCAAGGACAAGCTCTTTATGTAGGATCATCAAGAGGTGGAAACAGAGGAAGAAGAGGTTCAAATAGAGGTCGAGGAAGAAGGAGCGATGATCAAGGGACTTCAAGTGGCTTCTTCAATGCAAGAGGAAGAGGAAGATCAAGCGCTAGAGGTACGAGAGGCAACTACAACTACAATCAAAGACAAAGGAGTGAAGATAACAACAATTGCTATATATGTGGAAGGTATGGACACTATGCCAAAGATTGTTATCAAAATGAAAATAATCAAGGTGGTAATCGAAGAGGAGGCTATTCAAGAAGAGGTAAACAACAAGGAAATTATGCAGTTGAAGGTAAAAGTGATTATTATGATTCTCTTCTTATGATGAATGTAGAAACTAAGATGAATTGCAATAGTGATGTATGGTATGTAGATAGTGGTTGTTCTAACCATATGTCACATGATGCTTCATGGTTTTCTAATATGCATAATCCTTCATGTAAAGGTCATGTTGAAACAGGAGATGATACAACACATAAGATTATGCAGGTTGGAGATGTTGTTATGCAGGATAAGAGCAAGACAAATTGCTTGAAGGATGTACTTTATGTGCCAACGATCACTAAGAATTTGATGTCGGTTGGTCAAATGGTAGAAAAAGGTCTACAAGTGAGATTTAATCATGCAGGTTGCTTCATTGAGGATCCAAAGCAAAGGAGGTTTATTGCTAGAGGTAAAAAACAAGGTAGATTATTTACATTCAAGGTAAACCCAAATCATACAAACTATTTCTCTTATGGTATGCATCGAATAGCAGAGCTTGATCTATGGCACAAAAGGATTGGACACATGAATGTACACAAGTTAAAGGAGCTATCAAAGAAGACGATTGTTGAAGGATTACCTGATCTTTCTAAGCAACATATGGTGCATCTTTGTGAAGCATGTCAAATGGGTAAGCAGAGTAGACAACCTTTCAAGCATTCAAGCTATGTAAGTGATGGTTTTCTAGATCTCATACACACAGATGTGTGGGGACCTACTAAAGAGGCATCCTTGGTTGGTAATAAGTACTATGTATCATTCATTGATGATCATAGTAGAATGACATTTGTGTATTTCATTAAACATAAGAGTGAGGTCTTTGATTGTTTCAAGAAGTTCAAATCATATGTCGAAAAGCAAACAGGAAGGTATATTAAGAAGCTAAGATCTGATGGAGGGGGAGAGTATTTTTCTCAAGCTTTTACAGATTTTTTGTATGAGGAAGGTATCAAAAGAGAAGTTACATGCAGGTATACTCCACAACAAAATGGAGTCACAGAAAGAAGAAACAAAATCATAGCAGAAGCATCTAGAAGCATGCTTAATGATATGTGTTTGCCTAATTATTTTTGGGTTGAAGCTGTTAGCACAAGTGTTTACATTATGAATAGAGTTCCGACTGCTGGAGTTCATCATTTGACACCATATGAGGTATGGCATGGAAGGAAACCAAGTGTAAGTCATTTGAAAGTATTTGGTTGTGTATGTTATGTACATGTACCTAGTGAGATGAGATCTAAACTTGATGTAAAATCAAAAAAATGTATATTTATTGGTTATGCAGATACTCAAAGAGGATATAGATGCTATAATCCTCATACCAATAAGGTTGTTGTGTCAAGAGATGTAAACTTTGATGAATTACTTTCATGGTATGCAGATAAGAATTGTTTGCAGGTCATGGATGAAAATGAAGAAGGTGTGGTTGAAGGAGATGAATGCATAGTTCAGCCATCAAGAAGTTTAAATGATGAAAGGAGTGGTTTAGATGAAGAAAGAGGATCACCTTTCAATGGAAGATTAAGGCAAGAGTCACCTCCAAGTGTTAAAACTAAAGGTAAACTCAAGCTTGTTGAAGTTAATGATGAAGGAGAGGAAATTAGTGATGTATGTGAGTATGGAGAATCATCAAAGGTTCCTAATAACAAAGGAAGAGCATCTACATTGGAGGTAAGAAGAACTTCAAGAGTGAGTAAGCAACCTCAAAGGTATACTTATAAATCTTTTATGAATACTCATTATGCTTTTATGACAAAAGTTGAGCAGGAAAATGAACCCACATGTTATGATGAGGCCAAAGGAGATGAAAAGTGGGAGAAAGCAATGAGAGAAGAAATGGAAGCACTACAGGATAACAAGACTTGGAATTTAGTTCCAAGTACACCAAAACAAAAGGTAATTGGTTGCAAGTGGGTTTTTAAGATTAAAAGAAATAGTGATGGTAGTGTGTCTAGATATAAGGCTAGACTTGTAGCAAAAGGATATAATCAAACTCAAGGTGTGGACTATGAGAAAACATTTAGTCCAGTAGCAAATATGGCAACGGTGAGAACTTTGTTGGCTTTAGCTGCAAGTAAAATGTGGAATATATATCAACTCGATATAAAGAATGCCTTTCTTAATGGTGAGTTAAATGAAGAAGTGTATATGTCACAACCAGATGGTTATGTGGATGCAAAATGTCCTAATCATGTATGCAGATTAAATAAGGCATTGTATGGTCTTAAGCAGGCACCAAGGGCATGGAATGCAAGGTTGGTAAAGTATCTTATGCTGCAAGGATACACAGTGAGTCATGCTGATCCTTCACTTTATGTAAAACATATAGATGGCATGTGTGTCTATGTATGCATTTATGTGGATGACTTGTTGATTACAGGGAATGATGCAAAAGCAATTGATGAGATAAAAGGTAATTTGGGAAAGGAATTTAAAATTTCAGATCTTGGTTTGCTTAGATACTTTCTTGGGATTGAAATTGTGTATAGCGATGAAGGTATGTGGTTGATACAGAGAAAGTATATATGTGATATGCTGAAAAGGTTTGGTATGCAGGAATGTAAATTTGTTTCTACTCCAATGGAATGTAATGTAAAGTTGAGTGCAAAGGAAGGTGATGAGTTGCATGATATGAATGTATATAGATCCATGATAGGATCTTTGATTTATGCAACAAAAACTAGACCTGATATATGCTATGCAGTGGGAGTATTGTCACAGTTTATGCATGAACCTAGAGTACCTCATATGCATGCAGCGAAAAGAGTGCTTAGGTATTTGAAAGGTACCATGAACGAAGGATTATTTTATAGTCATGATACTGATCTAACTCTTAAAGTCTTTAGTGATGCAAATTGGGCTGGAAGCAAAGATGACAGAAGATCCACAAGTGGATATGTGGTAATAGCAGGAAACAAGACATTAACATGGAGTTCAAAGAAACAACCTACAGTTGCTTTATCTTCTACAGAGGCTGAGTATAAAGGTTTAGCATTGGCTACTACTGAGGTTATGTGGTTTAAAAAGTTGTTTCATGACTTGAATGTGCAGGTTGATGTACCACTAATATATGGGGATAACTTGAGCAGCATTCATATGACCTCAGATCCTATTTTTCATGCTAGAACAAAGCATATAGAGGTTCACTATCATTATGTTCGAGAGAAGGCCATGAACAATGAAGTGCAGGTTTCTTTCGTTGGAACAAAGGATCAAGTTGCAGATATCTTCACCAAATCCTTGGATGGACCAAAGCTTCAAAGATTCAACTATATTCTTGGCATGAAGGAAATACCCTTTGAAACTTGAGGGGGAGAATGTTGCGAACATTTGTTTTATGTAGGGTACAAGTTTCAAATTATGTAAATACCTTTGGGAAGTCTTCAAATACTTCAAGAAGGCTCATATTATTCATAAAATGTAGCAAAAATACCAAGTGAGTTCTAGAACATGGTGAGTCAAATTAGTGAGTCACAAGGGAGCTTCAGTGGTGTCCTAGTGGAAGGTCGATGTGGCTAGTTCTCAAAGTCCATCAATACTTTGCTTATTTGAGCACTTGAGTCATGTAATACCTCCATCCAAGTGTCTACCACGAATTTAGATGTATTAGGAAGGTTTTAGATTAGTTTCCCATGCTATAAAAAGAGGAGAAAAGTTGTGATCTTGTGGGATGTCCAAGAGAGTCATATGTGTATCTCTACACTGCTGTAGTTTTGTATGCAGAGATTTCAGAGCTTGTATCTCCCTCATTATGAATTCAAATTACATTTTTGATAGCTCATTGGAAAGCTCTTACTGTCTACTTTCTTCTTGTAAATTTTCATAATCATTGGATTTGTGAGCTGAGAGCAATACTCTCTCTGCAAGTAGTGTGTGTTCTCTGTTTTTTTACCCCCTGCTGAAGGTCTCCATTAAACCTCAAACTTGCAGAGGTCATATCTCCTTGTGTATGTATCCAAATCATGTGTTCTTTGGCTTGTTAGAAAGCTCTCTAGGTCTACTTGTATTCTGGAAAGTCATTGGAGTTGTGAGTTAAAAGCAGTAGTCTCTGCAAGTGATGTGTGTCCTCAGGTTCATCTCTATTTCAAGGTCTCCATTAAAGCTGCATATTGCAGAGGTCATAGCTCATTGTGTATTTATCCATTTGAGGTGTTCTATATCTTGTTGGAAAGGTCTTAGAGTCTAGTTTTTGTGTGGGAAACAGTTTTGGAAAATTCTTAGTGAGTAAGGAGCAATTTTCTCTGCAAGAAAATTGGTCTGTGCATACAAGTTTGTGAAAAAGTCAACTAGGTCCTGTTGGGTTTCACCTACTTCTAGCTGTACTTTGGAGATCAATAAACTCCAACAACAAGTAGTGGGAATGATACCTTCCAATAACCCTAATGATCTTTCAATATGGCCATCTGCCATTGGAAGCATCATTCTCATGGGTTGTAAAGTTGGTTTGCCCCATCACATCCATAACGAGGTGGTTGCATTGGCAACACTTGCAGTGGAATCCAAGATTGACTTGGTGATGCAATCTCGGTAGGTAATGGGGAGCTAGGTGTTTCCTTCCTCACTTTAACTCATATCTCCTATTTGTCCATCAGAATCTATAGGGCATTTCTTTTGATTCTACCTTTGAATGAGAACTATCGAGTTATGGAACTTGATTTGCTACACATTTCCATAACTCTGGTTTCACTTTCAAAAGCTCTTCTAAAATGAGATGACATTGCACTTTAATGTTCTTTAGAGCCTCTGTATTCCTTGGTATGATCGAATCTTCGATCCTCACTAGTATCATGGGGGCTCTAATTTGAAGAGACTTGGATTCGCATGGACTCATGAATTGTGGTAACTCCTGTAAAGATTTGGAATCAAAATCTAAACCTTCTCCTAATTGAGTGTCTTCCTGATCTCTGTATTGGGATGGAATCTATTGGGGGAATTGATCTTGTAGGTCATCAATCTCTTGAATTGTAGGAACATTCCTTTGCTCATTGGCTACTTCTCTTGTTGGATTTATTGCAAGAATGCCCATGAGTACTTGGTAATGGAAGGAGGCATTCCACACTCCATTCAGTTAAGAACATAAGAATCCCTTGGAAAGAATTCTAACTTCTCACTTCCAATAGAATGAGCCTTTTGAGGTGCCAATTTCTTGGGATTCGTCTCCATTTGCTTGAAGTGTTCTAATGGTCCTTGAAAATGTAGCTCTAGTTTCCCTAAGTTTCTTTGGTTGAAGAGCTAGTTAGCCTCGAACATTGGCTAAGCTAGTTCTACCATCTCGATGCATATCTTTGTTCTCTCAACCTTTGAGTCTACTTTGGGATAACTCTTGTCCAATTTAGCTATGTTGGGTCCTGCCAAGATTGAGGCTGATACGATTGTTGGTAGACCCTTGAACTCATATGCTACAAATACCTTCTTGGTGTGAGGTTTGGTTGACGCCTCCTTTGCAACCAATTTAGAACAAATCTTTATAACATGATCATTTAACTTACAGTATGTGCAAAATTACTTCTACTTTTTGTTAGAAGAAACCAAGCTTTTAACATGCTTGAATGAAGATTAGTTTTAGATCAACTCATTACTTGGAGTAAACCATAGTGTTGTGGTATTTCCTATGATTTCCTATACTTGTAAAATTCCACAAGTATTTATGGACTCTAGATATTTATTCTTGTTAAAGGATAAATATTGGAAACATAAAAGGTTATGAGTTATGAACTTGGTATCAAACCAACTACCAAAATCACCTTTTGAACTTGATTCTCTATTTCCTAGATTATAGGAAAAGAGATCTTAGTCAAAGAAACTTATCCCATGAGTTATATTGAACTTAATTGGCTACAAGGAAGTTGTGGAATCCACAAGGAGTATATATGAAGACACTCAAATACTTGTACAATATGTTAGATGAATATATAATCTCCTTGCTTGTTGCTCATTTCTCTGCACCATCTTCTCCAAAGTCTACTAAATTGTAGAGGTTGGTTCTCACTCCTCAAATCTAATGTTTATGACTAAATTCTCATTCAAAAGGTGTTAAAGTTTAATTTATTTGAAAAATGTTTTGTATCATTTTGTTTCATAGATTATGAGTTATAGACCATTTAAGCTCTTGGGGTCATTCTCTACACAGTCATGAAATATTGGGATGACCACCTATTGATATTAAGGTTACAATTGAGTAAAGCTTTGCTCATAAATTGAGTTCTTATGCATAATAGGTACTTAAACATATAAGTCACCATCCTATAAGAGGATTTCAGCCAATTATAACTAGGCTAGGAGCATTGAGCATTTGAAGTTGCATAATCCAACCAAAATCATATGTTCTCCTTGTACTTACTTATGTGCAAGTAATTTGTTTTGGATCAATTGTTTGTTCAATGATCTTCCAAAGCAGATAGGGTGTTTCATTGTATCAAAATTAAGCTTATAACGTGTATTAAAGTATCCAACAACTAAAGATTAGGTCCTATGTTGGTTAAATGGACCAAACTTGAACACTTTCATCATCAGATTTTTACTACTCACACTTCTATAAGTTCTCTCAATGGTATCATAGCTACATCAAAATGGGGAATGGTTTCCCTTCAATGATAGAGAAGCTTGATAGGAATAGCTATGTTTCTTGACAAATTAAAATGGATCTTTCTTGCAAGGTAGAAATCTTTATGGAAGTAGCAACTGATGAAGTAACTCCTACTCCAAGATCCAAAGAGGACCTACATAAGAAGATAATGAGAAGCTCACATTGTGTGCACGAGATGCTCAAGCCAGGTCTTATATCTTAAACTCTATCGTTGATTTCTTGGTTCCACACATTAGAGGTTGCAAAACATCACAAGAAAGTAGGATGCACTTGAGACTTTCTTCTCTGCTAGCACCAAAGTTAGGAAGAATCATTTATGGAATGAGTTCAACCAAATGAAGAAGACACCAAAACAAACAATCACATAGTTTGTAACTAAAGTCAAGGAGATTGTATATCAATTAGCTTTGATTTGAGAATTGATTGAAGAAGAGGCTATCATGAGGTAGATCCTAAATGGTATTAGGAATGAGAAGCAATGGCAATAATTTATAGTTGCTTATGATCTTATCATGGATGTGTAGACACCTGACTTCAACATATTCCTTGGAAAACTCTTCAACCAAGAGGCCAACAATAACGCAAAGGAAGGTAACTCTTATCAAGGTAATTCTACAAGTTCCCTTTATGCAGATAAGAAGAACAATAAGAATAAAGGAAAGAATAAGAGGGATGATGATGAAGAAATTTATCAAGCCAACTATGCAAGCAAGATCAAGTGGAAATGGAAGAAGAAAGGAGAAAAGTAGGAAAAAAAAAGAAAAGGAAGCTCAACCTTGTGCCATATATAATAAGACCAACCATACCATTCAGAATTGTTGGTTCAATAGAAGAACACAAAAAGGAGGAGGTAGTAGTGGATTTGGCAACACAAGAGGCACTAGTGGACGACACTACAACAACAATACTAGAAACCACTACAAAAGGGACTACAACAACTACTCAAAGGATCAATTATATGAAGATTCATTACTCCTAATGAATTTGAGTCATAAAGAAGGTAAATAAGGTGAGCATTTGTTCTACATAGATTTCGGTTGTTCATACAATGTTGTAGGCAATGTTGCTCTTCTATTAGACTTGGAGAAACCCAAGCATAAGCAAGTACAAAGAGGGGATGATACCAAACACAATGTGGAAAGGGTTGGAAGTGTTTAAGCTTCCAATGGTAGAACAATTCTTTTGAGTAAGGTTCTCTATGTACCCCTATTACTAAAAACCTAATAAATGTAGGTCAAACAATTGAAAAAAGCTTACAAGTTAGGTTCATCCAATCTCTAGCTTATGTGGAAGATCCATGTCAAGGCTTCAAGAAGATAGCTAGAGATGAGAAGCATGGTAGGCTCTTCACATTTGAAGTGGGAGAAACCAAGAATATAGCTCCATTCAACTCTGGGTCTCAAACCCTAAGTGAGCTAGAAGTGTGGCATAAAAGACTTGCTCATGTGAATGAAAGAACCTTGAAGGATATATGTATGGATCAAAGTGTTCTAAGGCTGCCAAAAATCTCAAAGCAACACATGATCTGGCGGTAGTGATCCCCCCTTGGGATAAAACAACCCAAGTAGCCTAGTACCACTCAAGTAGCGAAAGATGCGCTTAACTGCTTTCCAATGCGTGACTCCTGGGCAATGCATAAACCTGCTCATCTGTGAGACAGCAAACTGAATATCTGGCCGAGTAATGCATAAGTAAATCAAGCATCCAACAGCCTGCTGATAGAGAACAGCATCAAATGCATCTCCATCATCATGAAGACTCAATCGTAAACCTGTCTCCATAGGAGTGGCAATAGGCTTACAGTCTTCAAGGCCAAAACGCTGCAATAATGTGTCAATATATATCGTTTGACACAAATCCATTCCACCATCAACGTGCATAAATTGAATGCCCAAATAGTGATGCAAATGCCCCAAATCAGACATCTCAAATGAGGCATGCAAATTAGCCTTAAAATCAGCAATATGTTTCTCAATAGGACCAGTGAGCAGCATGTCATCAACATAGACAACAATGATCAGAAGCACATCATTAGCACGCTTAACATATAAGGTGCTTTCAGTTGGACTGTTCTCAAAACCATGTGCAATCAGATAGGCATGTATCTTCTCATACCAAGCACGTGGTGCTTGCTTTAAACCATATAATGCCTTCTTTAACCTGCAAACCTGGTTTTCATGCCCTTTCTACACAAAGCCACGGGGCTGAAAAACATACACTTCTTCATGCAAGTCACCATTCAGGAATGGCTGCAAGTGCACAAATGCTCCGAACAGTAGTCATACGGCATGTAGGTGCAAAGGTCTCATCAAAATCAATGCCTCTTTCTTGTGCATAACCCTTTGCAACAAGCCTAGCCGTATACCTGTCAACTGTACCATCAGGTTTACGCTTCAGCTTGTATACCCACTTAGTGCCAATGGCCTTCTTGCCTGGAGGCAAGTCACATAAAGACCATGTATCATTCTTCATTATAGCATCATATTCCGATTGCATAGCAGCCATCCAATTTTTTGAATTTTGTGCTTCATCAAAAGAAACAGGCTCATTCTCATCACAGAGACTAGACGCAGCCATAGCATAGCAATCTGATGCAAAGGAGGCACTATGAGGGCCTGAACGAGTACGATATGACAAAGGTGCATCTAATTTGTTGTCACGCAAAGTCTGCACCAGCCATTTTGGCATAGTTTTTGCCTGCTCAATATCAGCTCTCTCATCAACAAGTGCATCATGTAAATCTGCATCAGAAATGGAATGATCTGCATCATCATATGAAACCTGCAAAGGCTGAGAAGTTGCCTCATTAGGACCAACACTAGCCTGTCCACCTGTAAAAAGAGGCATCAAAGTATCATACATGTCTTTGGAGCTAACAGATGTCTCCTTAGTACATGAAAGCAATGGCTGAATAGCATCTTCCACAAAGACAACATCACGGCTAACCAGAATGTGTTTAGTCTGTGGATGATACAGACGATAGCCTTTACTTTCAGAATTGTACCCAACAAAAATACATTTTACTTCCTTATCATCCAATTTTCTGCGATGTTGTTCAGGCACTAATGCATATGCCAAACAACCAAAAACACGCAGATGAGCAACAGATGGCTTGCGGTCATGCCAAGCCTCATATGGAGTGATAGACTGCAACGCTTTAGTGGGACACCTGTTCAGTACATATGCTGCACACATGATAGCCTCAAGCCAGAAACTATGTGGTAAAGCTTGACTTTTGACCATGCACCTCGCCATCTCCATGAGTGACCTGTTCTTTCGTTCAGCAAATCCATTCTGTTGAGGTGTATACGGTACTGTACACTGGTGTTTTATCCCACGTTCAGCCAGAAATGCATTAAAATCTGAAGACATATATTCCCCCCCTCGATCAGAACGGAGGGTGCCCATTTTACATGCTGACAGATTTTCAGCCAAAACCAAAAACTGTTTGAAGCACATGAAGACTTCGGACTTTGCTTTGAGTGGATATACCCATGCATGCCTGGAAAAATCATCAATGAAAGTCACGAAGTAAAGGTAATTTCCAAAAGAGGGTGTCTGCATAGGACCACAGACATCACTATGTACAAGCTGCAATTTCTGTGTAGCCCGAACTGAACCATCTTTTGGAAACGAAGAACGCTGCATTTTGCCCAAAATACAGCCTTCACAAACATGTTTTCCAGGTGCCTCAAGTTTGGGCAAAGAGGACAATATTTCAGATTTCTACAGGCATAACAAACTAGCAAAATTCAGATGACCAAAGCGTGCATGCAAAAGCTTTGCATCTGACATAGCCTGAGAATCATGAACTGCACATGCCGAATCATTCACAAATCTTTCATAGTCTATGAGCTTATATAGCCCACGACATAAAATGCCAGAAGCAATAATCACATCGCCATTTGAGAGATCATGGACTGTACACCTGTCATCAACGAATTTCACAGCCAAGCCAATCTTGGCTAATGCAGAAACTGATAACAGGTTCTTTTTTATCCCTGGCACAAATAAAGCATCTGACAAAGTGAAAGAACTACCATCAGCAGTAGTCAGAATGATCTTACCAACTCCCATAACAGGATAAGAGGAGTTATTGGCACATGTGACAGTATTCCCTGTAGGGGCAGGCTCGAGTGAAGAGAAGAAACTGCGCTGCGAGGTAATATGTTTGGTTGCCCCACTGTCAAAGTACCAAACATCTGAGTCCACTACAGACATGCACTGCTCATGAGAAGATGGGTCAAAACTGCAAATAGTAGTAAACGCCCATTCTTCTTCCTGCACAAGATTAGCATACTCTGTTTTCGGTGTAGAGGCTTCTGCAACAACCATTCTAGCCTCCTTTTTCTTTGCCTCTTTTGAAGCCAGTTTTGGACAATTCTTTATGATATGATCATTTCCTTTACAGTACTTGCAAAACAATTTCTGCTTTTCTTATTTCTTCTCATCTTTATCTTGGTTCTTCGATTGTGCAGCATTTGCAGATTTCTGCTTACTAGTAGAAGAGCTCCATTTTCCTTTGCCCTTTTGACTAGCCAGAAAAGCTTGATCTGCAACACGCATAATGGACCTGTTCTGCCTGGACTGATCTTCCTGCAACAGAACAGAGACTAATTCCTCAAATGACAAGGCATTCGGATTGCCTTTCATCATCAACCGAAGAGTAGAGGCAAAACTCTGATATGAATCAGGAAGACCATTCAGAACAATCTGCACAAGTGAGCTATCTGGTATAACCTCATCAGCAAAAATCAATTGTTCCTTTAGGTCTTTGATCTTTGTAAGAAAATTGTCCATAGAATCACCTTCATTCATGTGCTCACTCTCCAACTGTTTTCGGAGGTAAGCAACACGAGCCTCATTCCTAGCCTGGTACAAAGTGGTAAGTGTATCCCAAGCATCCTTTGCTCTTCTGCAAGAGCAAATGTGAGGAATAATGGCACGTTTGACAGACAAAGCTATCAATGCATGTGCCTGGGCATCTCTGCCATCCCAATGAATCTGCTCTACAGTAGGTGCAACGGAAACAGCAGCACGAACAGGAATCTGCGGAATATCATCTTCGACACCATCTTCATCAGCTCCAGCACCTGTATTTGTAGTACCTGTAGTCGTAGGTGTAACAGGACGTCTTTCAACACCCTGCACAATGTTCCACAGTCCTTTTGCAACTAGTACATGTCGCATCATATAAGCCCATAATGGGTAGTTGGTACCATCTAACTTATCCTCAACAGCCAACATACGGAATACATCACTGCTTTCAGCCATGGCCGGTGACTAAAATAGCTTGATGCAGAAAATTGATTGTATCTCAAAAAGTTGAACAAAACTGCCCAGGCGAGTTCTGCTAGACCTGTAGCAGACTTCGAGACGCTTAAACTGGCGAACAGAAACTGGTATATACCTTTGGCACAAAAGGACGAAATAGCCTGCACAAGCACTGCGATAGTGCGTTCGGAGGCCGAAACGAGCTCAGATCGCAATTTCGGCACCAGAGAGCGAAGCAGTTTTGATCTCTGAAACACCCTGAGTATGCTCACCAAATTTCATGCGAATCTGAGACTGCAAACGGAGGAGTGTCGACGGCGCCCTAGATGAAGCGACGACCTGCTCTGATACCAATTGTTGGAGATAGACGTCTGCGGAAGCACGCGAACAGCACAAGGAAGAAGAAGAAGCTTGGAGCACAAAACACACAATACTGAATGTATTACTGGAGAATGTACAAAGATAAGTAGCCCATTAGGGCAATAGGCGTATATACAAGCCGGGGGAAAAAAACCTCCTAAAGAGGGAAAAAAGTGCCCCGGTAGTCCTAGAGTGTTCACACACATCACTACCTAAATATATCAACAGCATTAAGACCAACTAGAATGAGATTGTATTTGGCAGCTCGCCATGTGCAATGCCCAATTAAGTTACTAGAAAATGTAACCTTTACAACTTGTGGAGTGGAGTTTGAGCACACCTTAGCCATATGTCAATTTGGCAAGATAGGTGATTATGAGATGATATTAGGAAGACCATTTATGCACTAGTTGAAGGTAGTACAAGACTTGGAAGATATGCAATATATCTTCACCACCAAGGCACCACAACAAGAATAAATCTCCAAAACTTCTCTTATAGGGATGTCCTTCCTCTCTAGTGGAACTAAGCTTATTTATGGTAATGATCAAGGAAGAGGATCAAGACGAAGAAGATTGCTATGAAGATTGTGATATTCATAGTATTATAATAGAACCAAAGTTTGACTCGAAAGAAATGTACCTAAAGGAAACTGGAGTAATATCCATGGGGGAATATTTTAATATATTCTTAGTAGAAGAGTAACCCAAAAACCTGAGCCAAGAGAATGACAGCTTAGAAGGAGAGGATCCATCTAGGGAATATTTTGAAGCTCTTAAAAATTTCAAGAAATATGAAAATTGAAGAACAAAAGATAACTAGTCAAATGCCTGAAAGAGAGACACTGAAGGGAGTAGCATATAAAAATGAAAACAAACCAGAAAAATAATTGTAACAAGAGAAAATGATGAAGACAAATGTAGCTTCATTGGAAAAGATGCTTCATTTGAGGAAGAACATGAGCTAGTGGAATTATTGCAAGAGTATTGGGATGTCCTTGCATGGACCTATAAAGACCAAAAAGCAGTAGACTCAAAGATCTTCTCTCATCAGATTCCTATGACTCCTAAGGTAAAACCTTTTAAACAAATGACATACATTATAATGATGTATACTCAGCCAAAATCAAAGAGGAAATAGACAAGCTATTGCCTATAGGATTCATTTCTAAAATTAAACATATAAGTTGATTTCTCCATTAGTGTTAGTGTGCAAAAAGAATGGAAAACTTAGGTTTTGTATCAACTTGAAGAAAGTTAATGCTGCCACCATTTGAGATAACTAGCCATTGCTAATCCAACCATATTTTGGAAAGAATACCAAGTAAGGAAGCATATAAATTTTTTAGTTCTCTGCTCTTAGATTAATTAGAGAGTAAAGGGTTCTTGGATGGGAGGAATCTAAGAGTCAAAAACCCTTTACTTACCAACTCAAATATCAAATCTTGTCACTTAATCAACCAACAATAGATTATCACTTAAATTCTAGCAAACTTATACACTTCCAACAATTATAGTCACCATGCAGATAATCTAAAGATTGTCAGATAATACAGATACTTTGGACTAGAGTACAATAATGAAAGTAAGACGATTCACCTTGTGCTTAGTTACTATTTCGATTAAATTGAAGTGAATAGTATGACGTTCATAAGACAAGTGAGATTCATCATGCATAGGTAACACCATCACACCGCAACTTCTTATTTACTTAATCAGAATTACAAAACATGCAGATCAGAGATAAAAATAGAGTCAAGAATAACACAGAATAGAGTACACCAAGATATGTAGCAAATGTGCCCCTCGCTCCACTAGCCATCAGGTTGGTCTTACAACCTTCCTATACCATCTCTGTGTGCACAGTGGGTAAACTTCTTTATATTGAAATCAGTTATGACGCTTGCAAATAGTCAGGTGCCTTTTCGATTTATCAAAAGAAGAAAAATATACATCAAAGTACAATGCTCCAAAAGCTAGCCTAAATCATGGCAGGCATGGAGGACCAAGCCCTACTATGGCTCACTAGGAGGTTCCTCATCCTCATCAAATTTTGTGAGCACATCTTGAATAGCAACTTTGAACAATCATGGACCTTCAAAAAAGTTGTTTGAATTCATTCCTAAACCATTTTTAATAGTGGGCAGACTGCACCTTGATCCAATAAAACTACGTCTGAGACTTGAGAATAGGCCGCCATGCTATCATACAAAACTACTTTCACCTGTGCAGCTACTAATTGGGCACCTATTTCTTCATGTACATAGAAGTTATGGCATAGTGTAGCTCGATTGGTACAGTGTGTGATCTTCAACCTAGCATGGGTGGTTTTGAGTATAGTGGCAACCTCGTAATGCCATTTTTCTACAATGGTGAGGGCAAGCAGTGATGCAAGTGACTTCAGTGGATAGTGTTTGGTTATTCTGTTAAATTTCAGCTAGACAGATGGGGAGAACTAATTTTTCTTATTGATCTTTGTCGAGGTGGTATGAAGAGCCAATGATTCTAGCCTACAGGCCTTCATTTATCTTAATGAGCTTCAAAATTTATTATGCATAATGTATGCCATGTACCTCAACTATCATTGATTTTGATGTCAATTGGTCAAGTTTATGACCATGGTTACAAGGTGGTTTTCTATGCTCAGTGTTGGGATATCAAGCTCAACATGTATTGATCAAGGATGACACATGTCACTTTTTTATTTCTTTGACATGTGTAGTGGTCATGTCAGTATACTTCATTGAGATTTACTAAACCTATCTACCGTTTCTTGCCAGCTCACTCATTCTCAAACATTGGGTTTTTCCTTATGTATTGTTCTTTATATATTGCACTAGTTGTATTGTTTTATTAGGTCATTCTTGTATATTCCTTTTATTTAGTAGAAGAAGAAGAAGATCATTCTTCATTGCCTGGATCTATTTGTCTGCTCCTCTTTGAGTGTGAGAGTGTGAGAGGGAGCTCTCTTCCTTATCTCCTTCCTCGTGACATGCTATCAAAGCCAGTGTGGTTGAAGAGAGATTGTGGATAATAGCGACAGTGAAGAGTACATGAGAAGGCATGGAGAAAGTTTGATTCACAAATGACTTGAAATTTCTAAAAAAATTGGTGCGAAGGTAGAAGGCATCAAAATATTTTGATGAGATATCATCCCTTTTTTTGATATTTCTATTTTGGATCCATCTCAACCTCCATTTTGAGCGTGCAAGGTGGGACCCATAGAAAAATCAGGTGATTTTGCAAAACTATAACGTGTGTTCTACTCGACTACTCAAATAATCTAGATCCAAAATTTCAAGCAATTTTGTGTACTATTGATATATGAAAACTGTGTTTTTCTAAGATTTAACTATCACGTCTCAGTGTGATAGTATTCAAGAAGAGATACTACTTCCAGTGTTTTTGTAGATTTGCAAATTGCTACAGAAGTTGTAAAGTGTGGATGGAATGAGTCAATAAGTGAATACACCTTGAAAACCAAAAGAATATTAGTCACTTACATCTATTGGTATGAATGTAGATAATGATGATAAGGTGGAAGTGTGTATTCATGGTTTACGAGCTTCATATAATAATTTCAAAACTTCTACACAAACCAAGGAAACTATTCTGAATTTTATTGATCTGGTGCTCATGCTGATTATTGAAGAAAAGAATCTTGTTGAGAACTCAAACTCCCAAGGAAAATATAGTTCTAACTAGGTATTCTACTCTGGCAGAGTAAGAGGCAGAGGTAGAGGTTTCAAAAGTGGAAGAGGAAATAGCAACCAAGACCAAGGTCAACATCAGAATCATGCAAGAGGTAGAGGACAACTTCAAGGCAAGGGGAGCCAAAGAGGCTGCAAAAATTTCCAAAGAAATGATTCAAGTAATGACAATAAAGGATGTTAGAATTATGGTAAACTTGGACACTTTGAATGTGATTACAGGTTGAAGAATCAAAATAACTTAAGGTAGCAAAACAACTATGCATCCACAAGTGTAGATGATTCTGAGAAGTTGTTCATGGTCCAACATCACATGATGAATACGATATCTACTGATGTTTTCAAAATCAAATGGTAAAGTTTGATATGTTGATTGAGGTGCTTCAAATCACATGATCAGTCATGGAGAGTGGTTTAGTAGTTTGTATAAAAAGCCAGCTCTTGGATATGTTGAGATAGGCAATGACACATCACATCCTATCAAGCATACAGGAAATATAGCATTGTTTATGGAGGACGGGAAGGTAAAACATCTTGTTGATGTGTTGCATGCTCCAAATATAACAAAGAATCTGGTTTCTTTTGGACAAATGGTTGACCAAGGATTACAAGTCAAGTTCAATGTTGATGGGTTATATGTAGAAGAGTATAAACAAGATGGAAGATTGATTTCCAAAGTAAACAAAGTGGGTAGGATGTTCACCTTAAATGTAAAAATTCCTCAAATGAATGCATCCATGTTTGCAAAAGGTGTAGGAGTTATTGTTGATATAGAGTTATGGCACAAATGAATTGGACATGCAAATTTATAGAGGCTAAAATTGATGAATTCAAAGGAGATCGTCAATGGACTACCAAATTTCAAGGTTGCAGAGATGCAAAAGGTATGTGCAACATGTTAATTTGGTAAACCGTTAAGAACATCATTTTCGCATTACAAGCATGTCACTAAGAACGTGCTAGAAATAATACATACTGATGTTTGAAGTCCTGTATAGACCACATCTAGGGTGGTTGCACGTTCTTTGTTACTTTCATTAATGACCATACACAGAAAGTACGGGTGTATTTAATGAAAGATAAGAGTGAGGCGTTCACTCACTTTTAGAATTTTAAGACTATGGTGGAAAAGCAGATAGGGAAGTATATTCAGACATTACGATCTATTGGAGGAGGTGGATACATGTCAAATGAGTTCAATAGCTTTCTAAAAATTCATGGAATTCAACTATAGTTTTCATGCAGGTACACATCATGATAGAATGGTGTTGTTGAACATAAAAATAGACATATTGAAAAAATAGAAAGAACCTTGATGGTTGAGAAGAATATGCATCATTGTTATTGGGTAGAGGTTGTGCACAATGTTGTATATATCATGAACACAACTTTGACTGCTATTGTACATCAAGTTACACCTGAAGAGAAGTTTATAAGAAAAAATCCAAACTTATCACATATGAAAGTATTTGGCTATATTGCATATTTACATGTTCTAGATGAGCTGAGGATGAAGCTTGATCCAAACGTAGAAAAATGTATATTCATTGGATACTCCCTTGAGAAAAAGGGATATAAATATTATAACCCACTCACAAGACACGTGAAGGTAAGCAGAGATGTGGTGTTTGATGAAATTTCATGCTTCTATGTAGAGGCCAAAGAAGGAATTAATCTTGACTCAAACAAAGAAGGAAATGTTGAAAAAGCAAGTTCAAAATTTCAAGTTTTGAGTGGACCTGATACATCACCAAGAAATAGTTCCAACTCAAATCCATGGAGTGGAAGACTTCGTGGAAATTTCAATCCAACAAATTCATCAACTACATTGAAGAAAGGTAAAGAAAAGATTTTTGCTGGTAGTAAAATATCTATAGGTTTTGTAGACATTGACGGAGATTCAAGCAATTCAAAAAAGATTCTGATGAGGAACTTGGATTGCCCTCTGTGAAGACTCCATGAGTAAGAAAGGCACATGTGGATGATCCAAGGAGAACTAACCTAGGACTAAGAATATTTAGGAGGATGCAGAATATAGTGTAACGATTGACATATGATAGTTATATGGCTTGTCAGTGTGCCTACATGAACAAGGTAATAAAAGATGATGACCTTATTTTGAAGATGCAATTGGAAACATAGATTGGGAGAAAGCTATGGATAAGGAGATGGCTACACTTTATGGAAATGAAACATGGAAGTTGGTTCCATTGTTGTAAGGAAAGAAACCCATAGGCTACAAGAGGTATACATGCACCAGCCACAAGGAGATAAAGATTCAAAGCACCTAGAATATGTTTGCAAGTTGCAAAAGGCTTTGTATGGGCTTAGACGGGCCCCTCATACTCGGCATGCAAGGATTACTGATTACTTCTTCACCATTGGATTTTCTATGTGTGATACAGAGCATTCATTATATGCAAAAAGGGATGATGATGGCAACATAATTATGGCTATTTATGTTGATGACTTGATTATAGGAGGTGATAATAAAGAAAGCATTAAAGAGGTAAAGAAACTCCTCATGCAAGAATTTGACATGAAAGATCTTAGTGTGTTGTGCTATTCTTCGGCCATTGAGTTTATACATATAGAAACAAGTATATGGATGTCCCAACAGCAATATGCCTTGCCTTGAGTATGCTGCAAAAGTATAGTATGGCTTATTGTAAGCCAATCTCTATGCCATTGGATCAGTATTTAAAGTTGGATACTAAAACAGGTGAAGCATTGGAAAATGCTACTATGTGAAGGGCTTTGGTGTGCAAAATAAGAGGATCAAGGAGGAGATGGAGGGAGAGAGAGGAGAGAAGATACGTGCATGCATGCATGAGAGCCTCAAAACCCATATAATGATCTCTCTTGAGGCAATGCTCTATATATGATATATATATATGAATATAGGGGTAAGGTCACATGACCCTTACATTCCCAACAATCTCCCGCTTAAGGATCAATGTGACCATAAGTGGAAAAATATACAAAAGAATGGTGTAGGACTATACACTAATGTACAAGAAGAGTCCGGATCTCCACCCATATAGATCAACCTACACCAATTGCCTCGAACAAGGTGTATCCATGCACCTCAAATTGCTCTAGACTCATATCGATAAGAGTCTAGCTCACATCTGATTGATACAAGAATTGATGAAGTTCTTGCAAAGTTCCCACTCGCTCTATGCATGTGTCAATCATCGAATGACTGACAACTCCAAGTGCAAATGCTCCAATAATAACTGCAATATCTGGCCTCAAGTATAACAACTCGTACATCAAACTCTTGAATGCTCACAAAACCTATGCTATCTTGGCTAACCTAAGCATGTCATCCATGCCTGTATCCAAGGAATCCAAAGCACCATCGTCAAGACCAACATGTCCTGATATATATGTGTCAACATCTGGCATGAGTGAATCCAAGAATGAATGCATGATTGCTGACTCATCAACATCTAAATCAATCATCCTCTCAACCAAGGAAGTGGCTAGCTATGCACCTTGAGAGCTAGTATGCTTTGGCATACACTGTGTATCATAAGAGCTATCCTGCTCTACCACATCAACTGTATCATCATGCTCCACATGAGCTAACTACACAACATCAATACCAAGGTCAAAGTGATGATCACACTCTAATTGAGTATCATCATAATGCTCTAGATGAGCATCCATATCATGCTCTAAAGCATCCAACTGATCATCCAAAGTGTGCTCCATAAGAGCATCCACATGATCAATAAAATCATGCTCTGTATAAGCATCATGACCATCCAAGACATGCTATATATGTGCATCCATATGAGCATCTGAATCCTGTCATACATGTGCATCGTGAATTTCATTATACCTATCTATAGGTAGATAAAATGAGACATAACGAGTCTCACACTGCACATAAGGCTGAACTCCCACTAAGATGAGATTGTCTCTCACATGGAGTACTTGCAGTGGATACCTATGCCCGACCTTGGCACCTCTGATAAGCATAAATTATCCCAAGTGCAATTGAAAATGATGCTCACCAAGGAATGAATAACATTTGCTCTCTTGTAACTGGCTAACTAAAATCAAGCTCATAGGGAATGAAGGCACATAACATACATCTCTAAGTATAAGTGATGCTTCACTAGGTAACATAAGGCATACATCTCCTGCACCCTCAATGTCATATGACGTACCATCAAGTAAGTGAACACATCCACGACTCTCACTTGAGAATCGATAAAACCACTCGTGATGTGGTGTAACATGAAAAGTAGCTAATGCATCAAGCAACCAAGCCATATGTGTGCTATCCAATGAACAAGAGGAATCCTAAGATGACCATAGAAGAAAGTGATATCACCATCACTAGCATAATCAACTGCCATGGACTCTCCTGAAATCACTACCTGATCTTCATCACGTGCATATCTTTGACATCTTCATCGTATCCGCCTAAAGCAACATCATCAAATATGACCCTCACACCATAGTGCCAACATCAATGCTATCAATGTGATCTATGTCACATATGAGTCAATTGACTTGCATACATATCATGTCGTCTCTGCCATAATGCACTACTCATCTCCTCATACATAACAGACTCATATATAGAATCCACAAGCTATAATCAGATAGTGGAGCTAGCCAATGCATCCATATCCATGCATACATGGTCGAGCATGTCACAAGGCCTCTGTGCATCTCTATGCGTATACATGTGTAACCTTGCATGAACCAATGTATGCCACATCTAAGCTTTCTATCTCAGAAAGTCAGTGCCATCAAACTGAGAAGACATCATGATCGCAATCCAAGAGACTAGAAACAATACTCTATCCTCAATAGGATCACACATGCATATCCATATGCATAACTCATATCACAAATGTCTTACTGGAGAAGAAAAACCATGTGAACCACCTATCACATAACCATGCATCTAGCATGCAGATAAAACCATGAGCATAAGCCCGCTCACCAAGTCTCCAAACTGATCAAGTAGATGTGAAGGAATCTTGGAAAAAATCGACAAAGGATCCCTTGTAAATTGAGCAATCATAACAAGATAACAAATAACGAAAGAATAATGAGTAACATGTCACCACTTATCACTGATCCAACCAAAGATAATTGCAAATACATATGCCAAAAAATTGATGGCACACACCAATACAATGGCGATACACCTCTCACTCAAGAATGAATCCTATAAGATGGTCTAATCTATCACGAATTACATATGATCAAATCCAAGTAAATGGATATAAGTGATCCAAAGCTATCACGTAAGCATAAGGGATCTACTCGAGTTCTCTTCTAACATAAAAGCCATTGAAATTTTGAAAACATATCCTCTGTAAAATGGAATCAGAACCAAAATAACCATGTAGGAATCACCACCCACATATAGCAAGAATCACACTAGCAAATAAGATATCAAATCAATGAACATATACTAACAGAATAGCTAATCAAGGTGATAAATGAGTATATGTAGATCATCTTCCTCCAAAGAAAACAAGGATACAAGCACTAGCCAAGATCCAAAATCAACTCTCATAAAATCATGTGCAACTAGAAAGTAAATTCATAACCAAGAGGCATAAGCAAGATATAGACCACAATTTCACGATATTTCCACTGATAATACCATGGTCAAACTCATGATGACATAAACCTCAAAAAAGATATACTACAATGTCATCTTACATGCCAAACACGTGATAAGATCATGCTCTACTCTCATACAGAGGAGCTACCGTAGTGATCATACATGGAAAATGCCTTCAAGCTCTAAAACCTAAGAGCTTGCACACCAAAAATTCTCTCTCAAAGAAGTTCCAAAGCAAAATGAACCTTTAAAAGCAATAGCGTTCTTATGGTGAAAATAGGTTGCTCTATGTTTTATTATTTTAGAGATGATAATCTCCAAATTTGAGTTTTTACTCTACAGCAAACTTCAAGAACTCTTTCTTGCCTATGTAACGATATATAGAACACCTCAATCGCAGGTCTGTAGCTCAAGATATACACAAAACAAGCATCTACTATCAATTTCACATTCACCTGTATCACTGCTGCTCTATATTTTGCAGTTTTGGTGACTTAACACTGAGAATTTGGATCTGTATTCTGCTACAAAATTGTAGTTACATTTTCAAGATATACATAAAATATTAAATCGCTTGAATTGGACTTGTAAAACTCAAGTTACAGCCTAAAACTTGATCTATTATCCAAATGATTGTAGATTCGTCTTCTACATTAGTCTATGTTTTTTCAAATTTTCAATGATTTAGAACTTTGAACCAGGTTCTATGCTCTTCTGTGAAGTTATAGCCCTCTATCTCATTTACACACAGAACTTTAAAACACACTAATTGGATCTTCCTAACCCAAATTATGGCCAAAATACCGAACAGCTGTTCAGAGGTGCCGACTTGTACTTTCACCTCTTGTGACCTAACCTTCCATTGAAGCTTCTTGCACACCAGCTTTTATCAAGCTCTCATATCAATGAAGGGCTTTGATGTGTAGAAGAAGAGCAAGGAGGATATGGAGGGAGAGAGAGAAGAGAAGATACAAACATACATGTGTGGGAGCCTCAAAACCCATATAATGATCTCTCTCTCTCTCTCTCTCTCTCTCTCTCTCTCTCTCTCTCTCTCTCTCTCTCTCTATATATATATATATATATATATATATATATATATATATATATATATATATATATATATATATATATATATATATATATATATATATAAGGGTAAAGTCACATGACCCTTATATCCCAAACACTATGTACAGGAAAATTATGAAAAGTTTGATATATCTCACAATTAGAAGGATTGATCTAAGCTACACAATTGGACTTGAAAGTCAATTCATGCAGGTTCCTAGGAAACAGCATTTAGATGCAATGAGATGCACTCTACGTTATATGAGTGCTACTTTGGATTATGCACTATTTTATGAAGCTGGTGTAGATTCGAAGGTTCATGGATACACCGATATAGATTGGGCTGGTGGTATTCGAGATAGAAGATCTACTAGTGGCTTTCTATTCTCACTTGGGAGTATAGCTATTACATAGACCAGTAAGAAGCGATCCACTATTGCTTTGTCGAGTATAGAGGCTAAGAATAAAGGTGTTGCAATAGAAGCATGTGAAGCATCATGGTTAAAATGCTACTTGTAGATTTAGGTGTAGAAGTGCAAAAGCAGATCATCATCTATTGTGATAATCTTCGTAGCATTTAACTAGCATGAAATCTTGTTTTTCATGCTAGAAAAAACCATGTTGAGGTATATTATCACTTCACCAGAGAAAAGGTATTAGAAGATGATATTGATCTTGTTTATGTGAGAATAGATGAGAAAGTTGCTCATATTTTCACTAAAGCACTTGGAGCTGAGAAGCTGAATAAGTTTCGAAAGATGCTTGGATTAGAGGATATGATGTTGAGCTTGAGGGGAAGTCTTGAGATATCAAGCTCAACATGTGATGATCGAGGATGACATGTATCACTTTTTTATTTATATGTCATGTATAGTGGTCACAGTGGTATATGTCAGGGATACTTCACTAAGCTTTACTAGATTTCTCTACCGAGAGTGATGGCACATTTGTTTCTTGTTAGCTCACTCATTCGTGGAAATTGAGTTTTCCTTATGTATTGTTCTTATTATATTGCACTAGTTGTATTTTTGTATTAGGTCATTCTTGTATATTTCTTTTATGAAGTAGAAGAAGAAAAAGAAGAAGATAATTCTTCCTTGCCTCAATATGTGTGTGTGCTCCCCTTTGAGTGTGAGTGTGAAAGTGTGTGAGTGAGCTCTCTTCCTTATCTCGTGAAACTTAGTCCTTATGCATATCAAAGGGCATGTATTTGGCATGGCCGTTTGGGCCAAGAGACATTGGTGGATAAAGTTTTATAGCCTGTTATATCCGAGATTTCTCCATTTCTTCTTCTTTTGGACTTCTTTGTAGGTTCTTTGCTTTGGTTTCCATGCCCCCAACCAAGTCCGATACTTGATAGACAATTTGATGAAAGTTAACCACCCACTTGAAGTCATTAAGTACTACTTTAAGACTTCCAAGTCTACAACTCCAACAAGTCTACAACTACAACAACCTAGGTATTGAGAATTATCACTAATCCACCATATTTTGGTAACACATCTTGAAGCCAACTCTTTTCATTTTAGCTCAACTTGATGATTGGGCTAGAGTAGAAGTCTTTCATAAATGGCCCATAGAGAGCTGATCTTGCATGGATGAAAAACCACCCTCATAGTGGACTATTTGCCCATATATGGGCTAGTACATAACAACTATTGACACAATGTGTATTAAATCAATCAACAAAATCCATCCATAAGATATCTCAGCTTTGTGCAAATTTTGCTCTTATTTGCTACGTATACTCGTCCCTTTGTAAAGTATTGATGTCAAATCTTTAGCAACAACACAAAATCTATCAAAGCTATGGTGTTGTTCTTGAAGTTCCTACATGATAAGACTGTGAAAAAGTTATGCCACTCTCTAGACAAAGACCGTCCAACTTGTGTAATCCAGAGCAAGTCCTCATGAGACCATGGAGATTGTCTTGTTAAGTCGAGGGCATCAACTAAAGATATCATCAAGATGTGATCTAGAGATTACAAACAATATCCACCATGAGCAACCTTCTATTGCACTTATTTGAATATGGTATTAACGTCTCATATAAATTGGATCACCCTTATGATTAATCAAATGTTTAAGCCTGAATTAAAATGTGATCTTCAACCAAAATCTATAGGTTGAAGGCAAGCATCATAGATATTACATATTTCCTATGGAAGCCAATATCGAAAAACTACATATATAGATAAGCTTTTGTGTAACAATTTAAGACCTGCCAACTCTTATGTAAACCCTTCCCGCATGAATGGCATAATCAAGATAATAGTTCACAAAGACAAATGTTGATTATGAAGTGTACTATAAAGCTAGGATGAAACGTACCTTCAACATTAGGATGGAAATACATCAATCTCAAAGAAGACAAAGAGTATAAACCCATCCTTTTCATTCATTAAATCTTTGTAAAATCCCTTGAATATGATTTAGCACCTCTAAAAATAAACAGTTTTATAATCCCTCTTTGGGGACAACGTACTAAGCTTCTCATTCTTTATACACCTAAACTAAATCTCTTCATAAAGATGGTTTAGGAATGCCTCTAAAGGATCAACCCTAAAGCCCTATGAGGATGTTTATGTACTTAAATGTACACTCTTAATATGAAATATCAAACCATAACCTCATTACATCCTTTATGCATGACATGACTCTAACCATAAACTACCATGCATCAAGGTGAGGTTCACAAAATGCAAAGAGAGGGTTGATGGGATTGTATGTCCCTTTGTGCGTGATTTCATATAAACCTCGTCTAAAATCCCACTCAAGAATTATCTTTTTCCGTTAGAAAACTTAAAACGGCAGGTTTGTCAATATGAAGTTCACGAATACACATCTTCTTCAGTTGGAGGTCAGGAGTCATTGCTTAGCTGTTATACCTGTATATATCTTCTCTTGCTGGTCATAAATAATCTTGTGTTTCAATGCCTCTGTAAGAAATGCTATTCGAACAAAGCTTCTTTGTGTGACTCTTTTAAGTGCTCAGCCCAACGTGAAGTATGAGGCTACTGTTTTTTCACTGTTCATAAATAATTTTGTGTTTCAATGCCTCTAAGTAAAGGCTATTCGAACAAAGCTTCTTTGTGTGACTCTTTTAAGTGCTCAGCCCAACGTGAAGTATGAGGCTACTGTTTTTTCAATACTATCAACCATGGCATAGTCAGCTAAACTGATATGCTTATAAATTACCCTGACATATTGATTTTGCTAATCAAATAGTATACAGAAACCACCCTTGAAAATGCTCTGCACAGTAAACATGCTCAACAGTAGCCCATTGACAGCCTACAACTGCTCAATTCTGATAGTAAACATTGTCATTCCTGAGCCACTAAAGTTTTTTCAACTACTTTGCGCTAAGTTGCCCTTACATGATTAAGAAAATGTGCACAAACTTCGGAAGCTAAGTGTTGAAGATGTTGTGTGATCCACACCCAAGCTGCCCATCAGCCCTACATGAGATGGACTAAACAGTAACTGGTAATTCTAAAAACACTAATTTATTTGAGACGAAAAAAATAAAATAAGATCCAGTACCTTGGAGTTTCAATACTTCAGCTCCAGCTTGGGACTATCAGAAGCAAGAACAGCATAACGTTGTCTCCTGCATATATTAATTCATGGTCGAGGTATACTTCTTTGAGCATCTTCATTTCATGATCCAAAGTTCTCAGGCATCAACATGAGGATGACCAACATTGATACTGTCATATATCACATGTGTTTTGGCCTTGTAAGGACCATAACGATAGATAACTAGCAGATGTTGGACATTTTCCTCACTCCTGAATACAATCAATCTGCTTTTACCGAGTGTTCACATTCTTTCTTTCAAAAGCCAGGTCCCTTTCGATGCAAAAAGGTGATTTGAATGGGCATCATATACATTAGCAACCAGACAACTTGAAGTGATATTAGTATGGAGGAGTCTATTATCATGAGATTTAATATCATCTCACGATTTGATATAAAGACATAATGTCATAAATGCTCTGAAAAATTTGTGTGTTTTGTTCGTGGACCAGTGAAAGATCTTTCCATTGAGCAGAAGTTCTGTAACGACATGAAAGTGATCCGAGATCATCCAGTGATCGAACTTTTTTTGGGGGGGGCTCCACAGAGGAGAGGGGAGGGAATAAGCAAAGTAGGGTATACTGAATTATTTACAACAGATGACCAAGCTCCCTTCCTGAAAATATGAACAATGGAGAGATAAGAGTGTGCACAATATCTGCTAATGGCGAGGAGACTCCATACATAGCCGATCTACCAATTAATACAAAGATGAGCCGAAACGTCCATCCTTAGATGAAGGATTTCTTTTTGCACTGACATCATTAATGTAATAACTCGAAAAAAATTGGAGACTAATGGCCTTTTTAGATCGTTGCAAGGGAAAGCTCATGGAGTTCATTGAGAATCCATTCTTCACCTGTTTCACCCCCCAGCACAACCGCTCGAGTCCCCCCTACAACACATGTGCTATGCCCCCATGCAAACTTTGGCTTTTGCCCAGGTACATCAAGCCGCCTCCAAGTAGGCTTTTCCTCTGTGGCATCTAACAAATAGAGTTGTGATGCTGAATGCAGCCCTGCAATTGAACCACCAAAGATAAGAACACGTCCACCAGGTAGGCTCACTGCAACATGGTCCAGCCTTGGGGGTGGAACTGAACCTCCAGGATTGCTCACCAAATGTTTCCAATTGGGCTCCTCTTCAGCAAGATCAATCGTATATACATCACTTGATCTCAACTTCAAAGATCCACTTTTTGCAAAACCTCCAAACATCAGGATTTTCCGGCCCTCATAAACAGATAATGAATGGCCAAGGCGTGATGGAGGACTCCAAGATACTGGTATTTCTTTCCACATGGGCTTATCCATCATTAAGTCCAGAAGAAATGTATCACTTAAAAGCACACCAGAATCAGCACAACCACCAGATACAACTAACTTTGTTCCATCTAGGGTGCATGAGCTATGCCATGATCTTGGAAGAGGAGGTGCAGCTCCTGCAACTTCTCGCCATACAGGCTGCTGGGCATCTAAGTCCAGAACAAACACATCGTTGAGTAGTCCATCCCTCCCACATCCTCCAAACACCACCAACCATGACCCATTCAGACAAGTGAGTGTATGGCCCCACCTTCCTGGTGGTGGTGAACTCACATGAACATGTCTCCATTCTGGTGATGCCGCACCTAAATCAAGAACAAAAGTGTCATTCATGGGCTGCATATTGATACCTTCCCCACCAAAGAGCACTAATCTATTGCCAACTGCGCAAGCACTAAAATTGCACCTAGAGGGTTCCACTGCACCACCAACAGCTATCTTCCTCCATGCCGCTCCTTCCAGAGATGTTAGCTCTCTAGCAAGTCTTCCCCATCCCAGCCTTCTTGTCCCTGGCACAGCTTCAAGGACTGATGTGGTTTCCACTCCCCATGCATTTTGGCATACAATTTTCCACAGGTCTTCATTTCTTGTGAGTTGAAATAACCTTGTGCAAACAGAACCAAGGGAAGCAACATCTCTTGGTGACAATTGTGCTAAAATTTTCTGGGCCAAGACCTCATCACTTAGATCCAAAAGCCCACATCGACGATGTCGAGAAGACCTCTCAGATGCAGGAGTTCTCCCTCTACGGAATGCAGATTCTTCTGTAAACCATTCTGCTGTATAGAGAGACTCTTTGAAGAGACTGGAAGATACAGGCCCTAGATCAATATTTGCTTCCATAAAAATTTGAATTCCAATAGTATGTGAAACTGCCCCATCATCACTACGAATGGGAGTCATGCACAGCCTGTTCATCATTGGTGTCCCATCCTTTCTGAAGTTGAGTAGCTCCCCACGAAACTCACACCCGTACTCGAGGCATCCTCGCATCTTGCTCACAACTGTTGTATCAACCAAAGGATGCCTTCTCTTTGCAAAGGGTCCTCTATACTGCAAAAAGCGGCTGCATCAAACACAAACAGCTGGATGAGAATCACAAGGGACAAAGCTACATAATAAAATTATTGAAAAATGGTGACTGAAAATAACATCTACAACCATTTCATCTTTGTTCTAATCCTGGTCTAAGAGCATGATTCTTCTCACACATTTATTCAAGGCTTGAAGGCTTTCATTTCAATAATCATAAATCATATAAAGGACTTAATATCACGAAGAATTGAGTGAGATTATCTTTTTACAGAAACTTGATAAGAACCTTGTAAAAACGAATTGGTATGTTTTCATGCCTTCAACAAAATCATTGATAAGAAACACAGCCACATTATGTAAGAAAATACAAACACCCATGAAAAAAGATCAGCATAAAGCATACTAAGTACAAAGAAAAATGAGTCCAAAGCAAAGGCAGATGCAAACACTCTCATACTCCTAAGCATGGAAAATAAAAAGAAAAAAATCTGGACATTCCTTTTTTTTTTTCCTGTTCTAAACAAAAAATATTTTTACTTTATCTTTTTCTGAATATGGGGGGTCTTAAGAGTGTTGTAGATCACGGTTTAAATTACTGTTTTAAATATAGGGTCTTAAGAGTGTTGTAGATCACGGTTTTAATTACTGTTAATGCTAAATTTAATGCATTGGAAATGAATGGAAGGAAGAAAAATTTATAACACTTCAAAATAAGAATGAAATATGATAAAATGAAACAAATCAACAAAACAAAACAACAAAAAGGAAAGAATTTTGGCCAATCCCAACAATTATCAGATTTTAAAGTAAAGATGCATAGATTGGACGAAAACCTATGATTGGATCTTAGCTAGCTGTGAAAATTTTAAAAATAATATTGATGATAGTTAACGTAACTTCAATGATTTTCAACAGTATCAATTTAAAGACACTTTAGTACTTTATTTATAAATGGGTGAAAATCTGTATCCACATGAAGATTTGTCCAATGCCCTTGAATGTATGTGCCAAGAAAAGGGAGAAATCTGCAGCTGATTGGGTTACTGTTCAGGATTCCCGAGGATAAGCATCATGAGCCTGAGAATGATCTAGCCTAAGGAGATATAATAGCTCACAAGGAAAACACAAAATAAGATACTGTCCTTAAAGACTTTAAGAATTGAATGTCCATATGTTAAAAACGTTCCAAGAACCTCTAGACTTCAAAATTTTCCAATTTTAAATATTTCTAAATTCAAAATTAGCTTTTCTGCTTGATTTTATTTTCTACAAAAACTGGCACCTCATTTATATAAGCTTTTTCTTATTGCAGCAAAAGGGTCAATCTTATGTTTTATCGTTTATTACATCTCTGTTATTTTCCTATTAGATAGCAATGCAGCCTAACGAACAATGTCAGAGGAGATGGGTGTGACTGTCCAGAGGGAGACAGTTCACTGCTGTAAACATACACTCATTAAGCAAAGAAACTGGAAACATGGCAGAAAAAAACACTGCTGCTCCAAAATGAGAGGAATGACTGCCATATATATCGCAACCTCCATGAACAGAGCTGACCAACAACCCAGAGGACATCAGCATCATGCTGAGAATAAATACCCAAAGGAAGACAAAAACAGGTAAGAGAGTATAGCCACGGGCAAATGAGCAAAATAATGTCAGTCAGCCAGCACTTGATGTACTGGCAAGTCCGAAACACATGGGGCAAAGTTCCATCGTAGGCACCACACCAAGGGTGTGGTAAGTAAAGAACCAGGGAGCCATGCCTTTGCACCACCCACCATAAAAAAAAAGGGAAGAAAAACGCATAGCACCAAGTCACACCAGAGGAACTCTGATGTAGAGGCAACTGTTTCTTCCATACACTAATACATTCGTGTCTCCACCAACAGATCAGCATCTTCTTCATAATCCAAAGTAAACAACCGATTGGACCACATTTGCATAATTTGGCTGGACTGGACAGCAGCACCAGTGGTGGTGAAGGTAATAATAACAATAACAGTAACAATCCTCCTCCCACTGTGGCTGCCAGCACACTGCCACAACTAACTCCTACTGCTGCTCTAACAACGAACTCCTACCACTGTCGCAACGACTAACTCAAACCACAATCGTGCCAACTACCTCCTGCAGCCACTGCAACGACTACTACCTGATGCTGCCACACTATGAGTCTATGACAGCTACCACCACTCCCACAACAGCTATCACTACTACCACCACAACTACCGCCACTGCCACAACAACAAAGACTACTATAACCACCACTATTGCCACCTGATGGGGGACAACTGGTCCTCCCTCCCCTCGACCATGGCACTATCTCAAACCCAAATACCATCTAACCCCAGATAGAGTAGGTATGAATCTTTACCTAACATCCCACTATCTCATGACCATACACAATTACATCTAGTGTCTAAATTACGATCTTTGTTCCGCATACACATGGCTCCCCTAATTTGGTGGTCACTCATCGTTTGGACGCTCGATACAATCACACATAAAAAAGGTGGGTATTTATTTCTAATGCAACGAGGTCTTAGAGATTCATTTCCAACCCCTCTTCTCGAGCAAAAGCACAAGTTCTTCATTCTGGTGAATAATTATTTCTAACATGAAGAATAATGCAAAGCGGATTGGAATATCCACACAACACATACAAGGAGGTTAGGTCGAGCACATAAGAAAAATGAAATCCAATTGGTAATCTTACATGAAATTCTTTATCAAGAACTCAAGCTATTTCAAAATCTCATTAAAATAACTCTCTACATATAGCCTACATACATATGTAGATGTCAAATTGTACCAAAAATTAACGAACCTCAACAAAATTTTCTCACAAGTTCAAATATGTAAACAGATTTACAAACTAACAACTGAAGTTGAATAAAGTTCGTCCCGAAAAAATTCTCCTTCTCCATTCTTTTTAAGGTTTATATATGAGACATATTTGATATGTGTTTCCCCCATATCCCCCTCGAAGTAGAGGTTGAATAAAAGCATAATATACATGATGTACAACTTGAACCGTTAATTGGTCATACAACAAGCAACAATCTAAACTCCATCTTTGTCATAGTAAATATGTATTTCAATGTAATTGGGATATGGACAAAATTCAGTCCAGACTCCACATCAACTCCACATCAACTGCATTTGATTGTTGAAGAAAATGGGTGTTACATCTGTAAAACAATAGGACATCTGAACGGATGCTTGAAGAATGTCGAATCAAGAGTGAAATGTGCAAGCATAGTGAGTCGGACCACCTCCTTGAGTGAGTCCTATGAATAGGATTATCTCTGGGTGCACAACACTTGGGCTCGGCCCTTGGAGTCACCTGCACACCTATCTCATGTGGGTGTGGCGGTATGGGACACCAATGCTTGTGGTGAGGACCACTTGAGTTGTTGTAGCCCGTAGGCTCCCAACTCAAGAGTGAGCTTATATATTGGCTCTATAGCTAGGAGGTAAGTCTCATGTTCATCCTTTTATGTTTCTCACGTGAATGGCTTGGACTTTTGAGTTAATAGCACAAAGAATCTTGGTGGGGTGCCAAAACATGGATATCAACTTCCCTCATCAAACATATACAACTATAAGTCTCCTTACACTTTACCTTACATATATGGACAATTATTGTGCCTTGTTTCTCATAATCCATAAAATGCATGACTTGTCAAGAAAGAAGTGATACTCATTAGTGGAGTGTCATGCATTCATATCTTTGAGCCAAGAAAAAGTGATACCCATTAGTGCAATGTCATGCATTCAGAGTTTTGATCCAACAAGAACCTACAAATGTAATGAAGTTCCTCACCCATCATAGAGAATCTTGTTTATCATTTACTTGTCACGCAAATGAATCAGACATCCAATGGTTTAACAATACAAAGTCCCATCACCTAATAGTGTATTTTCCAAAGTTGCTCAGGGTATTGAGTTTGCATGCATGAGTGTCTTTGTATATCTGAGATCTTTGATACTAAATTTGCCAAATGATGTGCCTAGACATATCACATACCTGATAGCCCATTATTATCCAGTCACCTTTCTTTTGTTGATTAATGCATGGGTGATAGTACAAGAGTCCATCCTGTAGCAAAGCAATCACTCCTATATATGAAATAGCAAGCGCAAGATGCGATTGAGCTCTTCCTTATGAACTTTTTGTTCATCAAGGCCCACAATTGACATGTGATCAGTATAACTTATCAATGATAGCAATGAAGTTACTTCTCTCCTAAATGCAAACATAAGGTGCGAGAGTTGGGGAATTCCTTTAAGAACATATTTGCAATTGATAAGAATGAACTTTCTCAAAAAAGCTCTAAGATCTAATTTGGAGGTGGCAGCAAGAACTTCAAACAAGTACAAAGAAATATATTAAGAAGAGAAATGTTGGTGTAGAATTATTTTATGCACGAGAAAATGCACATAAAAGATTAGAAAACTCATGACAATAGTTCAAGCCTAGGGGCCCTCCATTCCATTAAGTTGAACGTTTTGGCTACTATTTGCCCTTGACATAACATGGAAATGCCAAAGTGGCTTGAAAGCTCTGAACTAAAGGCTTATACATTGGTCATAATGGCCAAAACGATAAACAAATGTAGGAAAAATTCTTGTGATGAACAGAAAAAGTAATGTTCTTAAGGGTCCATGGGGCCTTCACCTTTAAGGAATCTCCACTTTAAGGGCAAAGGAGGCTCCTCTAAGCTAAATAACTGCTGCAATCTGAATGCAATACTGATGTTGGGCGTTTAGTAGACAATTAGGAAGAGCATACACAAGATTATGTGCAATCTTTAGCTTATTCAATGAGATCCCCCATCCTCGATCATTTACCTAATGAGGTAATACTATGTATCATCTTGTTTAGTGTGTCCATGGCATTGTTAGCCAAATAAATGATTCTCTAGCAACACAACCAAGAACAATCTCAGCTCATTGCATAGGCACACTCAGCCTATGGCTTCTTGAAAACATCAATTGCTAAATTATATTCAGCCTCACTGGTGGAAAGAGAAACCTTCATTTGTAGTATAAAGGACCGTGAAATAGCACTTGCCACTACCTCTAAGTGAAAAAAGCATACCCAACAAAAGGGTGCATCAACCCTTTCAACTGTATAGGGATTTTCACATTGTCCCTCCAAATATTCCATAATAGACTTGACAACATCCCATTGTGCATTGCCACTATTTGCCATTAAGCTGACAGCTCCTAATGCAAGGGAAACATTTCCCATAAGCAATCATGGCATATTTAAACAAACCCCAAGCTGATGGATATAGTATACTCCTAACCAATTTTATCAACATTGCTGAGCTTTACAGCCCATCTGATCCCACTATAAATGACCATAAATTTGTTAAATGATGACCATTGATGTATCTTACTTAGAGAGAAATTAAAAACTCTGTGACAGTATATAATTCAGATTCATGTGAACTCCCACAATTACTAGAAAAAGGTCAACCATGGTATGTGCTTCCTTAATACTTCTTCACATGATCAATTTTGAATACCAACAAGGATATACCATATGAATACAGAAGAGAAAGAGAAATTCGAAATAAAAAGCCTAGCAAGTATTCCCGTGTCATAATGACGAATATCTCACATACCTGTACGAATGAAAGACAAGAAAAGGAAATGAAAATAATGCAGAATTCCTAGAGTAGTGCAGCGAAACCCAGCTATAACAAAAAACAATCACTAGCAATATACTGTCCGAGAACTAGGACTAGCATAACTATGTTAGTATGACCTGATATCGACCAGGAAGTTCTGCCACAATCCTATGGTTCCAACATGAAACAATTAGAATTTTGAAGCAGATGATTATGTAGATTGTCAGAAGCAACATTGAAAAGAAGTTTCTCAAGTTGTCAAGATATGACCAGTTGATCATCAACGATAAGAGGGAAAATGCGGGCATTACCAATTTCTTCCCAGCACTTCTTCTGCCTTGTAGCCAGTGATCATCTCAAAGACAGCATTCACGTAAATTATGGGCTGCTCAGGATCAAGTGCATCGGTCACAACCAAACTGCAAGGATTAGTTCCAAAAAACCTACTTCTAGGAACAGAATGGCAGAATGCATCTGCCCCACTCTGGTGGCCGTTGAAATAGGCATCTCCCCAATAATAAGGTTGCATCCTCCAGGAATCAGCGTTGATTACGTCTGTGTGAGGATCATACTGCTGATAGATACAGGACTCATCTTCAGAAGCAGGCAAACTAGAACAATCGACACTGCCAAATATGGGAGAACAGGAATCAAATTGAGGGTAAAAATACGTAGCATTGTAATCATGCTCCTCTGAGACATCATACTGATGGCACCCAAACGGAGGGCCCCCGCCATTAAACGCGGACAGGCGAGTGACGTATGGATTGAACAAAGACGGGTGGTATGCCTGGCCACTGTATGGAGTATTCGCATGCTCGAACCCGTTGATATCGAAGGAAGCGTCGCCGTCGTTCATATCCACATCTTCCTTCAAATTGTTCATCACGCAACGAACGCCGTGATATCACCTCGTAAAGGGACGTAGACGAAGAAGCAAACAAGCGGCGTCCTTCACTCGCAGAGCAAACTTATCCTTTCTCTCGAAATGAGCATCTGGAAACGGCCATGAATGGCTGGTGAAGGCAGAAGCGCTCGAGCAAGTCGACAAACCGATCGATCAAGCGCAATGCATCGTGCGTGCGCTCAGTCACTTACGAAATATCTCAGGACATGCCACTTTGCCAGATACGCACAAAATATCTGGGGAACTAGTAGAAAGAATAGTCAGGGGGGGAAAAAAAAAAAAATCCTCCCCACGATACATCTCGTCATCCTTCATCGACGCCTTCTTTTTTAAAAAGCATCCGAAAGCGCCGAGACAAAATTTGAACATGAGGTCACGTGTTCAATCCCCAGAGAAGTCCATTTCGAGGTTATTCTAATTCTTTAGAATCCCTCCTCAAGTTAGCTCTATGTGACACTTGCCAAGGTTAACTCAAGTTTGACAAGGATACTTGGGCAAGCTCATTCAAGTGCATGGAGACATATGGTTAGATTAGAGATAAGTTACCACATGCAACTGTTAGATCTATGAGCTACAAAGTAAAGACGTTGGTTGGGAGGAACGGAAGCCTTTCATATCTCTTGTGGTGGAAATAGTGGCCATAGTAGTGGTATCGGAGCCCTGCTTTGAAGCTTCCATGGTGACCTTGGATGTGATTGCTTTAGCCCATCTTCCTCAAGTTTGTAGACTTTCCCCTTCAAGGTCATAATTTATCTTTCTTAACCCTGTATGATGTCCTTTAAGTTTTCTTAAGGATTCTCTTGTGAGTTGATCACCTTCAGGATCAAAAGTGTGCCAAAAAAAAAGGTTTATTTCAGTCCCCCTAGAGGTCCTTTAGCCACCCCAAGGGAGCCTCACCTACCTGAATGGCAGCGGTCAAACGGTAATGGACCAAGGATAAATGCTTGCTTCTGAACTATGCTTGCAGTGATCCATGGCCACCCATGCAACTCGTGGATTCAACCATATGAAGGATTGATTTGTCTTATATACTTGCTTATCAGCCATGACACCTTGCATATAGTGGAAACTTAAGTCATTTTTCTTGTCTTTCCTTTGTTTTACTCTCTCCATGCATATATTCCATGCACATGAAATTACAATTATTTAATGTTTGGGTATGGAAAGTTTGAATTAGACATGTAAAGAGAAACATGTCATTGTAATGATTATACATTGAAAGACTTGATCATGTATGCTTATTATACATGCACAAGGAAATGAAATGAGACGTACAAAAAATGATGCACTTAAGCATTTATGCATGAGCATTCATTCAACTTCTTGGATGAATATATTGGAAGGCTAAGAATATATTGGAAGGCTAAGAAGACTATGAAAGCATATGCATCACATTAGAGCCAAAACAAAAGGGTTCTATATGCACACAAAACTCATGCATATCATAAAGTATTTTGATCATGCATGCTAAGAAAAGTTCATCATGCACATGAGAAATGTTAAAAGATTCATGCTTGGAAAGCTATGCTTGGAAAATGTCCACCAGAGAGTATTTATCAAGTATTAGATTTCTTTTTCCAACTTCATGTTAGAATAAGTAAACATTCTAAAACATGAACTTATGCATGCAAAGCATCGCCATACAACCACATTCAAAGAAAGCTAGTGATTACTCTAAGCATCTTAATTACTTACAGTAAGTTCTTTAAAAGGTTTAGAAGTGAATGTTGTTACAAAGACATGGTACAAAGATTGTGCATACATAGACATAATGACTATAGGATATTCAATGATTACTCTAAGTGAATTACATACTTAGAGAGTGAGGACAAGAGATTCGGGTACCAAGAAGTCTCTACATACATCAAAACCTATAATCTCTCCAAAGAAGAAAAGCCTTAGCAAAGAATCCAAAAGAAAAGCAAGGGAAAGAGCAAATCAACGAAGTCAAAGGTGAGTCATCTCACTCTTCCTGTACTAGCAAGCAACTCAAAACAACCAATGATGAAGTGTGTATGGAAGCTAGTGTCTCCCACAAAATCAAAGAGCCAACCACGACACATACCCAAGAAAAATCATCACTAAGAGACAAAGAAGAAGACATCAACCCGTAAAATGCAAAACACTATCAAAAAATGGATCTCTATGACACTATCAAAAAATGGATCTCTATGACAATGGATCAATAATTTATGGATCCATAGATACCTCCAAAAAGAGATTACTTCAACTTCTTCAAGTAACATAGCTCCATAGGAGCCCTCAACATGCAGAAACCATGTGCTAATAGCACAACCTTGTCTTTTTCACCATTCAAGTAATGCACTCTCAAAGTGTGCATAAATTATACGGCCCCACTACATGCTCATGCACATGAGGACCATTGTACATATGTAATGTACTTCATGTATACCATCCTCCTTTCTTGTTGTAAAAAAAAACGATTACCCAATGCTAATGGAATTCTCTATGCGCTTGAAGTTCTTTATCAAAAAAGCTTCAAAATCCACAATGATGATGAATGAATCATCAACCTGAGGTGAATGCTTCACATCTTTAGATAAAGAAACCTCATCATCAACATGCCCTGAGCACCTAGCTCAAGATCCAATTTCTTCACCATAATTCTTTTGATGAATTCTAAAGTAGGCATGCATAGGACTACATTACAAGCCTTGCACAAGGTACATATTTTATTAAGCCCATGCACCATACATTTATTCCATCAGCCATCATGCACAACAAAGGTGCCATTTTTCGATTTCATCTTTGAAAGAACTAGGGTGCACCCATGTTAAAATATCAACCCCAACATAGAAAATCACACACATCAATTGTTGATATATTTAGGTAGTGATGTGTGTGAACACTCTAGGACCGCCAGGGCACTTCTTTCCCTCTTTAGGAGGTTTTTTTCCCCCGGCTTGTATATATGCCTTGTTGACACGGCAAGAGCTTTGAAACTAAGCTGCGGAATTTGCCACGCCACAAGAACTAAGCTAGAGTGATATTAGAACACCTCTACAATCATCAATAGCTTAGCAACCTTTCTGAAACTGAAAACTTTATAACTGTGTTTAGTGAAATCTGAAAAAATCACTTTACAGAAAACTTTGCCTTTCCTTCATGCTTCAATTCTGAACTGATTTATTTCAATCTTTACAACTTTTTGTATGCTTACTGTTAGATATTCTTTCCGTCACTCAGATGTGCCAAAACTGAGTTTTGAACTCACCAGAATATCATCGGAACTTCACCGGACTGTTACCGGACTGTCACCGTAATCTTACCAGAATGTTATCGGAATCAACTACAATTTTGTTTGTAATTACTTCAAATGTTTGTAATTACTTCAAATGTTTGTAATTGAAGTAAGGAAATAATACTGAGCTTCCTTCAGTGAATAAACTCTATCTGAAGTTTGAGATAAAACTTCACCAGTTTTGGATGCCTTTACGGTCAGACACTGTACCATGTATACATGTCCCGTTTCACAAAACTCTTTTGATCAGTTTGTAGTTGAGACTACTAGCTTCAAGGTGAGCTATCACTTATGAAAACCTTTACATTGTACTGCGAGATCTAACTTGCAGAAGTACCGTAAAACGTGTACTGAGAAAATTGTAACTGTTAATTAACTTTCACAGGAATATGAAATCACTTAGATTTCTCCACACGAGAAGAATGCGCTCAAACTTCCCACATAAGTATGTGTTTTCTATTAGAGAAGATGTGTACAAAATGGCTTGGCCTTCCTTTGCTCATAGCCATGGAAAACTCTCCTATGCTGAGTAGTTTCTCCTTACCATCTCTCTCAGATGAATACCTGACTGTTTAGGTTCTATTATTCATCTCTACATACGCGCACTTTCTAAGCCTCTCTCTCCGGCTATCTTAGGCTCACTCGGCCTCTTCCTATATATTTTAAACACTCTCTCAACTCTTTTATATACATTTTGATCCGAGATTCAAAAACTCGTAATTCTGGAAGTTTCTACGCTGTATATTACAGGCGTGAATTTGTCCCTTCACTAAGGCTTTGATTTTTCTGAATGCTTTGTTTCTGCTTTTCTTTGTCTTTCTTTATCCTTCATACGTCTTCAGGTCTTTATGTCTAATTAGTGAGTGAATCTCCAACAGCTCCCTCTCAATCACTAATTAGCATCCTCTGATCTTTCATATATTCTTCTTTTCTTTTATTCTTGCCATTTCTTTGAATCTGCTTGTCTTTACTCCATCCGAGCTCTTTATCAGAATATCTGCAATCTGATCTTTTGTAGGAGTGAATACTATTTCAATCTCCTTCTCTATTACCTTTTCCTTGTTGAGGCTTCTCTACAATTCTCCATGTCAAACTTCTTCAGTAAGTTTAGGAGATACCTTTCTTGTGAAACATATACACCATGATCTGTATATGTAACTTCCATTCCAAGAAAATATGATAACTTTCCTATATCACTGATCTTGAACTCTTTTTCAAGCAATCTCTTTACCTCCTTGATTCCTTCATCTGAGATACATGTGATTATAATGTCACCTACATAAATACAAATGTAGATCATACCTTCATCTGTTCTTTTAATGAGTAGACTTGCATCTACCTTTGAGCTTTGGTATCCAAGATTATTGAGATACTTCACAAGTCTATAATTCCAAGCTCTTGGAGCTTGCTTCAATCCATAGAGTGCTCTTCTTAATGTGCAAACGTGATTTGGGCAACTGGAACTTACAAACCCTTCAGGTTGTTCCATGTAAACTTCATCTGATATATATCCATTTAGAAATGCATTCTTTATATCCAATTGACTTAGCTTCCATCCTTTTGATGTTGTTATAGCAATTACTATCCTTATGGTTGACATCTTTGCCATCGGACTGAATGTCTCATCATAATCTATGCCATGCGTCTGGGCATAACCTTTGACTACCAGTCTAGCTTTGTATCTGGCTATACTTCCATCTACAAGCTTCTTAACTTTATAAACCCATTTATTTCCAATTATTTTCTTACCATTTGGTTTTGGAACAAGTTCCCAGGTCTTGTTCTCTTCTAGCGCATTGAACTCCTCCTTCATTGCTTCTTCCCATTTTTCCTTACCTTTTGCTTCACTGTAATTCTAAGGCTCTTCATCCTCCTTTACTAAGTAAGCATAGTTTTTCTGAGTCAAATAAGAAGTATCATAGGAATACCTTGTTGGTTGTTTCCTTACTCTGTTTGACCTTCTTGGTTCATATTCTTCATGTGTATCTGAATACACTTCTTCATCAAATCTCGGTCCATCTTCATTTCTCATAGTTGATCCGATCCTGGATGTACTTGCCTGCATATGATCTTCATCTCCATTCACCTGCATATGTGATTTACCTTTTTCATTTCTTCTTATCTCTTCTTCAATTGTTTCACCATTATACTCCTTTTCTGCATACCAGCTCTTTCCTTCATCCAATGTCACATCTCTGGAAACAGTAAACTGTTTGGTTCAAGGACTCCATAACCTATAAGCCATCTGCTTTTCATCATATCCGATGAACACATATTTTTCAGCTTTTGGTTCAAGCTTATATCTCAATTGTGATGGTACATAAGCATAAGCAACTGATCCAAACACTTTACAATGATCAAGTGTTGGTTTCTTACCCCGCCAAGCTTCATAAGGGGTCATCCCATTTAAAGTTGTACATGGTAATCTGTTTACAAGATATGTGGCTGTATTTACAGCCTCAGCCCAAAGATAATTTGGACAATTTTTCTCCTTTAACATTGCTCTGGCAAACTCAACTAGAGTTCAGTTTCTACTTTCTGCTACTCCATTTTGTTGCGGTGTATACCTGCAAGTTATTTCTCTTTTGATACCTGCATCCCACAGATAATCATTGAATTCTTGAGAAAAATATTCTCCTCCTCCATCAGACCTTATCCTTTTGAGTTTTTGTCCTGTAAGTCTTTCAGCATATGCATGAAAATGCTTGAAAGCTCCAAACACTTCTGACTTCTCTTTCAAAACATAAAGTGTTATCCATCTTGTTACATCATCAATAAAAAGAACGTAATACCTTGAGCCACTGATAGATCCTTCTTTTGTCAGTCCCCATACATCTGTATGTATGAGTTCTAGCAGACCATCATTTTTCTGAAATGGTAACCTGTGTGCTTTTCCCATCTGACAGGCTTCACATTTGTGAATCATATGTTGATTCTTCATATTTGGTAATCCCTTTACGGATTGTTTTTCCACCATCATTTTGATTCCCTTTTCATTAAAGTGTCCTAACCTCTTATGCCAGAGGTCTAGTTCTGTAAATGCTTTATCACCATGTGTGATCAAGGCTTGACCAACATTCCCTTGTACTTTAAGAGTAAAAAGTATACCTTCCTTTTTACCATGGACAATTTGATTGTATCCATTTTCTGGATCTTCAACAAATACTCCTTCATTTGTAAACTTGACTTGAAAACCTTTTTCTACTATCTGTCCCACACTGATCAGATTCTTTGGGATTGTTGGAACATACAAAACATCTGTTAGTAGGTGAGCTCCATTCTTGCACTTTACTTTTCCAATTGACCTTACATTATGTTTTGTATTATCACCTGTTTGTACTGTATGATTTGAAATACCTCCTTCCAGTTGTTTAAATGTCGTGTATGAAGTGTTACACGGATTAACGTATTAAACGTACGATGTCTTCCTGACTTACCGAAATCGTTACCGAACAAATATTAAACGTAAAATAGTACTTCACCGTAAACTGTGTTAAACTTTCAGTATCTTTACCATACTAAAGTGGGTTCTTGGGAGTGGTAGGGGTCTGTTAGACAGAGGACCTGTACTATTTTCCCAAATCCTTACACCACCGTAAATACTCTATCGCGTCTTAGCTCAGTACTTAGCTTTAACTGACTAGTAACTGTTTCCACGTACGAGGACGCCGAACTTACAGACTAATCTGCTATGGTAACAGAGAAGTAGTCTGGTTCTGACTCGCAAACTATTAGAGTTACTCAACTTTACTAAACTTATGCAACTCAATACACACTTCTTCAGGACAGACAGGTATATATGCCGGATAGCATACAAACTCACAGTCAATAGTAAATCAACCAGAAGTTACTATAATCGATAGATTCATTTGTCACAAAACTTATCAGTATTCTTCAATCAACTTATTCATGCTACTGAAAATACTAGCTCTTCCTCATAATCAGGATTACCAGAGAATGATACCGAAGGTACTGAATCCGGTAGCACAACAGAGCATATGAGAACACACTTCCAATTGTCTATTCGGAATTCCCACTATCAATTAGCGTATACAAAGAAATGACTAACAGTACGTAAATCCTGAGAACTTATACAACCGAACACAATGCCAACAAGCAGACACCCAACGGTTTACTTACGATTCGTTACTCTGCACCACAATATTAGGGGACGAGGCGAGATGATCAGAACACTAACAAGACTCAGATTTCACAACAGTACATCACACAATCTTCAACAATCACTCTGGCAAGTCCAGAAAACGGGGCTCTTGACCACTCTTTTTCCATTGCTTTATAAAGATGTTTACAGACTGCGCGTACCAACTTTTCGCGTGTAATTCCAGGAACTCCGTTACATCCGGCAGTCATTACATTTGTCTCACTCGGCGGCCGACTAACATTGGCACGCACGGTGGACTCAAACCCGCAAGTGATTTTGATTACAAAAATCATTGTTCATCTACGATTCCTTCTAGATACATATTTCTCGCTAATCGAAATGTGCGGGCTATTTTTTTCTTAAGGGTTTCTAATAATTATTTAAGGGTATCGGGTTCTAAAATCTGGGCATCTACTCTAACGGAACTAAGTGCAATGGCTTCAGTAAGCAAAATTTTGGCCTGAGTTTGCAAAAAGGCCTCCTGTAAATAAAATTCGTTTGATAATGCCGCATCTCTTGCTGTCTTCATGTCCGTTACTTGTTTCTGCATCTCATTGATTCTGTCTTTTTGGTTCCGTACCTGATTATCCAGTCTTTCAAACTGCTGATTCTGGAACTGTATGGTTTTATGGTAGGCATCTCGCTCTTTGCGGACATTCGCTAATTGTTTTTGATGTTTAGCTTCCCTAAGTAATTGATGTTTAAGAATAGAATTCACCTCATCCAGTGATTCTTTCGTTCTCTGCAGCTGTTCTTCTGCTTGCTTCGCTTCTTTCTGCTATTCTTGGTACTTCTGCACTACGTCCTGCAGGTGGAGTCTGGTTTCTTCCAGTAGGTTGCCTAGTGCGATCCGTGTGTCTTCGGTGTCTTTGATTGTTTGATTTAGCTTTATGATTTTGGTGTCGGTAGCTGTCAGTAATTCGTCTTTTTCTGCCAGTGCCTTATCTCTCTGGCTTGAGTGCTGTTCCTGTGCTTGGATTGTAGCCTGTAGTTGCTTGATCTGCTCATGTAGTGCATGATTTTCCACTCTTGCTGCTTGTAGTTCTTCCTGAAGAGGGGTGATATCCGCCTCCATTATTTCCAATTTCCTTTGGAATTCTTCTCGTGCGTCTTCTGTGGCTTGCTTTAGGTGTAGCGGCAGTTGTTGAGATAAATTGATTAAAAGGTGACCCATAGATTCTAGGTCCACGAAAATTGGAATGTGGTGGGATGGCAAAGGAGGGCGAGGTTGCGACGAGGTTTCGGTGCGGAGTTGTTGTGAATTTGGAGGTGAATAGTTGAGGGAGGATGTAGAGGCTTCGGTAGTTCCTGTGGGGTGACTGGGCTTGATGGGGCTACCGGGTGGTTCCGGTTGAGAGATGGGGTTAACAGGTGGTGTTTTGGGGAGGGCAGAGTCAGTATTTTGTACCTTATTTGTTTGTTCTGTTTCTGCGTTGTTTGCTTCTGTGGATTCCACTGCCTTCAGTAGATTGTCTAGTGCATCTTGATTAGTTTGCTGCTCATTTTCTTGTTGCTCTGATTCTTTTCCGGTTGATACTGATTCTGTTTCTGCTTGATCCTGTTGTTCTTATTGTTCTGCCGATGATTCATTGTGCATGGAGGTTGCTGTATCATGGAAGGTTTCTTCTTCATTCTTCTCTTCGTCTTTATCGTCATCGTTGACTTTGCCGGCTGAGCCTTGTGCTTCACTTTCTGAGGAGCTAATTCTAATACGTTTCCTGCGGAACAACTGATTAAGCTCTTCTTCATCTTCTTCTTCCTCATCTTCTAGTAATTGAAGTGACTCTTCGTGCCTTAAAACTGGTCCTCGTGGTGGTGCTTGAGCGGCGAGTATGGTTGGGAAGAGGAAAGAAAGGATGTGGGGAAGTCTGGATCGAGGGGTGGTTCCTTTGTTTACTTGTTTCACTATGGCGACACACTCCTTATGGATTCGGTGAAAGAAAAATGAGGCGAAATTAACGGGTTCTCGTGCGGCAAGGTCGATGGCGGAATAGAATGGGCGGGAGATACCGTATGTGCGTTTTTGGAGGTTAAGGATCGCAACTAAAAATTGTAATGCGGTTCTCTCAGGTTCGGGGCGGTAGAGAATGGCGTATTCATTTGATGAAAATCTGGGAAAAAGTTCTTCCATTCGAGCTATAGGGATGCTTGGGCCATTCTCGCGGCCTTGTGGGGTGAGGCGGAAGGCTTCGGCGAAAGCTTGGAAGGTTACTACGGTTCTAGAGGGTAGGGAGGGGAAAATCCATTTGCGTTCGGTGATGGGAGATTGTGCGATGGCTGGGATAATTTGTGCGAAGAAGGGATGGGCTTCCACTGAGTGCCAAGGCAGCTCAGCGAAGTTGACCAACCCCCGGATACGCAGGTAATCGCCTACCTCGGTAGGGATACCTCCATGGAAAGCTACGAAATTCGCCAATGCTTCCATTTCGCATGTGAACACGAATACACAGATCACAGCACACGAATACACAGTACACAGAAGACACGAGCACAATCACAAGAACACAATAGCGTTTTTTGGCGCAACCGAAGAGCTTAAGTACAGACATTACGGTGGGGGGGTAGGAAGTGATGGTTATCATTGTGCGGTGCTAGAATGATATTGCTTTTAATTTGGCATGCATACTTGAGTAATTGGTAAGGAGGCGGCTTATGACAAAACATGGCTATAAAAAAGAGAAAAGAACGAACAGAATGAAAAGTAAAAAAACAAAAGCTAAAAAAATGCGGTCCACTGCCGAAAGATTTAATGCGGACTAGTAGCGCTTTGATACGGTCGCAGCTTCGAGCCGTTGATTGCTTTTGGAAGTGGATTTCCGGTCAACATAGTCAACCGAACAGTTGCTGGACCGATTTGCTCTGAGATCTTGTAAGGGCCGAACCACCGTAATTTGAATTTGCCTGCGGATCTATTTGACTTTGCATTATAGAAAAGTACAAGCTGTCCTACCGAAAATACTGGAGTCTTCAGGTTTCGGTCGTGTGTCCTTGCCTGTCTTAGTTGGACTTCGCGCATGGTTAAAAGACTGAGCCATCGATGCTCATCTAACTCTCTGAGAGTGTCCAAACGAATTGACAGTGAGTCTTCCGGTAGAAGTTTCTGAGTGATTGCTACGCGTAAACTTGGTATGACTATTTCCATTGGTGCTATTGCTTCTAAGCCATAAGCTAATTTGAAAGGTGTCAATCCTGTTGTTACCTTGTATGTAGTCCGGTATGCCCATAACACTGCAGGTAGCAGTTGATTCCATCTTTCCGATGATTCCATTATCAATTTTCGAAGGATATTTAGCAGAGATTTGTTTGTACTTTCGGCCAATCCATTAGTTCAAGGATAATAAAGAGAACTGAATTTATGTGTAACTTGGAACGACTGTGTGAGTGCCTTCATTAAATTGTTTACAAAATGAGTGCCTTGATCTGAGACAATTTCCAGTGGTAAGCCAAAACGTGGAAAGACATCGGTTAGCAGACACTTTGCTACCGTAACTGCTGTAGCAGACCGTAAAGCCCAGGCTTCTGCCCATCTGGTTGCATAGTCTGTGCAGGTCAGTATGTAACGGTTGTTACTGTATACTGCTGGAGGTGTAATTGGACCGATAAAATCTAGACCCCATTTCTGGAAAGGTTCCAATGGTAAAATGGGTTGCAGAGGAAAAAGATGACGTTGTAAAGGCTGGCCAGATCTTTGACAAGTATCACATTGTTTGACAAACTATAATATATCTCTGTACATTGTTGGCCACCAGAGACCACTCTGCAGTATTTTTCGGTGAGTTAAGTCTGCTGCAAAATGGCCACCGAAAGGAATTGAGTGAGCCAAAGTAATAACTGAATTAACTTCATGTGGTGGAATACAGCGCAGTAAGATTCCGGTATGGTCTACATAATATAATTCTCCAGCTATTAACCGAAATCGACGGCTAAAGACTGCAATTTTTCTGCGTACTGCCGTAGAAGTCTGAGATGGAAGGCAACCATCAATGAGAAAGGTCAAAATCTGATCATAATATGAAAAGGGGATAGGTAGATCTGCAGATTCTGCATTAATTGGTTCTGATACATAAATCGCGGGTGTTGTGTCATCTATACCCACCGGAGCTTCACCGGAATCTAAGCGGGATAAGAAATCTGCTAAGGCATGTGAACTACCTGGTCGGTGAATGACTTTGTAGTCGAATTCCTGCAAGAGTAAGACCCATCGCGCTAATCGACCACCTAGATGTTGCTGCCGAACTAGATAGACAAGTGCAGCGTGATCTACATGAAATGTGAATTTACGGCCTAGCAAGTAATGTCTGAATTTCTTGACCGAATATACCAGCCCTAGGCATTCTCTTTCTGTTACGGAGTAATTTTTCTCAGCAGGCGCTAATCTTCGACTTGCATAATACACTGGTCTGAACCATTTATTAATTTGTTGCATCAACACACTTCCTATTGCTATATCTGAAGCATCGAAAAATACATGAAATGGGTGATCCCAGTCCGGTAGTTGTAAGATAGGAACTTGTGTTAATAAATGATTTAAACGATCAAATGCTATCTGGCATTCCTAGGTCCATTCAAATTCTCGAGGTGTCTTAACGATTAGCTTGTTTAGTGGTATAGCCAAATGAGCAAGCCACCGTAAGTGCCTTCCATGCCACCGTACTTGGCCCATAAAAGGCATGACTTCTTTCGGTGTAGTGGGCACCGGAGCTTCTAGTACTGCCAAAATTTTATCTGGATCTACTTGAATACCTTGTGCAGATACAATGTGGCCAAGTAACTTGCCACATGAGATCGCAAACACAGATTTATTTGGATTCAAACAGAGTCTATACTCTCTGCATTTCTGAAAGCAGCACCGTAAATGGAACAGGTGTGCTATCATCTTACCGAAAATTGAAAAGTCGTCGAGATATACTTGCATAAATGAAGTGATATAAGGAGAAAATATCTCCTGCATACATCTTTGAAATGTGCTTGGTGCGTTTCTTAATCCAAACCACATTACCGTACAAGCAAAGACACCCCAGTTGGTAATAAATGCAGTTTTCGGTATATTTTCTTCGGCCATTCTCACTTGGTTGTAGCCACTGTATCCATCTAGGAATGAATACATCTCATGACCTGCTACTCTATCAAGCATGGTATCCAAAAAGGGGATTGGAAAGGGATCCGGTACGATTGCTGCATTTAATTTCCGGTAATCTACACAGATTCTCAATTGCTTGTTTTTCTTTGGCACAATCACAATCGGAGAGATCCATTCAGCATGCTCTACTGGCACGATGAATCCGACTTTTAATACCCTATCAAGTTCTGCTTTTACCTGAGATGCATAATGGGGATTCATCCGGTAGCTTGTTTGCTTTATCGGTCTTGCTTCTGGCTTCAACATGACCCTGTGCTGGTAGATACGGGGGTCCAATCCTTTCATGTCTTTGTAGTCCCATGCAAAGATGTCGGTAAATTCTCAGAGTAGCTGAATTAAGCCTACTTGAAATGTTTCCGGTAAGTTTTGCTTTATCTTTACAGGACGCGGATGATCTTCATTTCCCAAATTGTAAGTAATCAGCTGATCTTCGGGGACATAGAACTGTTGATGTTTCTCTATGATGTCTGTTGGGTTAAAGAGTTGTTGCAGTTCATCGTCATGTGTCGAGACAGTGTCTTCCTTCTTAACTTCTTTTGTGATAGGTGTTACCGTACAGATTGAAGCGTTCCAATTATCTACAACAGTCTGTAGATCTATAGTCCCTAAGGAAATTAAATCAGCGTTGTTCTTCAGAAACTCTTCTTCTTCATCATCTGACAATCCATCTAGCATATGGACGGGTTCAACAAAATACGGTCTAGCGTGTAGCTTGCAAGGTTGTATAGCATCTAATTTTACCACATATCTTCGATTGGCATCTTTGAACGCAAGCTCTTGTGCAGACCAGTCCTGTATTACATTCGCATGCTTCAGCCAAGGTCGGCCGAAAAGAAGGTTGTAATCCAAAGTGGATTCCGGTAGATCTAGTATGACAAAGGTCATTTTAAAGGTCGTACCTTGCAAAGTGATGGGTATATTAATCTGGTAAGTTAGCATGGGCCGGTGGTAGCTGCCTTAAGTGTGTTCTGAAGAGAGTAGCATACTCTTGTATGGTTTGATTTGGTTTCTGTCTGTTATTCTGCAGATAATCAAAAATTTCAGCTGGATTCTTTTTTAACCTGAATCGCTGCAGAAAAGCATCTCGTACTGCTTCATAGGTGCCGAAATGATTAATATCATATTCTATAAGCCATCTAGCTGCTTCATTAACAAGTGTAGATTGGAAGACAATGGCTTTGTAGGCCTGATCCGATGGATGGTTGAGAACTGCGTAGCTTATCTCAAAAGTACGTACGTGAGCATCCGGATCATCTCCAGGAAATCCACCAAACTTCGTGTATGTCACTCCCGTTGGAGGTGGTTTGGGTGGACATAACTGTTGTTGTTATTGCCCGTTCATCGTGAGTGTATTATACCTTCCTTATGAACTACCGGAATCTGTATCGTCAGATGGCGTACTTTCCGGTGCGATGATCTTGCTTAATATGCTTCGGAATCTCTGTTTCGAGAAGCCTTCCTTCCTCCTTGATGTCCAGTGTATGGGAACTTGCTTCCAAGCATGGTGACTGGGCTGCAGATTCAGCAGAAATTGCTAAATCGTCACCGGAAAACTGTGATTCTCTTACCGAAATTTCACCGAAATGAATCGAAATTATGCCCGAATTCGGCATTTTTTCACCTTTGCCGATTTCTTTGACTAAAGCGTTTCTAATCGTAGATAAATCTGAATCTTTATCCAAGAATGTTAAACTAGATTCCAAATGCGTCTTGGTAGGTTCTGAAATTACTATATTTTTGACAGGCTGTGCCGAAATAGTATCGGAATGTACCAGAGGTGTAACAGGTTCCACCGGAGTATGACCGGAATCAGTTTTAACGCTGTTAACTTTCTTGACAACTGGGTCAGTCCTAGTTGTACTTTCACCTCCCAAAGTTGGCTTTAGTACTCCAAGCTGATGGTTCTTGGGATACGTTTCACCGGATCGAGTAACCGGCATGTATCATCTTTTGTACTAATCACGTAGTATTACTAACGGAACAGTCTGCAACAATCTGGTTCTGTTGCTACTGCCAATTGAACAATAATCTGATTTTGACAGACAACTGGCAATCATGATGCCACCTTCCCACAGACGGCGCCAAGTGTTTAAATGTCGTGTATGAAGTGTTACACGGATTAACATATTAAACGTACGATGTCTTCCTGACTTACCGAAATCGTTATCGAACAAATATTAAACGTAAAATAGTACTTCACCGTAAACTGTGTTAAACTTTCAGTATCCTTACCAGACTAAAGTGGGTTCTTGGGAGTGGTAGGGGTCTGTTAGACAGAGGCCCTGTACTATTTTCCCAAATCCTTACACCACCGTGTTGGTGCAGACCAATCACCAATTGAAGGCTTGGAAGATCAAATGATGAAGGAAGAATCAATTCCTAAAGTGTGGAAGAAGATTACATTCAGAGGACAAGAGAAGTGTACACATATGTACATTAGCATAGTCATAGATGACTTAGATCTTTTGTTCAGTAAGAATCATGTACAAATTATCTATAAATACTTTGAGAAAAGTCGGGGCATGTATGAGAGCATATGTGACAATAGTTAGAAGTAAAGAATGAGGGAGATAGAAGTTATGAGATAGAGGAAAGTGATTTTGAGTTAGCTCTCATCACTCAGTTGTAATTTTTCTGAGTAAATGAAAATTTTTGCGCCCGATGTTTCTGCGTGTTCTCCTTCTACAGTAGATCAATTGTGAAATGCTTTTGTACAAGTCTAAGTTGAGAGTTGCTTGACCTCTGTGCAAAGTTTTAGCTTCCAATTGTAATCAAGCTGAGTGAATTAAGTGTAGGAACATTCATATGTGAAGTGTGTTCACTGGTTCCTAAAACAGGCGCAGATTTCGAAGTAAATGTTTTGGTCATTTCTCCTAGCACAGTTTAAAGTTTTGCATGAGTAAGGGCTTAATCTTTAAGTTGGAAGATAAGCTACTTATGTCTAGAAGCATTTTGTAAAACGGGTTCTATTCAAGGAGAACCAAATGTTAAAAGTTACAGGTGTAAAGTCGACTGTTCTGAGTAACAGTTTCTGACATAGGTGACTTGAGAAGTTGATTTCTCAAGCTATACTTAATCTTTTGAAGAGATTCAACTTGGAATAGATGCGCAATCTCTAGGAGATACTTCGTACAAAGTTTCATCAAAAACTTTACACGTTTGATAGATCAATGTGGAGAAATAGTGCAGCAGACTTTTCTGTGTTTCATCTTCTTCACAGATTTGTTAATCTTTTGATAATTAGCAATTGATCCTCTAAATTAGTGGAGTGTTTGACTTACTCTTGGTATAGAGGTGCTCTAATCACAAGAGTAAGTTGTTCTTTTGGAGATTAACACTCTCCATCAGTGGTATCAGAGCAGGAGACATCAATTTGAAGAAAGGAGGATCCCGACTGCTGCAGATTCAAGAAATTCAACACTTGAAGGACTAAGAAGTGAAAGCTTGGAGTCAAAGCTCGAGGAGAAGATTATTTGACATCAAGAAAGGCAAAAGGAGTCCAATTTGAAGTAAAGGTACATACATTGTTTGTAAAGCTTGAAGTTTTCAATACACAGGTGGACATAAGATGGGAGAAAGCTTGCAGATTGATAAGCTAGATAGGGAGAACTATCCAGCATGGTCCATGAGGATGGAAGCACACCTCATGAGCAAAGATCTTATATCATTTATTACAGGAGATGAAGAAAAACCTGAGTTTGCAGATCCAAGTATTCCTACTAGGGAAGAACTTGCAATGTTGAAGACTTGGATGAGAAAGGATGCTCAAGCAAGGAGTATCATCTACATGGCTGTAAATGATTACCTTCTACCTCACATCAGAGGTTTGGAAAGTGCTACAGATGTTTGGAATGCCTTGGAAGAGCATTTCCAAAATACAACTAAGTCAAGGAAGTCCTCACTATGGGCTGAGTTCACAACCTTCAAGAAGAAGAGCTCACAATCAATTTCAGATTATGTGGCAAGGATGAAAGATATTGCAGATAGCTTGGGAGCAGTGGATGAAGATATTGAAGAGGAAAAGTTGGTAAGACAAATACTTACAGGTTTGAGAGGAGATGAGAAGTGGAAGCCTTTTATATTGTCCATAGAGTTGTCACTTGATCACTTTACTCCTGACCTTAATCAATTGCTAGGACACATGCTAACCTTTGAGCAGGATCTTAAAGGAGACAATGATAGAAGTACAAGTCAAGCTATGTACTCCAAGGACAAGAAAAAGAATGGCAAGGGAAAGCAATCAAATGATGATGAAGGGAATTCAAATCAAGCCAACTTCACAAAAGGGAAGACAAATTTCAGAGGTAAAGGAAGAGGAGGTAAGAACAAAGATAATGCTAAAGCTTGTTGGATTTGTGGCAGAACAAATCATTTGGCAAATGATTGTTGGTATAATAATCAAAGTGGAGGATACAACAATCAGAGTTATAATCAAAGAGGTAGAGGAGGCAGAAACCAAAGAGGCAATTTTAGAGGAAGAGGTGGTAGGACATCATATGGTAGAGGAGGTGGAAGAAACTTCCAATCTCAGTCCTACAACAACAATTATTACAATTATGCATCAGATCAGAAGGATGACATGACTCTTATCTTGAATGCAACTCATGAATCAATGGGAGAAGATCAAAGAGTGTTTTACATTGACTCAGGGTGTAGCAACCATCTGAGTGGGAATCTATCTTTGATGACTGATATGGAAGCAAGGGTGAATGGACATACAGTTCAGACAGGTGACAATACCAAACATAAAGTGGAGAGCATTGGATCAGTGAAGACAAAGAGTGGAAGTACACTTCTGAGCAAGGTACTTTATGTTCCTACTATTCCTAAAAATCTGATAAGTGTAGGGCAAATTGTGGAGAAAGGATATGAGGTAAGATTCACAAATGATGGTGTTTATGTACAAGATCCAAATCAGGGATATAGAAACATAATTGCAGGTAAAAAGGAAGGAAGATTGTTCACTCTCAAAGTCCAAGGTAATGTGGGACATGCATTGTTTACCTATGGAGGTCAAAAGGTGTCTGAATTAGACCTATGGCATAAAAGGCTAGGTCATTTCAATGAGAGAGCTATAAAGGAGATGTCAAAGAATCAGGTGGTGCTTGGATTGCCAAATATTGAAGGGCAACATATGGTGTACAAGTGTGAAGCTTGTCAATTAGGTAAAGCACATAAGAGTTCTTATAACAAATCAGGGTACAAGTATTCAAATATGCTTGAATTGGTTCATACAGATGTATGGGGACCCTCAAGGGACTATAGCATAAATGGATCCAGATATTATGTGTTGTTTGTTGATGATGCAACCAGGTGGATTACTTTGTATGTAATCAAGGATAAATCAGAAGTCTTCAAGACATTCAAACACTTTCATGCTTATGCAGAAAGGATCACAGGACAAAAGCTAAAGAGGTTAAGATCAGATGGAGGGGGAGAGTATTTCTCTAAAGAGTTTGATGATTATTTGTGGAATGCAGGTATCAAAAGAGAAGTGACTTGCAGGTACTCCCCTCAACAGAATGGAGTAGCAGAAAGGAGGAATAGAACTCTTGTAGAGTTTGCAAGAGCCATGATGAAGGAAAAGAATTGTCCAAATTACTTATGGGCAGAAGCCATTAACACTGCAACATACCTTGTGAATAGGTTGCCTTGCAAAGCTTTGGATGGAGAAACCCCTTATGAAGCATGGTGGGGTAAGAAGCCTAGTCTTGATCATTGTAAAGTATTTGGATGTATTGCATATGCTTATGTTCCTTCACAATTAAGACATAAGCTAGAACCAAAAGCAGAGAAGTATGTGTTTATTGGATATGATGATAGACAGATGGGTTACAGGTTGTGGAGTCCATCCACAAAGCAATTTCTTGTTACTAAAGATGTGACATTTGATGAGCAAAATATGTGGTATACAGGATCACCAAATGAGTATACAGGTGTTGAAGAAATTCAAAGAAAAGGAAAGGCAAAGGTAAAAGTTTGTGAAGAAATTGTTGATGAAGTTGACTCTAGATGTAGAGTGCAGGATCATGTAGAAGAAGGGCCAAGATTTGATCCAGAATCAAATGAGGCTGAAACTTCAAGAAGTGCAGAAATCAGAAGATCTACAAGAGAAAGGAAAGAGCCTATAAGGTATAGTTATGATACATCTTTCCTAACAACAAAAGATTATGCCTACATTGTGAAGACAGAAGAAGATCCAACTACTTATGAAGAAGCCAAAGGTAAACAGAATTGGGAGAAGGCAATGCAAGAAGAGTATGATGCTCTAATTGAAAATGAAACTTGGGAACTAGTACCAAGACCAAAGAATCAGAAGGTCATTGGATGTAAGTGGGTATATAAAACAAAGAGGTTTGCAGATGGTAAGGTGTCTAGATATAAGGCTAGACTTGTGGTCAAAGGTTATGCCCAAACTTATGGGGTAGATTATGATGAGACTTTTAGTCCTGTTGCTAAGATGTCTACAATTAGGACATTGATTGCTATTGCTGCTTGCAAAGGATGGAAATTATCACAATTGGATGTGAAGAATGCATTTCTAAATGGATACATTGCAGATGAAGTATATATGGAACAACCAGAAGGCTTCATGGAATCAATTGGATCAGATTATGTGTGTAAGCTCAAGAGAGCTTTATATGGGTTGAAGCAAGCCCCAAGAGCTTGGAATTACAGATTGGTCAAGTTCTTGAATGAATGTGGATTTCAAGCATCAAAGGCAGATAGTAGCTTGCTAGTGAAGGCAAGTGAAAATGGATACATTTACATGTGTATTTATGTTGATGATATTATTGTTACAGGAATAGATGCTCAAGGAATCAATGAACTCAAGAAGCAAATAGAGAAGGAGTTTAAGATAAGTGACTTGGGAAACTTATCTTATTTTCTAGGAATGCAGATTGTGTATACTCAACATGGAGTATATGTTTCACAAGAGAGATATTTGAAGAATCTTCTAGTCAAGTTTAACATGGAAGATTGCAAGACCTCAACTACACCATTGGAGGTAAATCATAAATTAAGCAGGTATGGAGGTGAAGAGTTCAATGACATGAAGAAATATCAGAGTTTGGTAGGTAGTTTAATCTATGCTACCTTGACAAGGCCAGATCTATCATATGCAGTAGGTGTGTTGTCACAATTCATGCATTGTCCAAAGAAGACTCATTGGATTGCAGCCCAAAGGGTACTCAGATATATCAAAGGAACCCTAAGTGAAGGTTTGTATTATGGTTTCACTTCTGACACAAGAATCAAAGTGTTTAGTGATGCAGATTGGGCAGGTGACTCAGATGATAGAAGGTCTACTCATGGATATCTATGTTATGTTGGAGACAAGTTAGTGTCTTGGTGTTCAAAGAAGCAACATACAGTTGCTTTATCATCCACAGAAGCTGAGTATAAGGGAATGGTAGAAGCTGCAAAGGAAGTGATATGGTTGAAGACCTTGATGAAAAGTTTTGAGATTGATCATAGTACTCCAATAATTTTTGGAGACAATATGAGTTCTTTGTATTTGGCAGCTAATCCTGTTTTTCATGCCAGGACTAAGCATATAGAGATTCAGTATCATTTCTTGAGGGAAAAGGTACTTGATAAAGAGATTGAAGTGATGTACACTCCAACAAAAGAACAAGTGGCAGATATGATGACAAAGAGTCTGGATGGACCTAAGTTACAAAGGTTCAAAGACATGGCAAGTATAAAGAAGACAGAGAAAACCTCAATTGATGATTGAGGGGGAGCTGTTGGTGCAGACCAATCACCAATTGAAGGCTTGGAAGATCAAATGATGAAGGAAGAATCAATTCCTAAAGTGTGGAAGAAGATTACATTCAGAGGACAAGAGAAGTGTACACATATGTACATTAGCATAGTCATAGATGACTTAGATCTTTTGTTCAGTAAGAATCATGTACAAATTATCTATAAATACTTTGAGAAAAGTCGGGGCATGTATGAGAGCATATGTGACAATAGTTAGAAGTAAAGAATGAGGGAGATAGAAGTTATGAGATAGAGGAAAGTGATTTTGAGTTAGCTCTCATCACTCAGTTGTAATTTTTCTGAGTAAATGAAAATTTTTGCGCCCGATGTTTCTGCGTGTTCTCCTTCTACAGTAGATCAATTGTGAAATGCTTTTGTACAAGTCTAAGTTGAGAGTTGCTTGACCTCTGTGCAAAGTTTTAGCTTCCAATTGTAATCAGGCTGAGTGAATTAAGTGTAGGAACATTCATATGTGAAGTGTGTTCACTGGTTCCTAAAACAGGCGCAGATTTCGAAGTAAATGTTTTGGTCATTTCTCCTAGCACAGTTTAAAGTTTTGCATGAGTAAGGGCTTAATCTTTAAGTTGGAAGATAAGCTACTTATGTCTAGAAGCATTTTGTAAAACGGGTTCTATTCAAGGAGAACCAAATGTTAAAAGTTACAGGTGTAAAGTCGACTGTTCTGAGTAACAGTTTCTGACATAGGTGACTTGAGAAGTTGATTTCTCAAGCTATACTTAATCTTTTGAAGAGATTCAACTTGGAATAGATGCGCAATCTCTAGGAGATACTTCGTACAAAGTTTCATCAAAAACTTTACACGTTTGATAGATCAATGTGGAGAAATAGTGCAGCAGACTTTTCTGTGTTTCATCTTCTTCACAGATTTGTTAATCTTTTGATAATTAGCAATTGATCCTCTAAATTAGTGGAGTGTTTGACTTACTCTTGGTATAGAGGTGCTCTAATCACAAGAGTAAGTTGTTCTTTTGGAGATTAACACTCTCCATCACACCGTAAATACTCTATCGCGTCTTAGCTCAGTACTTAGCTTTAACTGACTAGTAACTGTTTCCGCGTACGAGGACGCCGAACTTACAGACTAATCTGCTATGGTAACAGAGCAGTAGTCTGGTTCTGACTCGCAAACTAATAGAGTTACTCAACTTTACTAAACTTATGCAACTCAATACACACTTCTTCAGGACAGACAGGTATATATGTCGGATAGCATACAAACTCACAGTCAATACTAAATCAACCAGAAGTTACTATAATCGATAGATTCATTTGTCACAAAACTTATCAGTATTCTTCAATCAACTTATTCATGCTACTAAAAATACTAGCTCTTCCTCATAATCAGGATTACCAGAGAATGATACCGAAGGTACTGAATTCGGTAGCACAACAGAGCATATGAGAACACACTTCCAATTGTCTATTCGGAATTCCCACTATCAATTAGCGTATACAAAGAAATGACTAACAGTACGTAAATCCTGAGAACTTATACAACCGAACACAATGCCAACAAGCAGACACCCAACGGTTTACTTACGATTCGTTACTCTGCACCACAGTATCAGGGGACGAGGCGAGATGATCAGAACACTAACAAGACTCAGATTTCACAACAGTACATCACACAATCTTTGATAATCACTCTGGCAAGTCCAGAAAAAGGGGCTCTTGACCACTCTTTTTCCATTGCTTTATAAAGATGTTTACAGACTGTGCGTACCAACTTTTCGCGCATAATTCCAGGAACTCCGTTACATCCGGCAGTCATTACATTTGTCTCACTCGGCGGCCGACTAACACAGTTCTGATAACAATTCTATATTTCCTGAAAAATGATTTGAACAACCAGAGTCAATATAGAATACCTTGAGATCTTCATTCTCTGATGCACTTATTGAGTTCATCATCAACGTCGTATGATTGTCATTCTGTGTATCATTTGCATAGTTGTAGTAGGTAGTGTTGTGAGATTGATTCTGTCCCCAACTTCTTGCTCCACCTCTACCATTGTTGAGATATCAAGCTCAACATGTGATGATCCAGGATGATACGTATCAGTTTTTCGTTTCTCTGACATGTATAGTGGTCATACCGATATATGTCAGGGATACTTCATTGAGCTTTATTAGATTTATCTACCGAGAGTGATGGCACATTTGTTTCTTGCCAGCTCACTCATTCGTGGATATTAGGTTTTTCCTTATGTACTGATCTTTATATATTGCACTTGTTGTATTCTTGTTTTTTAGGTCATTCTTGTACACTCCTTTTATGTAATAGAAGAAGAAGAAGAATATCATTCTTCCTTGCCTCAATATGTGAGTGTGCTTCTCCTTGAGAGTGAGAGTGTGTGTGTGAGCTCTCTTTCTTATCTCCTTCCTCGTGACATGGTAACAGAGCCAGCGTGGCTGTAGAGAGCTCGTGGAGAAGGCTACGGTGAAGACTACGCGGCAAGGCGTGGAGAAAGCGCGATTTCACAAACGACCTCTATTTCGAGCCTGCAAGGTGGGGCCCATAGAAAAACCAGGTCAGTTTCAGAAACTGTAACTTGTGTTGTGTTCGGCGACACTCATATATTCCAGATCCAGAATTTCAAGGGATTCCGTGTATTGTTGATACACGAAAACTGTGTTTTTTTGAGATCGAACTGTCACGTCATAGTGCGACAGTGTTCAAGCAGAAGTGTTGCTTGTAGTGTTTTGCAGTGTTGTGAATTGTTGCAGAAATGGCAAACGCAGATGGAATGAATCAGTTTATGAGCGATAAGCTGGACAAGAACAACGTCCATGCTTGGAGATTCAGAATGACGAATTTCCTGATGGGAAAAGGCTACTGGAAGTACATCGAAGGAGAGAATGAAAATGCTCCGCAGTTACTAGAAAGGAATCAGACTGCAGATCAGTTAAGAGCATATGAGGAATGGAATCAAGGAGCACGAAAGGTAATGTATTGGCTATCTGTTAGCATACAGGATAGCATGATTGGACACATACAGGATGCCAAGACTCCAAAAGAGGCTTGGAACAGCTTGGTCACTTTGTATGAGACTAATACAAAGGCACGGAAATTGCAACTCAAGAACAAGCTGCATACATTGGAAAAGAAGAGCATGTCGGTAAGTGACTACACTCTTAAAATCAAAGGCATATGTGAGTCACTTGCATCTATTGGCGTGAATGTAGATGATGATGATGATAAGGTGGAAGTGTGGCTTTGTGGTTTAGGAGCTGCATATAAGCAGTTCAGAACTTCCATACAGACCAGGGAAAATATTCTGAATTTTGCTGATCTGGTATCTATGCTGATTATTGAAGAAAAGAATCTTGGTGAGGACTCAAACTCCCAAGGAAAGCCCAGTTCTGAGCAGGTATTCTACTTTGGCAGAGGAAGAGGCAGAGGTAGAGGTTTTGGAAGTGGAAGAGGAAACAGTAACCAAGACCAAGGTCAACAACAGAATCATGGAGGAGGAAGAGGACAGTTTCGAGGCAGGGGGAGCCAAAGAGGTCGCAGAAATTTCCAAAGAAATGATTCAGGTAATGATAGTAAAGGATGCTGGAATTGTGGTAAACCTGGACACTTTGAACGTGATTGCAGGTTAAATAATCAAAATAACAGAAGGTAGCAAAACAACTATGCATCCACAAGTGCAGATGATTCTGATAAGCTGTTTATGGTTCAACATCACATGATGAATACGATGTCTGCTGGTGTTTCAAAATCGAATGATAATGTCTGGTATGTTGATTCAGGTGCTTCAAATCACATGACCAGTCATGCAGAATGGTTTAGTAGTTTGCAGAAAATGCCAGTTCTTGGATATGTTGAAACAGGTGATGATACATCGCATCCTATTGAGCATACAGGAAACATAGAATTGTCTATGGAGGACGGGAAGTTAAAACATCTTGTTGATGTGTTGCATGCTCCAAATATAACAAAGAATCTGGTTTTTGTTGGACAAATGGTTGACCAGGGATTACAAGTCAGGTTTAATGCTGATGGATTATATGTAGAAGAGTACAAGCAGGATGGAAGATTGGTTGCCAAAGGAAACAAAGTGGGTAGGATGTTCACCTTAAATGTGAAGATTCCTGAAATGAATGCAGCCATGTTTGCAAAAGGTGCAGGAGTTATTGCAGATATAGAGATATGGCACAAACGGATTGGACATGCAAACTTGCAAAGGCTGAAAATGATGCAGTCAAAGGAGATTGTCCATGGACTACCAAATTTCAAAGTTGCAGAAATGCAAAAGGTATGTGCAGCATGTCAATTTGGTAAACAGTCAAGAGCATCATTTCCACATGACAAGCATGTTAGTGAGAATGTACTAGAAGTAGTACATAGAGATGTTTGGGGTCCAGCAAAGACCACATCTATGGGCGGTTGTAGGTTTTATGTTACCTTCATTGATGATCATACACATAAATTATGGGTATACTTCATGAAAGAGAAGAGCGAGGTGTTCACTCACTTCCAGAATTTTAAAGCTATGGTGGAAAAGCAGACAAGGAAGTACATTCAAACATTAAGATCTGATGGAGGAGGTGAATACATGTCAAATGAGTTCAGCAGTTTTCTAGAGAATCATGGAATTCGGTGTCAATTTTCATGCAGGTACACACCACAATAGAATGGTGTTGCTGAACGCAAAAATAGACATATTGCAGAAATAGCAAGAGCCTTGATTTCTGAGAAGAATATGCCTCATTGTTATTGGGCAGAAGCTGTGCATACTACTGTATACATCATGAACAGAACTCCGACTGCTGTTGTACATCAAGTTACACCTGAAGAGAAGTTTACAGGTAAAAAGCCAAACTTATCACATCTGAAAGTTTTTGGCTGTATTGCATATGTACATGTTCCAGATGAGTTGAGGACGAAGCTTGATCCAAAAGCAGAAAAATGTGTCTTCATTGGATATTCCCTTGAGCAAAAGGGGTACAAATGTTATAACCCACTCACACGACAGGTGAAGGTGAGCAGAGATGTGGTATTTGATGAAATGTCAAGCTTCTATGCAGATGCCAAAGAAGGACTGAATCTTGAACCAAATGACAAAGAAAATGCTGAAAAATCTAGTGCAGAATCTCAAGTTTTGAGTGTACCGGATGCATCACCAAGCAATAGTTCCAACTCAAATCCATGGAGTGAAAGATTGCGTGGAAATTTCAGTCCAACAAATTCATCAAATACATCCAAGAAAGGTAAAGAAAAGCTTTCTGCTGGTAGTAAAATAGGTGCAGGTTTTGACGATGTTGATGGAGATTCAAGTGGTTCAGAAAAGAGTATTGATGAGGAACTTGGATTGCCCTCTATGAAGACTCTAGGAGTAAGAAGGGCACATGCAGATGATACAAGAAGAAGTGACCTAGTACCAAGAAGATCTGGGAGGATGCGTAATTTAGTGCAACGATTGACATATGATAGTTACATGGCTCGCCATTGTGCCTACATGACAAAGGTAATACAAGATGCTGAACCTTCTTGTTTTGAAGATGCAATTGGTAATGCAGATTGGGAAAAAGCTATGGATGAGGAGATGGCTGCACTTTATGGAAATGATACATGGAAGCTGGTTCCATTGCCACAAGGAAAGAAATCCATAGGCTGCAAATGGGTTTACAACGTAAAGCATAATACTGATGGTAGCATAAGCAGGTATAAAGCACGATTGGTAGCTAAAGGCTATGCACAGACATATGGCATTGATTATGAGGAAACATTCAGCCCTGTAGCTAAAATGTCTACTGTCAGAACACTTGTTGCATTAGCTACAACAAAAGGATGGACTTTGCATCAGATGGATGTGAAGAATGCTTTCCTACATGGTGAGTTACAGGAAGAAGTATATATGGACCAGCCACAAGGATATGAAGATTCAAAGCATCCAGAATATGTTTGCAGGTTGCAAAAGTCTTTGTATGGGCTGAAGCAAGCCCCTCGTGCATGGCATGCAAGGATTGCTGATTACTTAACCAGCATTGGGGTCTCTATGTGTGATGCAGATCACTCACTATATGCAAGGAAGGCTGATGATGGCATCACTATTGTTCGACATGAAAGATCTTGGTGTGCTGCGCTATTTCTTGGGCATTGAGTTTATACATACAGAAACAGGTATGTATGGCAGCATGTGAGGCATCATGGCTGGAGATGTTACTTGCAGATTTAGGTGTGGAAGTGCAAAAGCCTATCACTATCTATTGTGATAATCTTAGCAGCATACAGTTAGCACGGAACCCTGTTTTCCATGCTAGAACAAAGCATATCGAGGTACATTATCACTTCATCAAAGAGAAGGTATTAGTAGGTGATATTGATCTTTTTTATGTGAGAACAGATGAGCAGGTTGCTGACATTTTCACCAAAGCACTTGGAGCTAAGAAGTTAAAGAAGTTTTGAGAGATGCTTGGATTACAGGATATGGCATTGAGCTTGAGGGGGAGTGTTGAGATATCAAGCTCAACATGTGATGATCCAGGATGACCCGTATCAGTTTTTCGTTTCTCTGACATGTATAGTGGTCATACCGATATATGTCAGGGATACTTCATTGAGCTTTATTAGATTTATCTACCGAGAGTGATGGCACATTTGTTTCTTGCCAGTTCACTCATTCGTGGATATTAGGTTTTTCCTTATGTATTGATCTTTATATATTGCACTTGTTGTATTCTTGTTTTTTAGGTCATTCTTGTACATTCCTGTTATGTAATGAAGAAGAAGAAGAAGATAAGTCTTCCTTGCCTCAATCTGTGAGTGTGCTTCTCCTTGAGAGTGAGAGTGTGTGTGTGAGCTCTCTTCCTTATCTCCTTCCTCGTGACAACCTCTTTGGCTTTGTCTACCTCTCTGATATCTTCCACTTCTGCCTTTGCTATTGTTATTTTGATTCTGACTTGATCCTTGAGAATCATGCCAGCAATCATGAACCAAATGATTGCTTAATCCACAGATCCAACAAGTCTTCTTGTTGTTATTCTGATTACCTCTTCCTTTTGTATTACCTCTACTTTTACTTCTGACGTTACCTCTTCCTCTTGCATAATTTGCTTGAGTAGTCAGTTCTTCTTCATCTTTTTCTTTACGCTTATCACCTTTCTTCTTACTCTTTGCGTACATAGTAGAACTATGTCCTTCATCTCTATCTGTCTTCAAATCTTGCTCAAATGTTATCATTAATCCAAGCAGTTGATTTAAATCTGGTACAAAATGATTTAATGAAAGTTCAGTTGAGAGTATGAAAGGTTTCCACCTTTCATCTCCTCTTAGTCCGGAAAGCAATTGCGCTATCAACCTGTGGTCTTCAATATCTTCGTCAATAGATCCAAAACTGTCTGCCAAGTCTTTCATCTTAGTGACATAATCACTAATGCTTTGACTTTGTTTTTTCTTGAACGTTGTAAATTTTGACCATAAGCTAGCCTTCCTAGCTTTAGTAGTGTTTTGGAAATGATCTTCCAATGCACTCCATATGTCTTCCGCTTTCTCCATACCTCTAATGTGTGGTAGTAGATGATCTGTAACGGTATTGTAGATATACGCTCTTGTTGTTGCATCTTTCTTCTGCCACAACTTCAAAGCTTCTAACTCTTCTTTCTTCGATTGACTGTCGTCTCCAAAAGTAGGCTTCTTTTCTTCTCCTGTCACATATATCATTAAGTCCTTACTCATAAGTAAGGCTTCCATTTGCATTACCCATGCGGGATAGTTATCTATGTCCAATTTGTCAACATGTGATCTGCCATAATCTTCTTGTTTCTCTTACTACCGGTGAGTTTAACGTTAAAAATTTACCTTTTGTAAACCTTTACCCTTGAAAATGACTTCGGAATGATTCTCTGATGCTGTTTATTGTTGATCACCTCAGCTTTCACCTTCCTTGTAAAGAATTCTTCGAATTCCTTTGTATCTTTACTTCTGTTTACTCTTGAGGACCTTTCTGCTCTTCAAAATCTTTCTGCTCTGATACCACTTGTTGACGTGGCAAGAGCTTTGAAACTAAGCTGCGGAATTTGCCACTCCACAAGAACTAAGCTAGAGTGATATTAGAACACCTCTATAATCATCAATAGCTTAGCAACGTTTCTGAAACTGAAAACTTTATAACTGTGTTTAGTGAAATCTGAAAAATTCACTTTACAGAAAACTTTGCCTTTCCTTTAGGCTTCAATTATGAACTGATTTATTTCAATCTTTACAACTTTTTGTATGCTTACTGTTAGATATTCTTTCTGTCACTCAGATGTGCCAAAACTGATTTTTGAACTCACCAGAATATCATCGAAACTTCACCGGACTGTTAGCAGACTATCACCGTAATCTTACCGGAATCAACTACAATTCTGTTTGTAATTACTTCAAATGTTTGTAATTGAAGTAAGGAAATAATACTAAGCTTCCTTCAGTGAATGCCTTTACGGTCAGACACTGTACCATGTATACATGTCCCGTTTCACAAAACTCTTTTGATTAGTTTGTAGTTGAGACTATTGGCTTCAAGATGAGCTATCACTTATGAAAACCTTTACACTATACTGCGAGATCTAACTTGCAGGAGTACCGTAAAATGTGTACTGAAAAAACTGTAACTGTTAACTAACTTTCACAGGAATATGAACTCACTTAGATTTCTTCACACAAGAAGAATGCGCTCAAACTTTCCACATAAGTATGTGTTTTCTATTAGAAAAGATGTGTGCAAAATGGCTTGGCCTTCCTTTGCTCATAGCCATGGAAAACTCTCCTATGCTGAGTAGTTTCTCCTTACCATCTCTCTCACATGAATACCCGACTGTTCAGGTTCTATTATTCATCTCTACATACGTCACTTTCTAAGCCTCTCTCTCTGGCTATCTTAGGCTCACTCAACCTCTTCCTATATATTTTAAACACTCTCTCAACTCTTTTATATACATTTTGATCCAAGATTCAAAAACTCATAATTCTGGAAGTTTCTACGCTGTATATTACAGGCGTGAATTTGTCCCTTCACTAAGGCTTTGATTTTTTTGAATGCTTTGTTTCTACTTTTCTTTGTCTTTCTTTATCCTTCATACATCTTCAGGTCTTTATGTCTAATTAGTGAGTGAATCTCCAACATGCCTATTGCCCTAATGGGCTATTGATCTTTGTACATTCTCTAGTAAAACATTCAATATTGTGTGTTGAGATCCAAGCTTCTTCTTCTTCCTTGTGCTGTTTGCGTGCTTCCGCACATGTCTAAATCCAACAATTGGTATCAAAGCAGGTCGCCACTTCATCTAGGGCATCGTCTACACCTCTCCGATTGTAGTCTCAAATTCGCACGAAATTTGATGAGCATACTCAGGGTGCTTCAGAGATCAAAACAGCTTTACTATGTGGTGTCGAAATCGCGATCTGAGCTCGTTTCAAACTCTGAACGCACTATCACAGCGCTTGTGCATGATATTTTGTCTTTGTGTGCCAAAGGTATATACCTGTTTCAATTCGCCAGTATAAGCGTCTCGAAGTCTGCTACAAGTTTAGCAGAACTCGTTTGGGTAGTTCCGTTCAACTTTTTGAGATACCTGTTGGTGCAAGGCAATCAACAATTGAAGTTTTGATGAAGTTTTGAAGTCAAGGATTGAAGAAAAGATCAAGATATGAAGCATGAAGAAAGTACATGTTCAGAGAATGAAGATGTGTATACATATGTACATTAATTTAGAGTTAGTTCATTTATACTTTTGTGTGGTGATGAACTTGTACATTTTTGCCTATATATACAAGGAAAATGTTGGGGCAAATATGAGAGAGCATGTGAGTAGAGAAATTAGAAGTTTTATGAGTCATTATACACTTTAGAAGTGAGTAAGATCTCTCTCATCACTCAGATGTAAAGTGTTCCAGAAATGAAGAAAAGTTCCACCCGATATTTCTGAGTGTTCTCCTTCTGTGTTGAATCTTTTGTGAAATGCTTTTGTACAAGTCTAAGTCTATAGTTGATTGACCTCTGTACAAATTTTCAGCTTCTAATTGTGATCAGGCTGAGAGAATTGAGTGTAGGAACATTTACATGTGTAAATGAAAAAAAGAGAAGTTGCAGGAGGCACAAAATTCGATGCTAATGTTTTGGTCAGTTCTCCTTCCACAGTGTAAAGTTTTGAGCAAGCAAGCATTCATTCTTTAAGTTCGAAGGTAAGCTACCTATGGCTAAAGGCATTTGATTAAAAGGGTTCTAATTTGAGAGAACCAATCTTAAGAAGTTACAGGTGTCAAAGTCGATTGTAAAGAACTACATGTTTAGACATAGGTAACTTGTTAAGTTCATTTCTCAAGATCTACTGATTCTTTTGGAATGATTTAAATTGGAGGAGGTGTGCAAAATATATTCAACACCTTGTGCAAAGTTTTATAAAAAACTTTACACATTTGATAATTCAATGAGTGAGTTATGTGCAACAGACTTTCTGTGTAGTCACCTTCTTCACAGTTTGTTCAAAATTTTGGAAATTAAGTATTGATCCTCCAAATTGGTGAAGGTTTTGAGTTACTCTTGATATAGAGGTGCTCTAACTTCAAGAGTAGCTTGTTCTTTTGGAGATTAACACTCTCCATCAGTGGTATCAGAGTAGGAAGTATCGAAATTGAAGAAAGAAGGACCCCAACTGCTGCAGTTATAAAGAATTCAACATTTGAAGATTCAAAAGGTGAAAGCTTGAAAGCAAAGCTTGAGAATGAGGCCAGAAGATATCAATTAAGACAAAAGGAACTTCATTCGAAGTAAAGGTAACCGTATTCCTCATAAATCTTGAAGGATTTAATACACAGGTGAAGAAAGGATGGGAGATTCTCTTCAGATAGAGAAACTGGATAGAGAGAACTATCAAGCATGGTCAATGAGGATGGAAGCTCATCTTATGAGCAAAGAGTTGATAGTTTATATTACAGGTGAAGAAGAAAAGCCTCAGTTCAGAGATCCTAGTGTTCCAACTAGGGAGGAATTATCAGATTTGAAGACTTGGATGAGTAGAGATGCTCAAGCCAGGAGCATTATCTACATGGCAGTTAATGACTACTTGCTACCTCACATTAGAGGTCTTGAAAGTGCAAGTGATATATGGAATGCTTTGGAGGAGCATTTCCAAACAACACAAAGTCAAGGAAGGCATCCTTGTGGGAAGAATTTACCACATTCAAGAAGAAGGCCTCTCAATCCATCTCAGATTATGTAACAAGGATGAAGGACATTGCAGATGCATTAGGAGCAGTTGATGAAGATATTGAGGAGGATAAATTGGTAAGGCAAATCCTTACAGGTTTGAGAGGCGATGACAAATGGAAGCCATTCATTTTGTCTATTGAATTATCACTAGATCATTTTACTCCTGACTTAAATCAGTTGCTAGGACACATGCTAACCTTTGAGCAGGATGTCAAAGATGAAAGTGATAAAAGTGCAGGTCAAGCAATGTATTCAAAGGATAAGAAGAAGAATAGCAGAGGGAAGCAACAAACAAATGAAGATGAAGGAACAACTAGCCAAGCTAACTTCCTAAGAGGAAGAGGAGGTGGAAAAGGTAGAGGAAGAGGCAGGAGTAATAAAGATGGAGTCAAAGCTTGTTGGATTTGTGGTAAGACAAATCATTTAGCTAATGATTGTTGGCATACCACTCAGAATAATGGTGGATATAATCAGAACTTTAATTCAAGAGGAAGAGGTGGTAGAAATCAAAGAGGTAATTTGAGAGGTAGAGATAGTAGATGCTACTTTGTAAGAAATGCAGGTAGAGGATTCCAAAGTCAACAATACAACAATACCTACTACAATTATGCTTCAGATCAGAAGGAGGATTCAACATTGATAATGAATGCAACTTGTGAAAGGCAAAGTGAAGACCAAAGAGTCTTCTACATTGACTCAGGGTGTAGCAATCACCTAAGTGGCAACATAACTTTGATGATTGATTTGGAGAATAAGGTAACTAATCATGTAGTTCAAACAGGTGACAATACAAAGCACAATGTGAAGTCAATTGGATCAGTGAAGGCCAAGGATGGAAGTACTCTTTTGAGTAAGGTTTTGTATGTTCCTACAATTCCATCTGATAAGTGTAGGACAAATTGTTGAAAAAGGTTATGAAGTTAGGTTCACTAATGAAGGAGTTTTTGTGGAAGACCCTAGCAATGGGTATAAACAAATTGTTTCAGGAAAGAAAGAAGGAAGATTGTTTGCATTGAAGATTCAAGGTAATGTTGGTCATGCCTTGTTGACCTATGGAGGACATAAGATCTCTGAGTTAGATATTTGGCACAAAAGGCTTGGACATTTTAATGGAAGAGGTATTAAAGATATGGTTAATAATGGTTCAGTGCTTGGATTGCCTAATGTTGCAAGTCAACATATGACATACAGATGTGAGGCATGTCAATTAGGTAAGGCTCATAAGCAATCTTATTCCAAGCATGGTTTTATGTATTCAGAAAAGCTTGAGTTGGTACACAGAGATGTGTGGGGACCATCAAAGGATTTCAGTATCAATGGTTCAAGGTATTATGTGATTTATGTTGATGATGCTACCAGATGGATCACTATCTATGTGATGAAAGATAAGTAAGAGGTATTCAATACATTCAAACATTATCATGTGTATGTAGAGAGAATTACAGGTCAAAAGTTGAAGAGACTAAGGTCAGATGGAGGGGGAGAGTATTTCTCTAATGAGTTCAGTGATTAATTGTGGAATGCAGGTATAAAAAGGGAAATTACTTGCAGGTACTCTCCTCAACAAAATGGTGTAGCAGAAAGGAGAAATAGAACTCTTGTTGAGTTTGCAAGATCCATAATGAAGGAGGAAAATTTCCCAAATTACTTGTGGGCTGAGGCTGTAAATACAGCTAAATATTTGGTCAATAGATTACCATGTAAAGCTTTGCAGGGTATGACACCATATGAGGCATGGTGGGGTAAGAGACCTACTCTAGATCATTGCAAAGTATTTGGGTGTTTGGCATATGCATATGTGCCATCTCAATTAAGGAACAAATTGGAACCTAAAGCTGAAAAGTATGTGTTTATTGGATATGATGATAAGCAGATGGGATATAGGTTGTGGAGTCCATCCACAAAACAATTCCTTGTATCAAAGGATGTTACATTTGAAGGGAAAGGTACTTGGTATGCAGGTACAATCAATATTTATGCAGGTGATGAAGAAGTTGTGAATTAAAAGAAAGGTAAATCAAAGGTTCAGATATTTGATGAAGAGGAGAACAATGAAGTACAGGTTGAAGTTGAAGAAGTGCCAAGGTTTGATCCAAAATGTGATGAACCAGAAACCTCAAGGAGTGGAGAACTCAGAAGGTCATCAAGACATAAATGGCAACCTAAAAGGTATAGCTATGACACTTCTTTTTTGGCTACCAAAGATTATGTTTATATGATAAAGGCAGATGAAGACCCTTCTACATATGAAGAGGCAAAAGGTAAGAAAAATTGGGAGAAAGCTATGCAAGAAGAGTATGATGCATTGATGAAAAATGAGACATGGGATTTGGTTCCTAAACCAAATAGTCAGAAGATCATTGGATGCAAATGGGTCTACAAGACAAAGAGGTTTGCAGATGGAAGTGTGTCTAGGTATAAAGCTAGACTTGTTGTGAAAGGGTTTGCTCAGACATATGGTATAGATTATGATGAGACCTATAGTCCTGTGGCAAAGATGACAACCATCAGGACACTCATAGCTATTGCTGCATGTAAAGGTTGGAAATTATGTCAACTGTGAAGAATGCTTTTCTAAATGGTTATATTTCAGGTGATGTTTTCATGGAGCAACCACAAGGATTCAGAGATGAAAGGTATCCAGATTATGTATGTAAGCTCAAGAGAGCTTTGTATGGTTTGAAGCAGGCCCCAAGGGCATGGAGTTATAGACTTGTGAAGTTCTTGAAGGAACTTGGTTTTCAAGTATCTAAAGCAGATAGTAGCTTGCTTGTTAAAGCAAGTGATGATGGGTTCATTTACATGTGCATATATGTTGATGATATAATTCTTACAAGTATAGATGAGAAAGGCATTCAAAGCCTAAAGAACCAAATGGAGAAAGAGTTCAAGATTAGTGACTTGGGAGACTTGTCATATTTCTTGGGCATGGAGATCTCATACACTCAACATGGAGTGTATGTAACTCAAGAAAGGTATTTGAAAAACTTGTTGATCAAGTTTAAGATGAATGATTGCAGGGTAGCACCTACTCCAATGGAGGTGAATCACAAATTGAGTAGATATGGAGGAGAAGAGTTCAAGGACATGAAGCTATATCAAAGTTTGGTTGGTAGTATGATCTATGCTACATTAACTAGGCCTGATTTGTCATATGCAATTGGAGTATTATCTCAATTCATGCATTGCCCTAGGAAAGAACATTGGGTTGCAGGGCAAAGAGTGTTGAGGTACATTAAGGGTACACTCAAAGAAGGTTTGTATTATGGTTTTACATCAGATACAAACATCAAGATATATAGTGATACAGATTGGGTAGGTAATCCTGATGATAGGAGATCAACTTATGGATACTTGTGTTATGTGGGAGATAAGTTAATTTCTTGGTGTTCAAAGAAGCAACACACAGTTGCTTTATCATCTACAGAGGCTGAGTACAAAGGTATGGTTGAAGCTGCAAAGGAAGTGATATGGCTTAAGACTCTTATGAAGAGTTTTGACATTATTCAGAGTACACCCACTATTCATGGAGATAACATGAGTTAATTGTATTTAGCTGCTAATCCTGTTTTTCATGCCAAGACTAAACACATTGAGATTTAGTATCACTTTCTAAGAGAGAAGGTGATGGATAAGGAGATTGAAGTAATACATACTTCAACAAAAGATCAGATAGCTGATATGCTAACCAAAAGCTTGGATGGACCAAAGCTACAAAGATTCAAAGACATGGCAGGTATAAAGAAGATAGAGAATACCTCAATTGATGATTGAGGGGGAGCTGTTGGTGCAAGACAATCAACAATTGAAGTTTTGAAGCCAAGAAATGAAGAAAAGATCAAGATATGAAGCATGAAGAAAGTACATGTTCAGAGAATAAAGATGTGTATACATATGTACATTAATTTAGAGTTAGTTCATTTATACTTTTGTGTGGTGATGAACTTGTACATATTCACCTATATATACAAGGAAAATGTCGGGACAAATATGAGAGAGCATGTGAATAGAGAAATTAGAAGTTGTATGAGTCATTAGACACTTTCGAAGTGAGTAAGATCTCTCTCATCACTCAGATGTAAAGTTTTCCAGAAATGAAGAAAAGTTGCGCCCGATATTTCTGAGTGGTTCTCCTTCTGTGTTGAATCTTTTGTGAAATGCTTTTGTATAACTCTAAGTCTATAGTTGATTGACATATGTACAAATTTTCAGCTTCTAATTGTGATCAGGCTGAGAGAATTGAGTGTAGGAACATTTACATGTGTAAATGAAAAGAAGAGAAGTTGTAGGAGGTGCAAAATTTGCTGCTAATGTTTTGGTCAGTTCTCCTTCCATAGTGTAAAGTTTTGAGCAAGCAAGCACTCATTCTTTAAATTGGAAGGTAAGCTACCTATGGCTAAAAGCATTTGATTAAACGGGTCCTAGTTTGAGAGAACCAAGCTTAAGAAGTTACAGGTGTCAAAGTCGACTGTAAAGAACTACAGTTTAGACATAGGTAACTTGTTAAGTTCATTTCTCAAGATCTACTGATTCTTTTGGAATGATTTAAATTGGAGGAGGTGCGAAAACTATAGGCAACACCTTGTGCAAAGTTTTATCAAAAAATTTACACATTTGATAAGTCAATAAGTGAGTTATGTGCAGCAGACTTTCTGTGTAGTCACGTTTTTCACAGTTTGTTCAAAATTTTGGAAATTAAGTATTGATCCTCCAAATTGGTGAAGGTTTTGAGTTACTCTTGATATAGAGGTGCTCTAACTTCAAGAGTAGCTTGTTCTTTTGGAGATTAACACTCTCCATCACTGTTGACGATAAGTTGGATGGTACCAACTACCCATTGTGGGCTTATATGATGTGACATGTATTGGTTGCAAAAGGATTGTGGAACATTGTGTAGGGTGTTGAAAAATTTCCTATCGCACCTGCAACTGTAACAACTGCAGGTACTGAAGCTGATGCAGAAGGTGCCAAAGACGATGATATTCTGCATATTCCTGTTCGTGTTGCGGTTTATGCTACACCTACTGTAGAGAAATTTTGTTGGGATGGTAGAGATGCCCAAGCACATGCATTGATAACTTTGTCTTTCAAACGTGCCATTATTCCTCACATTCACTCTTGGAGAACAGCTAAGAATGCTTGGGATACACTTAGCACATTGTTCCAAGCTAGGACTGAGGCTCGTATTGCTTACCTCCAAAAACAATTGGAGAGTGAGCACATGAATGAAGGTTATTCTATGGACAATTTTCTAACAAAGATCAAAGACTTGAAGGAACAATTGATTTTTGCTGATGAATTTATACAAGATAGCTCACTTGTGCAGACCGTTCTGAATGGCCTTCTTGATTCATATCAGATTTTTGTTTCTACTCTTTGGTTGATGATGAAAGGCAATCCAAATGCCTTGTCATTTGAGGAGTTAGTCTCTGTTCTGTTGCAAGAAGATCAGTCCAGACAGAACAGGTCCATTATGTGTGTTGCAGATCAAGCTTTCCTTGCTAGTCAGAAGGGCAAAGGAAAATGGAGCTCTTCAACTAGTAAGCATAAATCTGCTAATTTTGCACAATCAAAGAGGGAAGACAAAGATTAAAAGAAATCAGAAAAGCAGAAATTGTTTTGCAAGTACTGTAAAGGAAATGATCATATCATAAAGAACTATCCAAAACTGGATGCTAAAGAGGCAAAGAAGAAAGAGGCAAAGAAGAAAGAGGCTGGAATGGTTGTTGCAGATTCCTCTACACCAAAAACAGAGTCTGCTAATTTTGTGCAGAAAGAAGAATGGGCATTTACAACTGTTTGTAGTTTTGACCCATCTTCTCATGAGCAGTGCATATCTGTAGTAGACTCAGATGTTTGGTACTTTGACAGTGGGGCGACCAAACATATTACCTCGCAGTGCAGTTTCTTCTCTTCACTCGAGTTTGCCCCTACAGGGAATACTGTTACATGCGCCAACAACTCCTCTTATCCTGTTATGGGAGTTGGTAAGATCATTTTGACCACTGCTGATGGTAGTTCTTTCACTTTGTCAGATGCTTTGTTTGTGCCAGTGATCAAGAAAAATCCGTTATCAATTTTTGCATTAGCCAAGATTGGCTTGGTTGTGAAATTTGTTGATGACAGATTTAAAATTCATGATCTATCAAATGGCGATGTGATTATTGCTTATGGCATTTTATGTCGTGGGTTGTATAAGCTCAGAGACTATGAAAGATGTGTAAATGATTTGGCATGTGTAGTACATGATTCTTAGGCTATGTCAAATGCACAGCTTTGGCATGCACGCTTTGGTCATCTAAATTTTGCTAGTTTGCTACACCTGCAAAAATCTAAAATGGTGTCCTCTTTGATCAAATGAGGCACCCAGAAAACATGTTTGTGAAGGCCGTATTTTGGGCAATATGAAGCATTCTTCCTTTCCAAAAGATGGTTCAGCTTGGGCTACTAAAAAATTGCAGCTTGTACATAGTGATATCTATGGTTCTATGCAGACACCTTCATTTGGAAATTACCTTTACTTTGTGACTTTCATTGATGATTTTTCCAAGCATGCATGGGTATATCCATTGAAGGCAAAGTCCGAAGTGCTCATGTTCTTCAGACAATTTTTGGTTTTGGCTAAAAATTTGTTAGCATGTAAAATGGGCACCCTCCGTTTTGATCAAGGGGGGGAATATATGGCTTCTGATTTTAATGCATTTCTGGCTGAACATGGGATAAAACACCATTGCAGAGTGCCGTATACATCTCAACGAAATGGAGTTGCTGAACAAAAGCACAGGTCACTCATGGAGATGGCGAGGTGTATGTCAAGAGTCAAGCTTTACCACATAGTTTCTGGCTTGAGGCTTTCATGTGTGCATCATCTGTACTTAACAGTTGTCCCACTAAAGCAGTGTAGTGTATCACTCCATATGAGACTTGGCATGATCGCAAGCCATATGTTGCTCATCTGCTTGTTTTTGGTTGTCTAGCATATGCATTAGTGCCTGAACAACATCGCAAAAATTGGATGATAAAGTAGTAAAATGTATTTTTGTTGGGTACAGTTCTGAAAGTAAAGGCTATCGTCTGTATCATCCACATACTAAATGCATTCTGGTTAGGCGTGATGTTGTTTTTGTGGAAGATGTTATTCATCCATTGCTTTCATGTACTACGGAGACATCTGTTAGCTCCAAAGACATGTATGATACTTTGCTACCTCTTTTTACAGGTGGACAATCTAGTGCTGGTCCTAGTGAGGTAACTTCTTAGCCTTTGCAGGTTTCATGTGATGATACAGATCATCCCATTTCTGATGAAGATTTACATGATGCACTTGTTGATGAGAGAGCTGACATTGAGGAGGCAAAAACTATGCCAAAATGGCTGGTGCAAACTTTGCGTGACAGCAAATTAAATGCACCTTTGTCATATCGTACTCGATCAGGCTCTCATAGTGCCTCTTTTGCATCAGATTGCTATGTTATGGCTACATCTAGTCTCTGTGATGAGAATGAGCCTGTTTCATTTGAGGAAGCACAAAATTCAGAAAATTGGATGGCTACTATGCAATCTGAATATGATGTTATAATGAAGAACGATACTTGGTCTTTATGTGACTTGCCACCTAGCAATAAGGCCATTGGCACTAAGTGGGTATACAAGCTGAAGCATAAACCTGATGGTACAGTTGACAGGTATAAGGCTAGGCTTTTTGCAAAGGGTTATGTGCAGGAAAGAGGCATTGATTTTGATGAAACCTTTGCTCGTACTTGTGGAATGGCTATTGTTCGTAGCATCTATGCACTTGTAGCCCATCATGGTTAGAATGTACATCAATTGGACATTAAAATTGCATTTCTAAATGGTGAATTGCATGAAGAAGTGTATGTTTTTCAGCCCCGTGGCTTTGTACAGAAAGGGCATGAAAACTAGGTGTGCAGGTTAAAGAAGGCATTATATGGTTTAAAGCAAGCACCATGTGCTTGGTATGAGAAGATACATGCCTATTTGATTGCATATGGTTTTGAGAACAGTCCAATTGAAAGCACCTTATATGTTAAGTATGCTAGTGATGTGCTTCTGATAATTGTTGTCTATGTTGATGACATGCTGCTCACTGGTCCTATTGAGAGGCATATTGCTTATTTTAAGGCTGATTTGCATGCCTCATTTGAGATGTCTGATTTGGGGTATTTGCATCACTATTTGGGCATTCAATTTATGCAAGTTCATGGTGGAATGGCTTTGTGTCAAACAAAGTATATTGACACATTATTGCAACATTTTGGCCTTGAAGACTATAAGCCTATTGCCACTCCTAAGGAGATAGGTTCACGATTGAGTCTTCATGGTGCTGGAGACGCATTTGATGCTGTCCTCTATAAGCAGGCTGTTGGATGCCTGATTTACTTATGCATTACTTGGTCAGATATTCAGTGTGTTGTCTCACAAATTAGCAGTTTTATGCATTGCACAAGAGTCAAGCATTGGCAGGCAGTTAAGCACATCTTTCGCTACTTGAGTGGTACCCGGCTACTTGGTTTGTTTTATCCGAAGGGAGGATCACTACCGCCAGATTTGCATGCTTTTCTGACCCTGATTGGGTTGGTTGATATGACACTCATGTGTCCACTAGTGGTTTTTGCTTCATGCTTGGTAGCTCATGTATATCTTGGTTGAGCAAGAAGCAACCTATTATAGCCACTTCCAATTGTGAGGCTGAGTATAGGGCAACTTTCTTAGTGACTGTTGAGTGTGTGTGGCTCAGATGCCTTATGGCTGATTTGGGTGTTGGTGAGTCTTCTGCCACCACCATCTTCACTAACAGTCAGAGCACATTGGTAGTTGCGAGGAACCATGTGTTCCATGATCGCACTAAGCACATTGAGGTGCATTATCATTATGTCAGGGAGAGGTTCTCTGTCGGGGAGATTAGTTTGGCATATCTACCCACGTAGGAGAACATTGCAAACCTTTTCACAAAGGCTCTGCCTAGGGAGAAGTTTGAAGCTTTTCGCAAAGCTTTGGGCTTACTTCCTTTTGTGGAGTGATTTCCACATAGCTTGGCACTTCCTTATACATGAGTGCTAGCTACTTGTTCACCGCATCACTCCCAGGGGGGATTTGTTGATATATTTAGGTAGTGATGTGTCTGAACACTCTAGGACCGCCGGGGAACTTTTTTCCCTCTTTATGAGGTTTTTTTTTCCCCGTCTTGTATATACGCCTATTGCCCTAATGGGCTACTTATCTTTGTACATTCTCTAGTAATACATTGAGTATTGTGTGTTGTGCTCCAAGCTTCTTCTTCTTCCTTGTGTTGTTCACGTGCTTCCGCAGTCGTCTAACTCCAACATCAATTTTTCAAGATCAACAATGATAGAGTTTTGGAGCAACTTGCACCTATTGAAATCTCAGGAATACACCATGATGCTAGAGGAAAGAATCAACACATACAAAGTTTAGAAACAAAAAACACACTGGCTCCCTCAAATAGGATCAACAATTAATCTCACATGCTTTCTTTGAGACAATGAAGCAAAAGACGACTCCAACCCATCACATGAAAAAAAAATTCAAGTCTTTCCAAATCATTTTTGTAGACAAAGAGAGTTGTATACTATTGCATAATAGTTCTCTTGTGAGAAAGAAGATTCTTTACTTAAAAATCTGCAAACAAAGAGTTAATATAGAGAATGTCTTTTATTTTTCAAGAATTTCTTTTAGAAATTAAAAAAGAAGGATCTTTGAAAATCCTATGAAAAGGCTAGGACCTCATTTGTTAAAGACTTTTTGTTAATGTGAATAAGAAAGCCCTTGTTCTTCCAAATTTCATGCACAAGATTTCATGGATCAATGACGACTTCTCTTTGCTCAAGTTTTTTTATGTATGACACCTTTTTATTTGCTTCCTTATGTGTTGAGTATCATTAGGCTATGTGTTTTTGGTCTTCCTCATGTTACAAGTTGTTCTATACTAACGTTTTGTGTTTATTGATAGAATGCAGTCATTTTTGGCTTTGTATAGAGATTTAGATTTTGTTTTCTCTAATTTCAGCTATAGTGCACCTTATATCTCTTTTCATCAGCTTAAAAACAAGCTTCATACACTCAATTTGACAAGGAATGAGGGAAATATGACCATTTTTTTATTGGCTATCTCTCTTGATTGCTTGTGTGAGCCCAAATTCTTGGAGATGATGATGCACATGACCCTTTGATCATGAAGTTATTCTCTCCCTTTTGATCAAAGTGCAATTAAAAACACACTTTTGATCAAGGTGTGTTTAAGACCACACTTTTGATTGGGATGTGATTAAAACCACACTTTTGTTGAGAATGTGATTAAAACCACACTCTTTATTGGGGATTGATCATTTTCTTGTTGATCACTTCATAGTTGGATGATCACAGAAGTCATTGGCACAGGAAGCTTGGCGATACATCTATCCAGCGTATCTATTCATGCCACCAATTGCAGCTAAGACTAGGTCTACTCTTCATGGATTTGATAGATTAAAGCTCTATGCATGTGCCATGTGTTGATTACATGAGTTCATCTACATCATTTCCATTTGTATCCACATGAGCGCATCTCCATTTATTATCTAAGAGATGCTCCATTTCATGTCATTTTAGTTGTATCTCATTGTATTTGGGTCACTTGCCATTTTCTCCTACCAGTGTATTCATTCTCCTTCAAGGGGAATTATCCCACATATGAGGTACTTTAGAGAGCCTCCTCCAACTCTATATAAGGAGGGCCTCTCCCCCACTTTGTCCTTGGTTAGAACCATGTAGAGCATCTTGGCAATCTCATTTCTAATCCATGTGCATTTACCCATTTCTTGGTCTACTCATTGTGAGTTTTGACACTCTTTCATTTTTCGAGTACACTCTTCTTTTTCATTTTGTTTCCATGTGTACTCTCTAGATGGTATTAGAGCTTTAGGTGGAGACCTTGGTAGTTCTTTTGGTAGTAATTTTGAAGATTTTGGTGGTGGTAGTGATAGACCTTGGTGATGTTTCTCTCTACTCATTGGAAAAAGCCTTTTACCATCATTTTATGCTCTCATTGGATTACATATTTCCCATTTTCACATCCCCCCACTCTTTCATTCATTTTGATTTCACTATTTTAACCCGATTTTCCCACCCTATTTGTGATAGAATTGTGATATTTATTTGCACCACTTATATGGATTTGGTAATTTGGTCTCAAATTGTTATATTGCTGATAAAGTTTTTTTTTTAACATCTTGATAGATTTCAGCACTCGAGGTTTCAATAGTGCATTAGTTTAAATTTTCCTTTGCTTATTGATGTAGCTTATGATCGAGAGTCCATTGTGTTAGCCTCACCAACTTGTGTGCATATTGACTCTCATTGCTTTGTGTTGGCGAGTAAGGACAACTAAGTAGAATAGCACGAAGTGAGCAACGTAGCTACAAAAGATGTGGAAGCACATGGGTGGAAGGCTCACAAGTCAAATCCTACAAAATATTTAATTCTTTGTAAAACAATGATTTTCATCACTAACACATGTACGGTCATGCTAGTTCATGACAATCGAGTCTAGATAGTTCTCACACGTCCTATGAGTACACTTTTTTAAATCTCATTGGCATCAATCAGGTGTAGAACCATTAATTTTTTATCTATTAGTTACTCTCGACCACACCACTATCATGACATAATTTTCTAGGTTCATTTTTCTCCCAAGTCTATACTTACAAACTTTTGAAGAAGCATTCTTTATAGGATTTTTTGAACTCCAATATGAAATCTTTCTGAAGATGTCTTCCAATCAGAATGCACAATTATTTGCTTAAGAACTAGATTTCTTTAAAAACATCATCAAGCACTAAATAATTAAGTTAAGCTCAAACAATTACAACAATTTATGATTTGAGAGGAGATGGTTGGATGCACTCCAAGATGAGGTGGTGTTGCACAAATCGTGCTCTACACCTGCAATGTAGCTTTAGAGTCCCTTAGTAGATGCCTTTAGCTTTGCAAAGATGCATTTAGATTCATAATGTACCTTGGAGTATCACCTTCAAATAGTTATATCAAAACAGATAACTTTCAAGATTGAAGGATTCGAAAAACTTGTTATTTTTGGTCTTGGTTCTTCTCAAAAAATCATTCAGTACTCACACATTGATTGCAATCGACCAAGATAGCTAGTTGAAGTCCTAAGCTTTCTATATGAAGTCATTTCACTAATTTACGATGAGTATATGATTAGAAATCATATTAAGAAGTTAGGGGTGTAATCCCAACTTTTTAGGAAGATGATAGTGAGGAGACATAGGTGACTTGCAGAGAACTTATCTCACAATATACTAGATCAAATGATATGAAAATTGATAGCAAAGAACTATAAGGTGTAAGCTACATATCCCAAGTTGAATCACATCAATTGGACAAGTATTCGCAGAGAAATTCTCAAAACAAATTCACTGAAATGAACACTTAGCAGCAGATAACAGTAGACATGAAGAAGCTTGTACTAATTGAATCAAAAGTATAAGATTATGAATGTATGATACAAAGGAGATGATGCAGGTTTACTCATACATGTGTGGGCTTAGTGTAGCCAATATCATGAAGCTCAATTAGTCCTTCTTCCTGCTACTCTTTTCGCGACTTAGAAGTTATGTGTTTTATAGCTATGAGGTGAATTTGAATTTTGAATCTGCCACCTAAAGGTGATCCTATCTTTTAGGATCTTGATTGATTTGATTCTAACTACTAAGTGGGTATGACTTTCATCTTGTAATGCCACGACATTACTTCAATCATCTACTTTTACATTTATCTCAAGTGTTAAAAACTCATAACTGTTACAAGAGATGTTCTTATGTGATTTATGGGTAGTCACTCAAGACTTTATGAAGTAAACCTTGATATTTGCTCAAGCATCAATGCTTGCCAAATGTGCCAACATCTCCCCCGCAAGCCTAAGATGCTTGAGTCTTCATTCCAAAGGTATCTCCTATAATCCAATCATTGATTTGAACCTATTGAGCTTGCTTTCATCAAGTGATTTAGTCACCATAGCTGCACATTGCATATGTGTAGATACATAAGAAAATTGTATCTCCTTGCTTGCAATATTTTCTCTAACAAAGTGATAATGAAATCCTATATGCTTAGTCATAGCATGGAAGATGGGATTAGCAGCTAAATTTAGTGAACTCATATTGTCTCCAAATATAAGTGGAGTGCCAAAATCCAATGCTAAATCTCTGTATACATTGCTTCTTGGGTTGCATTTACCAATTCTCTGTGTTCAGCTTCAGTTGAGGAAAGAGCTACAGTAAGTTGTTTCTTTGAAGACCAAGAAATGAGCTTTGTAATTGCAATAGATAGATATCCACATGTGCTTCTCCTATCATCTTTTGATCCTGCCCAATCTGCATCAGTGAAGAGCTTCACATTCAAATCATATGTATAAGAATAATATAAACCTTCATTAATTGTCCCCTTCAAATATTTCAATATCCTTTTGGATGCATCCATGTGAGGTTTCCTAGGAGTGTGCACGAATTGGCTAAGCACACTTACTCCATAACAAATATCTACCCTAGTTAGGGTGGCATAGTTCAAGCTTCCAACTAGGCTTTGGTAGCTTGTAATATCTTCAATTGGTTCCCTTTCGTGAGCACTTAACTTGTGATTGACCTCCACGAGAATACCTGCAATCTTAGTGTCCTGCATTTTGAATTTTGCAATCATGCAATCATATCCTTAATGTATTTCTTTTGGGTGAGAAACATTCCTTGATCTGTGTAGACAACTTCCAAGCCAAGAAAATAAGTGAGCAATCCAAGGTCACTTATCTTGAATTTTTCTTTCATTTGGGCTTTGATCTTCTTGATTCTATTTGCATCATCACCCGCAAGAATGATATCATCTACATACACACATAACTATATAACTTTAGAGTTACTCTTCTTAATGAAGACTAAAGAATCAGCCTTGCTCATTTTGAATCATTTGTCCTACAAGAAAGTGACAAGTCTATGGTTCCAAGCTCTTGGAGCTTGCTTGAGTCCATAGAGAGCTTTTCTGAATTTGCATACATACTGAGGGTGTAATTTATCAATAAATCCAGGAGGTTGTGCCATGTAAACCTCCTTTAAAATCCATCCATTTAAGAATGCATTTTTTACATCCATCTGATAGATGTTCCAATTCCTTGAAGCAGTTATGCTTATGAGAACTCTGATAGTCGGCATCTTTACCACAGGAGAGAAAGTCTCCTCATAGTCAATTCCTTGGGTCTGAGCAAACCCTTTATCCACAAGCCTTGCCTTGTATCTGTCTATTGAACCATTTGAATTCTTTTTTACCTTATAGATCCACCTAAATCTAATGATCTTCATGGATTGTTTCTTGGGAACTAGGTCGTAAGTTTTATTCTCTTGGAGTTCTTGTATCTCTTCCTCCATTGCCTCGTTCCACTCTGATTTTTGTTGGCTTCTTCAAAAGTTGATGGCTCCTCTAAGGTGATATCTTGAGCAATATAGATTGAATATTTAGTGACCAGAGAAGTGTCAAATCCATACCTTTTTGGTTTCTTGCTTTCCCTAGTTGATCTTCTTATTGTTTGTTGAGTGGATTCTGCAATGTCTCTCAATTCCTATATCTTCTCTTTGCCTTTATGCCTTGAAGTTCCTCTTTGGTGTCTTCTGACCATCATCAGAGTCAATTGTATCTTCATGTTGTTGGTCATTTACCTTATGGAGTGTTGGAAAGTCCTCCTTTAGATCATAAGGTAGCTTAACTTTTCTGCAATCATCTTCAAACCAAGAGTTGTTTTCATCAAAGACAACATCTCTGCTAAGAATAAAGCCTTTAGTACTTGGATTATACAATTTGTACCCTTTCTCATTTAGATCATACCCTATAAACACACATTTCTCTGCCTTGGGATCCCATTTACCTCTGATTTGTGATGGAACATGTGCATAAGCTATGCATCCAAATATCCTGTAATGATCTAGGCTAGGTCTTTTTCCATTCCAAGCTTCATATGGTGTCATCCCATCCAATGCTTTACATGGGAGCCTATTGTTGAGATAAGTGGCTGTGGATACAACCTCTACCCATAGGTAGTTGGGTAATTTCTTCCCATTAAGCATGGACCTTGTTGTCTCCACAATGGTCCTATTTCTTCTCTTTGCCACTCCATTTTGTTCTGGAGTGTATCTAGTGGTGATCTCTCTTCTGATGCCTCTATCTTGGAGATATGCATGAAAATCATGGTAGAAGTATTCTCCCCCTCCATCTAACCTTTAGCCTTTTCAAGGTTTTTCCTGTCTGATTTTCAACAAGAGCAATATATTTTTTGAAAAATTTGAAAACTTCATCCTTATGCTTCATGAAATATAGAATGGTCCATATGATACAATAATCAATGAAGGATACATTATCCCTAGATCCTGAAATTGAAGGTTCCTTGCTAGGTCTCCAAACATTTGTGTGGACTAGTTCCAATAGGTCACCGTGGATGTAACCTTTCTTCATGAAGGGTTGTCTATGAGACTTCCAAATTTGACATGCACTACATTTATATATCATATGTTGCTTGGATATATTTGGTAGACCAAGCACACTTTGATCACTGCATATTTGCTTCAAACTTCTTTCACCTATGTGAGCTAATCTTTTGTGCCACATTTCTAATTATGATAAGGTTTGTCCTCCATAATTGAAGAGTGCTATATTCCTAGTATCTTGCAACTCAAATGTAAAGAGTCCACCTACCTTTTCTCCTTTTGAAATCCTTTTGAATCCTTGTTGAGGGTCTTCAACAAATGCTCCATACCTTGTGAACTTTACCTACAATCCTTTTTCTACAATTTGTCCAACACTTATCAAGTTCTTGGTTATGGTAGGTACATAGAGTACCTTACTGAGTATATTCATATTTCCATCTGGAGTCTTCACATTCCCAATCTTTTCAATTGAGTGCCTTGTGTCATCTCCTGTTTGTACCTCATGTTTGTTCCTTTGATCTTCCAAATCAGATAATAGTGCCACATTTCTTGCTACATGATTTGAACAACCAGAATCTATATAGAACACATGTTCATCTAGTTTAACTTGCTTCATGGTCATGTTCATCAACAAAAGTGACTCCTCGTGTGTCTGCTCTTCATTGTAATTGTTGTAATCTCTTCTTCCTCTATAGCCTCCTTGGTTATTGGTGTTGTAATTGTTGTTGTAGCCATTAAAATTGTTTGATCTTCCTCGTCCATAGCTTCCTCTATTGAAGCCTCTTCCTCTTTGATTCCTAGGATGTTGATATACTTAGGTAGTGATGTGTGTGATCACTCTAGGAATGTTGGGGCACTTTTTTCCCTCTTTAGGAGGTTTTTTTTCCAGCTTGAATATACAGCTATTGCCCTACCAGGCTACTTATCTTTGTACATTCTAGTGGTAATACATTCAGTATTGTGTGTTGTGCTCCAAGCTTCTTCTTCTTCCTTGTGCTATTCACGTGCTTCCGCAGACGTCTAACTCCAACAATTGGTATGAGAGCAGGTTGCCTGAGCTTGTTTCGGCCTCTGAACGCAATATCACAGTGCTTGTGCAGGCTACTTCATCTTTTTGTGCCAAAGATATATACCAGTTTTGGTTTGTCAATATAAGCATCTCAAAGTTTGCTATAGGTTTAGCAGAACTCGTTTGGGTAGTTCTGTTCAACTTTTTCAGATACAATCATTTTTTTGCATCAAGGTGTTTTAGTCAGTGGTCATGGCTAAAAGCAGTGATGTATTTCGTATGTTGGCTATTGAGGATACATGGGATGGTACGAATTACCCATTGTGGGCTTATATGATGCACCATGTATTGGTTGGGAAAGGACTATGGAATATTGTGCAGGGTGTTGAAAGACATCCTGTTACAGCTGGGAATACATGCACTGCAAAAACAAGTGCTGGAGCTAATGGATACGGTATCGAAGATGATGATATTATGTAGATTCTTGTTTGTGCTACTATTTTTGTTGCACCTACTATAGAGCAAATTCGTTGGGATGGCAGAGTTGCTCAAGCACATGCATTGATAGCTTTGTCTGTCAAACGTGCCATTATTCCTCACATTCGCTCTTGCAGAACAACTAAGCATGCTTGGGATACACTTACCACATTGTACCAGGCTAGGAATGAGGCTCGTGTTGCTTACCTCTGAGAACAATTAAAGAGTGAGCACATGAATGAAGGTGATTATATGGACAACTTTCTCACAAAGATCAAGGATTTGAAAGAATAGTTGATTTTTGCTGATGAAGTTATACCAGATAGCACACTTGTGTAGACCGTTCTGAATGGTCTTCCTAACTCATATCAGAGTTTTGCTTCTACTCTTCATTTGATGATGAAAGGCAATCCAAATGCCTTGTCATTTCAGGACTTAGTCTCTGTTCTGTTGCAAGAAGATCATTCTAGGTAGAAGAGGTCCATCATGCATCTTACAGATCAAACTTTCCTGGCAAGTCAGAAGGGCAAAGGTAAATGGAGCTCTTCTACTAGTAAGCAGAAATCTGCAAATGCTACACATTTGAAGAAGGAAGAAAAAGATGAGAAGAAATCAGAAAAGCAAAAATTATTTTGCAAATACTGTAAAGCAAATGATCATGTCATCAAGAGCTGTCCAAAACTGGCTGCTAAAGAGGCAAAGAAGAAAGAGGCCGAAATGGTTGTTGCAGATGCCTCTACACCAAAAATAGAGTTTGCGAATCTTGTGCAGGATGAAGAATGGGCATTTACTATTGTTTGCACTTTTGACTCATCTTCTCATGAGGAGTGCATGTTTGCAGTCGACTCAGATGTTTGGTACTTTGATAGTTGGGCGACCAAAAATATTACCTCGCAACACATTTTCTTCCCTTCACTTGAGCCTGCCCCTATAGGGAATAATGTTACATGTGCCAACAACTCCTCTTATCTTGTTATGGGAGTCGGTAAGATCATTTTGACTACTGCTGATGGTAGTTCTTTCACTTTGTCAGATGCTTTATTTGTGCCAAGGATCAATAAAAATCTATTATCAGTTTCCACATTAGCCAAGATTGTCTTGGTTGTGAAATTTGTTGATGACACATGTACAGTTCATGATCTGTCAAATGGTGATGTCATTATTGCTTCTAGCATTTTATGTCATGGGCTGTATAAGCTCATAGACTATGAAAGATCTATAAATGATTTGGCATGTGTAGTACATGATTCTTAGGCTATGTCAGATGCAAAGCTTTGGCATGCATGCTTTGGTCATCTAAATTTTGCTAGTTTGCTATGCCTGCAGAAATTTGAAATGGTGTCCTCTTTGCCCAAACTTGAGGCACCCGAAAAACATGTTTGTGAAGGCTGTATTTTGGGCAAAATGCAACGTTCCTCATTTTCGAAAGATGGTTCAGTTCGAGCTACGTTGAAATTGCACCTTGTTCACAATGATGTCTGTGGTTCTATGCACACTCTCTCTTTTGGAAACTATCTTTACTTCTTGACTTTAATTGATGACTTTTCCAGGCATGCATGGGTATATCCACTCAAAGCAAAGTCAGAAGTGTTTATATGCTTCAAACAGTTTTTGGTTTTGGCTGAAAATATGTCGGCATGTAAAATGGGCACCCTCCGTTTTGATCGAGGGGGGGGATATATGTCTTCTGATTTTAATGCATTTTTGGCTGAACGTGGGATAAACATCAGTGTATAGTGCCATATATACCTCAATAGAATGGAGTTGTTGAATAGAAGAATAGGTCACTGTGTTGACCTAAGTACCAACTTAGGGACTTGCGGAGAAAGAGACTATACCTCAATCCCCTCTCAAGTGCATATAGTGGGGATACACCTTTTAATTATCAATCCAAAGAGTATACAAACCTAGCCGAGTGTATGAGGACATGCAATCATGTGACAATCAATGCAAATGAGCTACTCAAAGAGTGTAAATAAGACAAAGACTCATCCAAACAAGCTTCAACTGTTGGTCATGGCGAAACGATACTTGGTGCAGCAGCCGTCAGTATTTTGGACTTTTCTCCCAGCTCCAAGCCCCAAATATAGCGAATAGCATATGCGTTTCGAAGCTCTCGAGAAGACGCATCCAATAGAAGTGGTTTCACTCAATTCTGACGCTCCTACTTCAAGTTATGTGCAAAATACTGAGTTGCGGGAATACTTTCCTACACTACAGCACTTCCTACACTTCGCACACACCTTACCTACAGCAAATAAACACTTTCATGGATAGACAACACACCCAAGCACTCTTTCCAAGCAATACACATGCATACAAGCTCACAAAGAAGAAGATACAGAGTGAAGAAGACACAAATTCGAATTTCTGTGCTCTCTATTCTCACAATGGCAAAAAGTTCTTTACAAAGAGTCACATTTGACTTATATGCTAGTGCCCTAAAAATGGTCCTTTCACACAAGAGACCGGCACTTTATTCACTAAAAGACTAATTTCCTACTATTTTACATGGGTAAATCTCTAATCTTCTGTGGGGATGCATCTAGAGGACTCCTCTAGTGCATTTACAATGGAAAATATATTACAAGAATGATTATGATACAAAAAAATGATGTCCAAATCGGAAAAATTTTGGGGCCCGTCTTTTTCTCTGCTTTGTGCTTTCTTTCACTCTGCAACACTCTCCCCCTCTTCGTCTCTGTCGTCCCTTGACAGGCTTTGCTTCTTGTCCTCAGTTTGTTGTCCGCACGCATCCAATGGTCAGTATTGCGTGATTCTTGATCTTGCATTACGTTTTAGAGGCGCTCTAATTTGTCCTGGTTGCACACATCGGACCTGGTTGCATTACTCCAAGCTGGTTGATTCGGTTTGCCACGCACGCCATTAGTGCACATATGCGGATGTAGCTTGTAAGCCTTGATCTGAATCCTCTGTAACTCAAGGGGTTGAAGCACCCACATATGGAATACTTGTTGGCCCTGGTTCCTCCTCTCAGCTGCGTGCTTTTCCTTGGTGTGTGTGCCCCTGCGGGGCTCTGTGCAAAGATGGGTGTTGCGCCCCTGCGGGGCTTCTTGCAGAGATATATCTTCAGATATTTCCTTTTAGTGAAGCTGCTTCTTTCGTTGTCTTCTTCTTTTCTTCTTTTTACTTGACTCTCCCTCCACACTGCCCCCCTCTTGGACTCTGTCGTCCCCGACATGCTTTTTGTGGCGACGTGTGTAGGTTTGGATGGCTTGTTGCTCTCTTTGATTTAGCAGATTAGCGTGACATAGCATGAACTCCTTCCATTGCTGAGACTTTACTCCGTCCTCTGGCGCCTGTCTATGATCAGCAAAGAAACTTGTCTCATAGGCCACCAGTCTTGCATTTAAATTGGAGGTCATTTTAACAAAAATTTCTGAATCCATTTCAAAGAAGCCTGTAAAGAATGCTTCTTCAAAAGTCTGCATATATGTCGATGGCAAAAACATGAGATGAGAAAAATATGCCATAATAGTTAACCGGCTGGGAATAGTAGATAAATCAAAAATTAATGCCTCCGATCCTTGCGTAATGCCGATGAAATTCAAAAATGTATATCGTGCATGTTGGAACACTTCTATTACAGTCAGGAACATGCTAAAGATTTTATTTGTCATTTTGACTGCTAAATCTGGAACGGTAGCATATCTTGCAAGCCAAAATTCTATGGTAATGTATTCTTCTGTCGGTAGGTAGTTATGTGGTGGACTAGGTAACAGTGGATAATTTAACCACTGATTATTAATGCTGCCTTGTCGCTGACCTTCCCAAAATTGCATCCAGGCTCTTCTACGGGGTAGTGGGCAAAATGATGGGTTGACTTGAAGCTCATACGGGGATGCTTCCCACTGTACCCGTAGTGTAGGGTTCTTTTCCAAGAGGTTCCTTCTCCATACTGGATCTGCTGCCTCAAACTCTGCTTGAGTATAGTTAAACGTGTCATACCGAAGGTGGAGATTGTGATCCGGTTCCTTATTTGTCGTATACTTTATATAAGACCGAGTTTGTTCCTTCAATAGCCCGTATGGTACATTGAATGGCTTGAGTAGGTGCTCGAGTTGCTTGCTGTCGATTTGAGCCTCTTTCATTAATTTGATGATTTGATCTTCAAACTCCGCAGTAAGCTGGGACACCAACTCTCTGCTTTAATTGCTCCTGAAGCTGTTTGATTAAATCATCTTTTTTCTTGTTTTCTTCTTCGGCCTTAGCAATAGTTGCCTGGTGTTTAAATAGTTCCTGGGCCACAATATTCATGTGTTCTGTGTCTTCCTTACACTGTCGCAGGTAGTTATTCTCTGCTTTTTTCCATTTCGTTCTGAGGGAAGCTGTGTCCTCCATGTATCTCTTTTCCCAATCTGTAATGACAGCTTGCTCCTGTCTGAGCTGGTCTTCTAGTTTAGTGATCTGTTCTTCCAAGTTCTTGATATTTCCTTGTTGGTGATCAGTAATTGCAAGTGGCTGATCACTAATGAGAGCTGTCATTAACTCTTTATTTCGTTGTCGCATATTGTCAGCTTCCTCCATACTGACTTTAAGCTGAGACCCTAAGATTTTACTTCGTGCTTGAATACGTGTCTTCTCAGTCTCACTCATCTCTAATTTCTTTGTTAATTCCTGGACTTGGTCTTTCAGTTTTGTCTGCTCTGTCTCTAGCATGTTGTTTCGTGTTTTGACCTCTTGAAGTTCCTTTTCTTTATTCAGAGCTTGTTCTCTTACCTTGGATAATTCTTTGGAAAGATTTTGACCTACTCTTTCGAGTTCTTTCTTGTCTCGCATGGCTTGGTCGTAATCTTCATCAGCGTCAAGCATTAATTGTTGTATGTCCAGAGCTGTTCTAATCATATCTTGCACAACAGGCTTGAGCTGAGCTATGTCGACATTCAGCCATGTCTTTGCTATTCCTGGAGGCTCTCCTGTTTGCACATCTTTGCCTTCTGCCACCTGGAGTGTTTCATTATGCGGTTGTCTAACTTGCAGTTGTATTCTGGGTTCTTCATCATCTCCTTTTGCTTCATCCTTTTTAGTGGCACTTCCCTGAAACGTGACATCCATTGGGGAGGGTTCTGCCACAACCCTGATTGGTGTGAAGGGTTCTTCCATTTCTATAGCATTATCTTCATTCTCCATTTTTGATATCTCCCCATCTGTCTTTGTGCTTGTGGTTTTCTGATTCACTTTTATTTCTTGATCTATTGGCTTGAGGCCTTCTGGTTCTTCACCATAATCAACTTCATTTAATTCGGTCCATTGCCCATCATCTTTCGATTCGCTTCGAATATCCACATCCAACAATGATGTGTCCTTTTCTTCTTTGTCCTGTGATGACGAGCTGGAATTATCTAATCCGATTTCGCGGTATCTGTGAACTTTAGTGAGTTTTCTTTTTGTATTTAATCCTTGTTGTGACTGCTGATAATGATGACCTTGCACTGGTAAGTTGATTTGTCCCTCCATGTATTTGTGCGTCTCTTCCAGTGCTTTAGTCAATTCTTCCTCCGTGATTTGTTTTTGTCCCGCCATGGTTACTTTGGGAAGTACATGGACTCTTTTTGTCATAGGTTCTCCTTCCTCATCTTGCTTGACTTCTCGTAGTCTTTTTGTGCCTCGCATTCTCGGTTGAGAACTGGTTTCTGCCTCTTCCCCGTTGATGACAACCTTCTTTTTCTTAGGGACAATGGCGGGTTTTGCATATTGAGCTAGCTTCTCTGAAGTTGGCATCTCTCTCAAACAATTCTTCATATCTAAAGCTTCATATATCAGTAATGTGAGAGCCGAACTACCATTCAAAAATTTCTTCTGGCCCCACTTCTTTTGGGCTTCAAATAATCTTTCTTGAACATAGCCTGTCATATTCACTTTGTTCCCAATTTGTCTCATGGCATGCGATAGTAATTGTACGACTATCTTCTGTGGAGTGGTATACCTGTGCATGCTTGGGAAACAAAAGTGTTGATGCACCAATCGAACAGCATCTTCTACGTCAATTCTGTTTATATCCAAAAATGATCTCTTCTTGGGATCATGGCACTCTGCTTTGACATTTTTGACGCCTTCTTGCTTCCATCCAAATGCTCTATTGATTAATTCGTGTGTGAATTGGATGGTCTTCCAAATTCCGACTTTATCCAAGACGCGTGCTTCTGGAACTGATATTTTTGTAGCTGCAGGTTGCATGGTATTCATTACTTGTGCACATCTCTGAAAATCTGGAACATAGATTGGCAATTTGAGAAATGCCTCTATGCCTGCTTGTGTCCATACATCTTCAATATGAGGTAACCCCTGTATTATTGTTTTGAAGTCCTGTGACATGATAGGAAAATAGTGATCTGTATCCATAATTTTGATAGTTGCCATGAAGATGAGATCTGACACTGGTTGGTCATCCCGAAACCAGTGTCCTCTTGCTTTTGTGACTGATTCCAATGGAAGAAGCTGGACCTCTTCCTCTTGTGTGGCTTCGGAACTAGTTGACGCCATCTGCACTCAATATAGAGCATGAATTAGTTGCCATATATTATCAGAAATCCTCCTTTGTTTGTTTGTCATAAGCTCGATATTGCTCCGAGTGAATGGTGTCGTCCCTTTCCTGTGTGTGTGAGAAAGGTAATACCTGGGTTTTTCACACATTTAAGTATTTTTTTATAAAGGGAAAACAGAAAAGTTAGGTTATAGCCGAAGCGGTTATTAATTTTTTGAAGTAATTTTCTTAATGTATGTACAAGTGCTCTCCTATTTCCCAAGAGGAAAATGTGCTTGACTATCCTGAAATAGAAGAAGGATGTGCCGAATGCTTGGCCTTGTAATGTGGCCCTATCATGCATACTTTGGGTCTCGAAGGCTCCATATGTGTGCAATTGGAAGTAGTTGGTTGATGCATGCCGTTTATTTTGTCTTTAGGTATCCAAATCTGCTTCACTTTGCTGTGCCTTGTTGTACGTTGCCTAATTCCGATGAATGTGGCTCTTTTCTTGTTGCATGTCTGCTCTATTTGATCTGTAAATCTCGGAATGGCTCGGGTTTCCATTACAGACTCCTTCTTTCTCCAGTAGCTCCTTTTTTGTGGCCATTTTGCCTGTGGACTATATTGGTTCTTCCTGTGCAGAGGATCATCATTTTGGTTTAGCTTCTTTGGAGCGCATGATTTAGGAATCCATATTTGCGATCGATCCTGTTGGGCGGCTTTTACTTTCTTTGGAATCCATATTGTAGCAATTCGTCGATGACTTCGTCGTTCAGACTGAGTTGGTTTCTCATTTGATTGTTTGTTCTGATGTCGGTTGTGCTTTTGTCGTCGAAGATACGCCTCCACTTGATCTTTCTTTATCCACGCTTGGTTAGAGTATGGAATAGGGTATATCTTAATATGTACAGATTTTGAATTACTCAGAGGACTAGTCTCTTTTGGGCATGGTGCTTCACTGAGGTTGGTTTCAGATAGATTGACACTCTCATGACTTGCTAGACTAGAAGATGGTGTGCAAGCAGAATTCAATGTGTCCGCACATATAGTACTTGATGAAGGTGTTTCTACAGTGCTAGTGAGCATACATTCATGACTTTGTTCATTGGAATGAACTTTTTGCTCTATGCTCATTGATTTGATTGGTCGTTCGTCTAGCAGATTAAATACTTCTCGGTGTCCTATCCTGGCTGAGATGTAGCCTAAAGCCAATTGAATGGTCACCTCATATTCGTAAATCCAGTCTTGACCTAACACTACCTCTTCAAGTAAATCCTGATCATGACACACTAATAGCCTTTGTTCCATAGTGTTGTTGCCAAGATGTAAAGGTAAGGTGATCTCACCTATGCATTGAGTAATTGTTCCTCCTATTCCTATCAACTGTGCCATCGATGGGCGTACTGCCTCCTTGAGTTTTTGAGTCAAAGAAAGCTTGATGCAGCTTACAGCTGCTCCTGTGTCAATGAGAGCATCCACCAAGTGGTACTCCGTTTTACTGCTCCCAAATTTAAATATGGTTGCGTTCTCTGTGATCCTAGGTTTTGAGTGGCTCTAAAATTAGCCATCGGGATGAGTTCTTCTCCTAGTCGATATCTCTCATCTCGCTCTCTCATCCACTCTTTCCGTTTCTTTATTCGTTCTAGGGCTTCCTGTCTCGCTTCTTCTCGTATCCTTTCCTCTTCCATGCGTCTATTCTTACCTTTGATTAATCGAGACATTGTTTCTTCGGTCAATGGTTCTAGATATTGTTTTACTCTACATCCACTGATGTAGTTTGGTAATACATATCCATCTAAGGTTGCTAAGCTAATGGCTCCACTTGTAGATATACGATTAATGATTAATGGACCATATCCTCTCTTTTGCAACTTCTTAGCGTGCTGTTTCAAGGTGTATACCAAAACTAAATCTCCTTCCTTCAAATTTTTGTCCTTAATGTGCGCATCAAAGTAGGCTTTCTGTCACCGTTTAGCAGCATAAATGCCTGCTACTGCTTGTAACCTAGTTTCGTGAAGCTTTTCTATTTGATCCAATTGAGCTGATAGTTCATGTCCTGTCCACTCGTAAGTAGTTGCTACTCTCAGAGTGGGAATTAAGAAATCAATCGGCAAAATAGCATTTTGTCCATATACTAAGTTAAAAGGAGTAGTGCCTATGGCGGTTTTATAGGCTACTCGAAATGCCCATAAAGCATGATGTAACTGCTTATCCCAATCTGATCTACCATTGTTAACGATTTTGGTGAGAACTGTACACAAGATTTTATTCGAACTTTCTGCTTGTCCATTGGCTTGTGGGTGATAAGGAGCTGATTTCTTATGAATTACCAAGAATTCATTCAATAAAGCTTCTATAACTTCATTCACAAAGTGCATACCCCTATCACTCACAATTTCTATTGGTAGTCCAAATCTAGTGAAAATGTTTTCAAAGAGAAACTTGGCTGTGGTTCTTGCGTCATTTTTCTTGGTTGCTTTTGCTTCAACCCATTTGGTCAGATAGTCTGTTGCTACAATTATATATTCGGCATGGGATCCCTTCGCTGGTGGGCTAATAGGTCCTATGAAGTCTATTCCCCATTTCGTGAAAGCTCTGGCACTCATCATGGGTCTAAGTGGCATTTCATCTCTCCTAATTGGATATTTGGTTCGTTGGCAAGTATCACACCGTTGCACATATGTCATGGCATCTTGGTGTAGAGTTGGCCACCACATTCCAGCAAAGAGGATCATTTTTGCTGTTTTATCCGCAGAGAAGTGTCCTCCTACAGCTCCTGTATGAGCCATCTCTAAAACAGAAAGATATTCGTCTTCGTGAATGCACATTCGTAATTGGTTATCTTTCCCTCGTTTAAAAAGTTGTTTTCCTATAATGGCGTAATCCTTACTTTGTTCTACAAGTGCACGTTTCCTTGCTGAAGTAGCTCCTTCGGGGTATTCTTGAGTTTTCAAGAACTTTACCAGAGGCATGCTCCATCTTGGTGCTATGGTAGAATAGCATAAGGTAGAGTTCTCATTTGGGATTTGTTCTTGACAGGTTTGACAGGTTGACACATAATTATGTGCATCTCTTTGCATGGTTGGCCAATATATGCCACATCTCTTGAGTGTTTGCCATGTTCCATTTGCATTCAAATGAGTTTTCCATTGGTTTACATGTGCTTTCTGAAGCCACATTTCTTGTTCCTCTTCTTCCACGCATCTCATTAATAATCCACTTGAATCCTGGTGATACAAACTTCCCGCAATGATATGAAGGTTTTTAGCCTTCCAGAGGTCTTGGGTTTGGTTTGGTGTGATCCCATCTTTAGGTCCATGTGTAAGTATAGGGATCAACTTTTATGCCCATTGAGGACATACTTCCAGGTTAAAAAGGTACCTATCTGGCAGATCATCTGGTACTCCTATGGGAGGTTCTCCATGGGTCATTCGTGATAAGTGGTCTGCTCTTATGTGGGTATTTCCTTTCTTGACTACTACCTCAAAATCAAATTCCATTGGCAATAAAAACCATCGTACTAGTCGTCTAGTATTACAAGGCTTGTTGACTAGGTACAATAGGGCTTGATGATCAATGAAGAATTTGAATTTGTTTGCCAACAGGTAATGTCTGAACTTTTTGACTGCGTACACCATCCCTAGGCCTTCTCTCTCCGTGGTGGTATAATTGCGTTCTGCTTGATTTAATTGTCTACTAGCATAGGCTATAGGGTGATCTAGTTTTCCTGTATCGGCAGGTTGAGCTAAGATGCAACCAATGGCAAACTTGGAAGCATCCACATGAATGTGAAACGGCTTATTCCAGTTAGGTACTCGAAGGATTGGTGCTGAACTCAATCGATTCTTTAACTCGTTGAAGGCTTTTTCACATTCTTCGGTCCAATTAAATTGTGTCAATAATGCATAAAGAGGTCTAGCAATTATGGCGTACATATGTATAAATCTTCGATAGTATCCACAATGTCCCATAAATGCTTGAACTTCCTTAGCCGTCTTTGGTCTTGGTAAATCGAGAATTACTTTAATTTTATCTTCATCAGTTGAGATTCCATTTTTGGAGACAATATGTCCTAATATTTTCCCTTGTCTAACCATGAAGACACATTTTTCTGGGTTAAGGCATACTCGATATTGTCGACATTTAGCAAAGATTTTTTCTAGCTCAGGGATATGTTCTGATCGTATAGCTGAATAAGTACAAAGATCATCCACGTAGACCTCCATACTTTTTCTTAGAAATTCCTTGAATACATGACACATCAATCTTTGGAAGGTAGCTGGGGCATTAGTCAGACCAAAAGGCATGACTCTCAAGGCGTATACTCCCCATTCAGTTGCGAATGCTGTTTTATGTTGGTCCTTAGGAGCAATAGCTACCTGATTATACCCTAAAAAGCCATCCAGAAAGCTATAGACTTCCTTCCCTGCTACCCTTTCCAAGAGATGATCTGTGATTGGTAAAGGATAACTATCCCTTATGGTCGCGGCATTTACTTTCTTCAAATTGATGCACACTCTTAACTTTCCATTCTTTTTCGGTACAACCACCAAAGGTGACACCCATTCCGTGTGCTCAATCTCGTAGATGAATCCAGCATCTAGTAACTTGTCTATTTCTTCCTTTATTTTGGCTGAATACACATCATTGTAAGTATATCATCATCTTCAACTACTACTTGTGTGTCAAGCAAACCCAAATAAAGCTTGTCAAGGATGACAAATACTAAGAGGGGTAGCGTGTTGCAGAGACTAAGAGGCTTCAGAAAAGAAAGGGAAGAAAAGACTAAAGAGAAGCAAAGAAGCAAAAAGGGAGAATCAGAGGCACACTTTTTTTCCAAAAGAACACCATTTCTTTTCAAACAAAGCCAATGGAAGTATATTTAGCCTTGTAAATGCACTAGAGGAGTCCTTTAATTGCATAGTTCCCAAAACATGTACTGTGCCCTTGTATAAGCATAGTTTCTTTTATGAATTTTGAAAGTGTTTTTCCACTTATGTAAAAAAACAAATTTAGGGCTGTTGGAAGCAGTCAGAGGCATAGAAGACGCGGAAGCATGTAACGACGAAGCAGGGAGCCAGTCGAATCTTTTTTCAAAGAATCATGTTTTAGAAACATCAAAAACCTCCAACAGTGATTTTTATCACTATTGTAGCATATGTAACATAGAAAAACCATTTTCTTAATTTCTAGCTCCATTTTGTGCAAGCCGAGGAGTCCTCGAGCTTGAGGAGCTTAGGTAGAACAAGCGTATCAATTTTCGTTATTTTTAGACATCGTTTACCCTTCCAAATAGCATCTAGGACCTATTTTTTAACTATGCCGGTCACTAGATGTGAAACCGGTCAAAACTAGTCTAGAAACTATAAAAAGAGCTAGAGAGCTCATTTTTGAGGTTAGCTTGTTTGAGGTTAGAGTTCTTTTGAGCTTGTAATAGTGTAATAGAGTTGATTTCTCACCTTCCATTGTGTCTTGCTTGTCTCTTCGTAGTGTGTGTGTATGTGTGTGTGCATTTCTATGCTTCTCACCTTCACTCTCACTTCATCTCACATTCACGATCTTCATATCACTCCTATCTCTTCCGCGGATTGACATTAAGGAGGTGGAGCTTCTTAACGTGGTTCTCACCATTGTGCTAGAGCAACACCAAATTTAGCGCCGTTGCCGGGGATCAAGTCTAGGATGAATGTGTGATGGTAAGAGTATAGCAAGAAGTAGCGTTGGAAGGTAAAAATTTCAGTTTTTGTTGTTGTTTTTACTTAGTTTTTAGTGTTTTTCACCTCCCCCGCACTCCATCTTCATCACTGCATCATCATCTTCATCTCCAAAAAGATCAGAAAATTCACCATATCCACCCATTCTCCTCATTTCCCCTCATTTGTGCATGCGAGAGAGTGAGAGAGAGCTTTTGTGCTTGTGTGTACTTTTGTTTTCTTGCGTTTTCTTGCAGGTATAGAGCTCCAGTGCATCAGGAAAGCTTGGAAAAGGTAAAATTCTCAGTTTCTGTCAGAAATTTCCGACTTTGTCAAACCATCGCGATGGTCTGCAAAGTTCGGAATTTGAAGAAGGCGACCACACCAGCGTGTAGAGCACACTTGCGCCTCTAGGAATCCATACTTGCATTGCAAAAACTCATACTTTGGTGGACCATCGCGACGGTCTCAGACCATCGCGATTGTGTCACACCATCGCGATAGGCTCACGCCATCGCGACGGCTCGGCCGGACCATCGCGACGGTCTCATGCCATCGCGACGGTTCATTTGGACCATCGCGATGGTTCGCGGACCATCGCGACTATTCGGTTGACCCCACACCATCGCGATTGGCTCACGCCATCGCGCCGACGGTGCCACGTGGCAAGTTGGACCATCGCGACAACTCAAATTTTGGACCATCGCGATTGGCTCACGCCATCGCGCCCGGACCATCGCGATTGGCTCAAGCCATCGCATCTGTGACCATCGCGACGGTTCACTTTGGACCATCGCGATTGTTCACGTTGACCGTTGACTCACGCCATCGCGATTGTCCGCCTGATCGAGCCATCGCGACGGTTCACACTCACGCCATCGCGATTGCTCACTTTTGGACCATCGCGACCGTGCACTTCAGACCATCGCGATTGTTCACCCTCACGCCATCGCGACGGTCCCAGACCATCGCGATTGTCTCACGCCATCGCGATTGTGCACCCCCATCGCAAATTTTAGGGTTTCATTTTTTGGCCAATTTTGGGGCTATTTTTGGGAAATTTTTGGGTGATTATATTCATAGGAGACCCCTTAGCTCATATTTGGAGAAAAACCTGTTTGTCAGTTTTTACCCCCCAGGGCCTGAACGGTCATAACTTTTTCATCCGAAGTCCGATTTTTGAGCTTAATAGCTCATTAGAAAGCTCTTGACGAGTACTACGTGACCTCAACTGTTTTTTTCTTAAAGGATACGTCTATTTTTAGATAAGCTATTTTGAGGTTGACCTAGTTTGGGACTAGGAAGCCAGGGGGCAAACATTGAAAAGTTGGGCAAAAGGGAAGGGACTTAAAAGGTGTATATACTCAAGTGCTTGATCATCCAACTGTGAATTGGTCTAATATTGAATTTTTCCAGGTCTAGCAAGGGCAATCAAGGGCAACCAAGGCAAGGCAGTGAAGGGCATAAAGCTTGGGAAGCGCGGCTTCTTGGGCATCAGAGCAACCAGAAAGGCTGACTCGAGGTTGGAAGATTACTCAACCCCCTCAGTCAATTCTTAGCTTAGGCTAAACGGTAGCTTTTGTGGATTAAGACGATAGGAACGCCTCAAGTTCAAGAGAATTAAATTTATCAAGTTCAAGACTAAAGTAAAGGTGTTTGACACGAAAACCTAAAGGAAGGAACATAAGTTTGACGGAACGAGAACTCAAAGTACCACGGAAAGTTGAATTCCTGACGCATACATTAAGACAAGAATCTAAAGAAATCTAAAAATAATCAAGAAAGTAATAAGAAAGAATCATTGACGATCTGAGCGTGTAGTGAGTGTGCAAGGAACAAAATTAATGAACCTTAGATCGGGCAAACATATAGGTAAGTCAGACCGACGAAGCCTTAGATCATCAGAGGCAAGTGTAAGAACTACTGCACGATCGTGGGCTCAACAATTGAACACTAGTTACCCCTACGAGAACTCAGACACGAGTGATTCAGAAATGGCATTTAGCGCAGAAAGACCAGAAGGAGGGTCGAATGTAGCCTATTTAGAAAAACCAGAAGGACCCTATAGAACGCAACTAGAGTTTCTCCGAACCAATCGATTAGGTGCTCGCATCTATGAGGATGGTTTGCGAAGGCAAGTGGTGCAAATGCACAACCCCGATCAACCCATTGGATTGGAACGTCCAGTGGTGAAATTTGAGAGAGACGCGTACATAGACAAGGAAGGAACTATGTACATCTTAAGTACATAGCCAAACAATACCAACGAGTTTGGCGTGATTCAGCCAGAGATGGAAACTAAATCTCAAGGAAAAGAACCATTAGAAGAGCCTAGAACACCTAGAGGGAAATCTGTACTGACACGAGTACTAATCCCAGAATGGATCCCTCAGGACAATAGAAGCATAGAGTTGTTTGTAAATAAAGAAACTGATGAAGCCTTTTGGAAATACAAGACAGAACTACTTAGTGAGGTAGGTATCATCACGATATACGAGTTCAAGGACCCGGATACACCTGGAAAGGTTGTATACCTGGATGAGACTTCAGAAAGAGTCTTTGTGGTGCCTGACCACGCTAAAAACACATACACATGGAGAGGTGACTTGGTATTCCCTCCATCTAGAACGAACATGAATACAAGTCAACAAGGGGCAGGAACATCCTCAGCCCATGGCATGCAAAGAGAGAGAAATAAAGAAAGACCCGAAGTAAGCTTCACTCATCCCATAGGGAGAGATAGAACAACCACGGACACTAATAGAACGGATAGACAAAGAGATCATGGAATACCAGGTGGTAGAGATGATTTTCCTCTACCTAGACCACGTGAACACGCAAGAATGTTGAGACCCACTCAGTTAGTGAAATCCATGAAAAATTATTTTGATGGGATAGGAGATCCCTATGACCATGTCGCTGAATTCAAGCAAGTACTAAGAGCAGAACAAGTCGAAGACATGTTCACGCAATACAATGCATTTGGACTAACGTTAAAGAATACCGCTTTAACTTGGTTCCAACCATTGCAACAAAGGCAATTTAGAGACATCCATCACTTTTTAGAGTCATTCATCACTGAATTCTCTAAAAGTGGGATTAGACATGACACGTCTTCGTTGATTCATAGCTTTAAACAAACCCCTCAAGAAATAGTAAGACTGGCAGGACGTAGGTTTAGACAATATGTTGAACGATGTCCAATGCAAGAGCTACCCTCACAGGCCAAGCAAGTGTCATTGTTTCTAGATGGCTTGTTGAGCTCTAAACTACGCTCCTACGTGTACCTAAAAGAACCCAGAACGCTAGAGCAATGTGTAAGAATTTGTATAGACATTGAGGACAACTTAGGAGACGAGTTGGAACTCTCAAATGTCTATAAGGACTCAGACTGTTCATCTCTAGCATCCACAAAATTGTCTAGCTCAATAGAAGACCTAGCAGAAAAAGTGGCTCAGAAACTAGGAGTTTCTAGCAAACCTAGGGTACTAATGAACAAGCGTTGTTACACCTGTGGTGGTGATCACATGGGAAATGTGTGTCCCAATGCACCACAACCACAAGCCAACCCTAGTGGCCAATACTGTACAATTGAAAGAAGATACACGAATCATACGGCTCAGGTCTGCCCATACAACAAGCAGACCGTGAGACAGAACTACCCGCAAGCATACGCACAGCCAGGTAGGTATCAAGGCCAATACAATGCTCAGCCTTATTACTATAGGCCTCCTTAGAACTACCCATACCAGGCTCAACAGAGACCTCAACCTGTCTTAGCTCAGCAGCCACCCCCACCAGCGAATGTCATCTCAGTCAAATACGCTGCTGCAGAAGAGAACCTAAGTAGGGCTTTAGTGCCTTCTTCACCTTTGATCACAGAGAGTGACCCAAACTCAAACATTTTTGACTCTACGCATGTAGATAGTCCACCCGCTTATTACACGGAGTCACCAGAACACGTAGAAACATATCATTATGATAGTCCACCAGTGGAACCTAGTTGGGAGCCAGATTATGTTAATGTGATGTACACAAACCCAAATCCACGGCCCCAATTGAGACAACAAAGACCACAGGGCCCTAGAGGACCATGCTTTAGGTGCCAAGGAGATCATTTCATAAAGGATTGTCCACATCCCCCGATAGTAGGACAATCACAGTACTATAACATCCAAGGCTTTTGTGCCGATTGTGGCAAAAAGCACATAATCAAAGATTGCCCTAAGAACCCTGTTAATGCTTCGAATGTGACACCGATCAATGTGATAGGCATTGTGAACAACGCAGATGGATCCAACCCCACCTACGTGCCTATCCAAGCTATAACAAGAGCCCAGGTGCTCTTACAGAACCAACAGCTTAATCAAGAGAAAGTAGCCGGAACCAGTGAAGTTGTAGAATCTAGCAGTAAAAAGACGAAATCTTGGAAAGATTCTCAAGAAAGGATTAAGCGAAAATGGAGTAAAAAGATAACTGAGTTGGAAGGAAGTTTAAAGGAATCTAGAGCCAAAATCCTAGAATTGACTTCACAGGAATTGAATCAAGAGAATCCAGCTCAAAAATCAGGATCAGTTTTAGCGGAACCCATACCAGAAAATCTAGACATGATGTTTTGTGCATATCAGGCTAGATTAAAAGAGGGACCTCAGGTAGCTGAAATGAGCAAAAACTACCCACGAGCTGATCTAGAAATTGAGAGAACTAAACTTTGCATGAAGATGGTAGAATTAGCACAAGCTTTGCTCGAAGCCTCTAGATATCTTAATTGGAATAACATGGCAAAACCGGAACTACACTTTCAAGGACTAATGGAGAGGCTAGAATACTTGATAGAGAGCAAAGAGAAAAAGGATCAGCATAGGAACCCCATTGTCCCAGAGACACAGGAAAGGAATGCACCATCCCTGTCTCAAGTACCCAATACAGAAAGTCAAGACAATTTGTCTTCCATACATAGGTACTCACATGAATTTTTGAGAGAGATCCAAGAAGAGAAATGGAGAAAGGAACAAGGAACCCATCCTCCTATTCAAGAAATAGATGACTTGCAGGAACAATTTCCCCAAGACATTCCCTCTATTTACGATGATGTAGAGGAAGAACAACTGAGTGAACACACAGGATTTGAATCTAATTCTTTACAAGAATTACCTCAGTTCACAGGACCTTGGGAAGCAAAGTCTATTAATATGAGAGCACCCACGATAATCGTGAGGAATGAAGAATCAGTAATCCCTAGAAACACGGAAGTGATAAAGAATACCAAAGTACAATGTAATCTCACTCTAGAGGAGTTGTTAAAGGTAAAACTAGAATTGTGGAAACATGTAGCAAATCAATTCCCCGAGCTTGCTACTACTCCCTCACAAATAGGATCACAAAATAAGGTACCAGAGATACCCGTAGAAAAGATTGGAGATGTAAGCGAAGGAGAGGAAGGTAACACTTATCTTCCGATAACCCATCAGGGCTACACCATGAAAGCCATCTTAGATTCAGGAGCCGGAGTAGCCATCGCTACCACCGCTTTATGGAAACGTTGGGGTAAGCCAGCATTAAGACCTACCAGGATGAAGCTACAAATGGCTGATGGACACATAGAAAAACCATTAGGCTTACTAGAAGGCATATCTCTCACCACTTGTGGTGTAGAATTTGAGCATACCTTTGCCATTTGTGACTTTGCAAAAAATCATGCTTATGAGATGATATTGGGACGACCATTCATGCGTCAGTTGCAAATTGTACAAGATTGGGGAACTAATTCTTTGTACTTGCAACATTTAGGAGTGACTACCAAAGTCAATCTTAAAGACTATTCACATAGAGACGTACCCCCAATACAATGGAATACCATCCATAAGACTCAGGTGGAGACGGAATCCGTGCACTCATTAGAATCAGATCCTTCTTGGTTGCATGAGGACACTCATCTATGGATGTGTAAAGGTGCAAAACAAGAGGAAGAAAGATTAGAAGCCAGGACCTTAGGTGCAGAACAACATCCACGAACCCTTCAAGATCCAGCTTACGCACCAGTAGTATTCCCAGATGAAGAATTCGAACCCCATGGTTGGGCAGAAATCCTAGCAACCATGGACGTAGCCATCAATGAAGAACAATGGACACCCCACTGTGACGAGGATGGCTATGACATATCAATTTTCACGATAGAGCCAATCATGAGTGATTCAATTTTAGAAGAGTGTGAACCTAACACTGAGGCATTTGAGGATGCAAGTGATTTTGATTTAGAATCAATTATCATGGACTCACCCTTTGCATCAGAAGAAGAATATTTCTACGAAGTAGAGACTCACCCTCAGAAACAGGAAGAAATTACAAATGAGGTGAGGCTAGCCACTCAAGTGACTAGCAAAAGTGAAGGCAAGAAACGAAAGAAGAAAGACACCATGACAAAAAAAGAAGAATCTTTGTTTGAAGGACCCGAGAATTTCAAGAAATATGAAATCGAAGATAGAAGAATCATGGTACGAATGCCTAATAGAAAGGCGAATGACGGACAAGTATATGATAACCGAGAGAAAACCAAGAAAATAATCGTAGCCATAGAAGGAGAAGAAGAAAAATGTACATACATAGGGCATGATTTGACAACTGAAGAAGAAGAAGAGCTAGTTGCCCTATTGCGCGAATATAGAGATGTTTTTGCTTGGAGTTACAAAGATTTGAAAGGAGTAGATCCAGACATATGTTCTCATAGAATCCCTATGACTCCAGATGCAAAACCTACGAAACAGAAACCTTACACGTACAATGATAACTACGCTGCGAAGATTAAAGAGGAGATAGATCGGCTGATAGAAGCAGGATTCATTTATGAAATTGAGCATACCGAATGGGTATCCCCCATTGTGGTAGTGCCCAAGAAGAACGGAAAATTGCGTGTGTGTATTAACCTTAAAAAAGTTAATGCCGCCACGATTAGAGACAGTTATCCTCTTCCTATCACGGAACACTTATTGGAAAGAGTTGCGGGCAAGGAAGTTTACAGCTTCCTTGATGGTTTTTCAGGCTATAATCAAGTAGCCATTGCTCCAGAAGATCAACACAAGACGGCATTTGCCACCGAATGGGGCATATTTGCATTTCCTGTGATGCCATTTGGCTTAACAAATGCACCCGCCACATTCCAGCGACTCATGCGTTTTCATGGTCAGACAAGGCAAAATTCTAGGACACATTGTGTCAAAGAATGGAATCTCTACGGATGAGGAAAAAGTGAAGGTGATTGCAGATTTACCTAGGCCGACGAACATCAAAGAGGTACAAGCGTTTATGGGCCATTGCGGTTATTATAGGAGATTCATACACATGTACGCAGTCATAGCCAAGCCATTGTACTCTCTTTTAACTCATTTTGAGTGGACAGATGAATGTGAAAATTCATTTAATGAACTTAAATGACGCTTGTGCTCAGCACCTATATTGACAACCCCAGATTGGAGTAAGCCATTCCATGTACATGTGGATGCATCCAACTACGCCATAGGATGTGTGTTAGCACAACCCACGAATGAAGGTAACATAGATCTCCCCATAGCTTACGCGAGCGGACAATTGAACGCAGCAGAAAGAAATTACACCACGACGTAACGAGAGGGATTAGAGATGATCTATGCGGTAAAGAAGTTTAGGCACTACTTGTTGGCAAACAAATTCAAGTTCTTTACAGATCATCAAGCCCTATTGTATTTAGTCAACAAGCCATGTAAATCAGGACGACTAATACGTTGGTTTCTATTACTCATGGAAGATGATTTTGAAGTTGTAGTTAGGAAAGGAAAGACACATCTTAGAGCTGACCACCTTTTGAGATTAACCTCAGGAGAAGCTCCTCAAGGAATAGCGGATGAATTACCAGATGCATACTTGTTTAACCTTGAGATAGCACCAGAATGGGCTAAGCCTATAGTCCCTATTCTCACGTACGGACCCAAGAATCCTAGGATAGAGATCAAAGAAGGAGAGATTACCAAATCTCAGAGATATCAAATCATAGCAGGAAGCATATATAAACAGGATAATCAAAAGATTCTTGCTTGTTGTGTAGATGAATCAGAACATGCGAATTGGTTGCAATTAGCACATGTAGGTGCACTAAAGCAACATCATTCAAAACATCGAACATTACAGACTCTGCATAGACTAGGAGTATATTGGCCTTCGATGGAAGCAGATGTCTACAAGTTGTGTAAAGAATGCCATGTTTGTTGTGAAAGACCACCAGTAGAGCATGCTACATTATATCACGTGTCTCTCACACCAGACTGGAGTGAATCGTTAGTGACATACTTGAGGACGAACACATTCCCTCAAGGAATGACCTTAGCTCGACAACACAGTCTAGAGCAGCAAGCTCACGATTATTCACTTATTGGCGATAACCTATACAAAAGAGGACGAGATGGATATCTAAGACAATGTGTTCATGAGAGCGATTATCTGAGCATACTAGAGACTGCACACCAAGGTGTTGCAGGAGGTCATTTTGGACCCGATAGGATAATCAAAGCCATCCTCTTTGCAGGATTATGGTGGCCCACTCTTCACATGGATGCTCATACCTATGTAAAGAGATGTGATGTGTGCCAAAGAACTCAGTTTCCTACTCGCAGAGATGAAATGCCATTGAAACCCATGATGGGCGGACGTGCATTTTCTAAGTGGGGTATAGACTTTGTAGGACCCATTAACCCCCCTGCAAAAGATACACATGCTGAATACATTATTGTTGCCACAGATTATCTTACGAAATGGGTAGAGGCAAAAGCCACGAAAAAGAATGATGCACACACAACTGCAAAATTCTTATTTGAGAATGTCTTTACAAGATATGGACTGCCTATAGAGTTAGTGAGCGATCGAGGCACTCACTTTCTAAACCAAGTCATTGAATATTTGTTACAGGATTTTATGGTGATTCACAAGAAATCTGCACCATATCATCCTCAGGCCAATGGTCAGGCTGAAAGCACTAATAAGATCCTTTGTAACGTACTGACGAAACTCGTGAACAACAAACGTTCAGATTGGGACAAACAGTTACACCACTCTGTTTGGGCATATCGAGTGGCCTACAAGACCGTACTCAATGCAACTCCCTTTCAGATGGTTTTTGGTCAGAATGCGGTGCTTCCTTTGGACTTCTTGATACCGACCCTTAAGGTTGCACAAGAACATCAATGGACCGGCCATGAATTATCAGCAAGAATAATGGACTTGGAACGACTAGGAGAAACCATGCTAAAGGCAGCAGCAGGAATATATGCAGCGAAGAAGCGACAGAAAGCATATTTTGATGCACATGTGAAAGATAAAGGCCTAAAAGAAGGAGATTTAGTTCTAGTATATACGCTAAAGCAACACACATGTAAGTTAGAAAAGCGAGGTTATGGACCTATGATCATTAACAGACTCTCAACAAGTGGAGCAGTACAGTTAGCCACCTTAGAAGGAGACGTAATGCCTAATTATATTAGTGGCTGTAGAGTCAAGCTATATCAGGAACCTCTTACTGAGGATATGCTTAGACGACTCACGTTGGCAAAGAAGTGTAAGGAGGAAGAAAATAGAATACGAGTGGAAGCTCAGGCAGAAGCAATAGAACGCATTAAACGCATGAAGTTAAGAAGACAAGGACTAGGGAGAGAACATTATAACCATCTGGAAACTACACCCAGATATCCCATGGCCATGTGTCAAGTAAAGTCAACCACTCATCTTAGTATAGTGGACAGGAGACCATTCATTACAGTCAGGCTAGAGCACGACAACCCTTGCCAAGAGCTCAGGGCTTTAATTGACTCAGGTGCTGCGACTAGTGCAATTAGATGGTCCCACTATAAGGATTCAGGAATAGAAATGCGGCCAATTGAGGCATACCTCATAGGGCTAGGAGGCATGGAAACCCCTTGCATGGGTGAGGTGGACCTTCCTATCCTCATTAAGGAAGTGACCATGACAGCGAAGCTACTAGTGTGCCATGATGACGACCTGATAGAACCCCTAATCCTTGGCCAAGATTGGCTATACGATCACTCAGTGGACCTAAATCTTAGACAAGGCTCCTTACAGATTGGAACCTTAGAACAGAAGCGAGTGATACCGCTTGACTTCCCTAACGGCATTCCAACTGAGGTTTGTAACCCTAGACCCTATGAAATGCATGCAACAGAAGACCGGGAGATCTTGGGTCAGATCAGTCACGTTACGTCTACACCAACCCACTCGGGCTTGGCTATGGACAGTTGTCAATCAGAAGGACGACAGGAGATCTTCCCTGGGGCTTCTTGCAAACTAGAAGGGGCAGCTACCCAACCGCTAGGGCAGATGGACACAATCAGCGGTCAGGTGGGTTGCATCAGCGGCCAAATGAGCACAACACCCTGCGGTGCTCATCCTTCCAAACTTGCTGTGGACTGGCCTAGATTAAAGATAAAGAACGAATCACTTCCTAATGGGCAGGTCACACAAGTGTTGGATCTCCCTTCTTTTCCAAAGTAGAGCGTCCAATGGACCTCTCAAACCCAACCATGAACGAGTCAACCACAACAGAGGAACCCAGACCGACGACACCACCAGACAAGGCAAAGAAAGCAGCAGTATCAACATCACAGAACAAGTGGCACGAAACAAATATGGGTGCCAAAAGGACAGCAACCATAGGCTATTGGCAACACTGCAGACGAGAACATGACAAAGTTTCAACAGAAGCAGAGTCAGCATCCAAAGTCCCCTCGATCTTCTTCCCCAAGTACAAATACTCGGCAGATTTGGATCTCCAAGAAGTATCTTATCAATCGACCCACACCCATGCAGATTTGGGTACCCAAACAATGTATTATAGCCCAACCCTCAAGCCATGTAATATATACCCCTCAGAAATCTTTCCATCCTTCAATACCACCAAACCCGATACCACTTTTCGTCCCTCAGTAGAAACACACCACCCACTCAAAGACTCTTAGAAAATGGATACCGAAACGTATCCAGACGTCTTCTTGTACCCCCTTATCTAACAATTCTCCCACCCCGTTTAAAGTCCACCCTTGTAATAATTCACCCTCAACCAAACCTTGTATAAATTCATACACCAAAACCCCACATCATGCATAATAAAAGCTCATCAAGAAATGTATGCATAATCTGACAATGTAGGCGTCTAGAGACCTGCATTAGTTTTGCAAATAATCCTTGCATCAATCACTTCATGACACTTGGCTACACGGGTTACACATCGGTTATGGAAAGGGATTGCGGTCTCACCTTAATGGGATCATAATTAATTTCCATACTAATGTGCTAATCTTTTGTAGCAGATCTTTTCCATTAGCTCATCGGTCATCATGCAAACCGAAGAAGGACCATCAGAAGCTGGCCCAAGCACACCAATGGCCAATATTGGAGAATTACTCGCGAAATCTCATCCGACGATGCAATCACCAGAGTTTCAAGGCTTTCCAGGGCCCATGCCAATCGACGACCCTCCTAGAGGATATACGGAGAAGATTCACCGTAATTCTCACTGGTTTCAAGGCCTAGCAGGACCATTAGCAGACGCTGATTTCATATTTGAGGCCAATTTGGCATTTGATCTTCGCACATGGGCCAAGTACCAGTTCTTTTCACGAGAATTTGAAGGACTACAGAATACACAAGATTTAACGCACGTTTGGGCACGAGCAGGATTTACAGAATATTTTAGTGACCCTCTGCCTAAACCCGATTTTTACAGATGCTTTTACCTAGTAACCACCTTAACGGCTTCAGAGAACAAGGATCTACCCGGCACATTCATGTTACCATCCTTGGTAAATGATCCTCCATTCAGAAGGTTTTATTTGTCTAAAGATTTAATTCGCGCAGCTCTGAAAATACATGGAACGCACACTCCGACGGAGCGAGAATGACTAGTCCCAGAGCAGATGAAACGTGGTGACATAACTAAGTGGGAGGATATTTCAGCTATAACCCCTGAGCTCTCCAAGCCCTTAAGGATATGCATGCAGCATTTTGCTTTCCCTGCTCAGGATCGTTTTACCATGCCCCACAAAAGAATCTGGTTTGGATTATACTTAGCATGTACTGGACCCCAAACGGTTGATCTAGCTAGTTGGATAATTGATCAGCTCTATTTGGCACAACATAGATGGGAAAGAAAGACAGTCATCAATGGGTGTTGTGCACTTACAAGGATTATATATATGTGTTTGGCATATGATTTACCCATTGAACGTGCCATGACCAGTGAGGAACTGAAGGCATTTAAAGGAACCACTAAGAAGGCTAGAAAGTCTAGCAAAGGCAGAGTCGGAAAGCGGATGAGAGGCACTATCCCGTGCTTACAAGTCCCGGAATCACCCTCACCACAACCATCTCCAGAGCAGTCACCGACAGCAGCCACTCCCACGGTACAACCTATTCGCATCAGATTATCAAGACCAGTTGTAACGGAGGGCACCACTAGTACTGTTGCACCTCAAGCAGCCACAACCATAGAACCTATCACCACGGCAGTGGAACTTCCCACCACTATTGGTGCGGAAGCTTTCTCTTTTCCAATACCACTATTTAGAACTTATCACACGCGGATTCGAAGACGCATACATCAAAGGATTCCGTGAGTTAGTCAAATCAGTAGGCTCCAACAAAGCACTCAGGTACTTGCAAAGAAAGCCACTACCACAGTTTGACCCCCGCCGAGTACGACTACTTTCAAAGCCCGACGAATACATTCATGTACCAACAGGAGCACAGTCTTCAGAACAAGCCAGGGAGGCATGCCTCATCCCCGAAAGTTCGTTGGCAGCAGGAACCATCTTTGTAGATTCCCCACCCCGCGCTACAACTGTACATACCTCAGTAGTCACTGAAGTACCGACCACCCCAACCGCTCCTCCATCACTGCCCATCCCTCCAGCCTCCCCTATTCACCCTCCTTCTCCCCGACTATCATCTTATCGCTGGTGGCGTAGCAGACATCGTCTTTACGACCACTCACCCCACAATTCCCGCACCCACTAGACCTAGTCTACCCCCTCCCACACCCACCTTTCTATCCAACCCATTCGTCCATCCATCTTTTCCATCTTTCCCCACAACTCCAAGACCCCTTTTTCTATTCCCACCGCCCTTAACCTTCTCCCCTGTCTCACCTCCCCGACCCACTGTAACCCCTCTTTCCCCTTTCCACCCAGCTGCACCAGCCAGCCCCCCTGTAAATTACTCCTCGACCTTTGTAAATCCCGTATTTACACCAGCACAAGCACCCACAGTCACACCCATATTCACAGTCACCGCACTAGACACGTCCAATGAGATGGACATCTCACCACCCACTGCACCATCACTCACTTCACTCACGGCACAAACATTTTTAGGCACATCACAATTTTCAACAATCACTACAGCATCCACCTTCCCACCCCCATTCCCCGTTCCCTTTGCATCTACACCCACTGCATCTTCATTTAGCACCCCATTAATACTATCACCCACTGTAGATAATGCATTTCGACAGATGTTCATGTGTATGACGCAAGTTAGAGATGAGTTCACATCTCTTGGCGATAATTACCAGAAGCTGCAAAGGACAACCAATGACTTACAGTCGCAGCTTAATTTATTGTCTATTGAGAATGCCTCACTGAACAGCCGCTACCAAGAATTACGAGAGGCCTATCATAAATTAGAACTAGAAAATGAAGAAAAGACCAAGGAAGCCACTGCTGACCTGGACAACTTATTAAGAGCCCAGACAGTCCGCAATGCAACGCTAACATGAAACATGGGCTTACTCAGAAGACATCTAGCAGCAGCAAAGGAGGAAAACCAGCGCCTACAGGATCAGAACCGAGAAAACTTAGAAGCAGCTCTTGACCACCCAGACCAACCTTTGAGTCCTAGTCGGTTCAAAGCCATTCCCTCAGACTCGATGAGGATGCTGCTAGAAGATCATGTAAGATTGCTAGATGAATACGATCGCATGAACGAGGAGTTACAGAAACTCAAAGAAGATCACAAATTACTCCAGTTACGAGCACCAACACACCAAGACATACCAGCACCTGTGGACCCCTCTCCTGACATCTTAGAGGAACTCAACGCATTACGGGCCCAGGTATCACACCTTGAATCAAGGATCGCAGTATATGAAGCACCACCAAGGCCAGATTCCCCACCTGAGCTTCCAGCTGAGGAAGAAATTGTCACCATCCCGGTGGAGGAAACGTTTGAAGAGGCGTATGAGCCACAACCCATCCCAGGCGGACGCGTCACGGCCGAAGGCCAGATGACTTACGAACTCCCAACCCCCGCGTGGATGAAGACTATTGAGGAACTTGGAACAACGCACTCAGCTAGAGTAGAGGCACAATTACATGCCATGGCGATGATAGAAGAAAGAATTTTACAGTCTCCATTCTTTGCTCATTTGGCCTCGCGACGATACATATCTGGGCATGAGCTACAGTATAAACCGTATTTTATGTTAATGGCCGAATACCAGTTAGCCATTGAGAAAGAGACAAGTAAGAAACCATCGCATGCGACTCAATTCGAGGAGGCCGATCTACCACTTGATGCGCAGCAAGGAGAGATCTATCAACCAGAGTGGCGCAAAGAGTTACTACAGCAGTATCCAGAAATGATGAGTACATGGGTAAAGGCACCTTTGCATTTAAAGTACAACCCATGTTGGGGACCAGTACCATGACGCCGCTCCTGGACTGCCTTTGCTATTAAGGTACAAAACAATAAGCAGTGCCAAGACTGGTTGAATTACCCCTATTTTAAGCCACCCATTGAGTTACCAACTGTAGGCTACATGATGGCTACAATTCGCCACTGGCTCCCTAGACTAAAGCATATGGACGATATAGCGGCACATATGACTGTCAAAATCTTTGACATGATGCAAATGATTTTTAAAGTCTTCCGACGCGTCAAGGCACCTCATGTAAACACCCCGGGCTTTGAGCATGGCAATTTTGATCTAGTATATGATATGAGTACAACGCCATCGCTACGGGTGTGTTATGCCTGGCATTGCAGAATAAAGTACCTACCGGCGTGCTACAAGCAGACATTCGAAGAGATGTTCACAACCGGATTCTGGGAATACCATTCAGAGGTATTCATAAGCAGGCCTACACATTTATTACACTTATTTGCCTGTGAACGAATGGTCTATTCCACACACTATCAGCTCCCGCCACCGGAAGAACCGCAACCAATAGACTGGGAGAAACTCGAGGCCGACCTGGCCCGAGGCATTCGTATCTCCGAGCACACCCTCGCTCAAGACCTCCTACAGAACTATATCCGGCAGACCTCACAACAAGGTTCTGTCAGGGACGACAGAAGCGAGAGGGAGGGGGGTGTTGGAAGCAGCCAGAGGCATAGAAGACGCGGAAGCATGTAACGACGGAGCAGGGATCCAGTCGAATCTTTTTTCAAAGAATCATGTTTTAGAAACATCAAAAACCTCCAACAGTGATTTTTATCACTATTGTAGCATATGTAACATAGAAAAACCATTTTCTTAATTTCTAGCTCCATTTTGTGCAAGCTGAGGAGTCCTCGAGCTTGAGGAGCTTAGGTAGAACAAGCGTATCAATTTTCGTTATTTTTAGACATCGTTTACCCTTCCAAATAGCATCTAGGACCTATTTTTTAACTATGCCGGTCACTAGATGTGAAACCGGTCAAAACTAGTCTAGAAACTATAAAAAGAGCTAGAGAGCTCATTTTTGAGGTTAGCTTGTTTGAGGTTAGAGTTCTTTTGAGCTTGTAATATTGTTATTGAGTAATAGAGTTGATTTCTCACCTTCCATTGTGTCTTGCTTGTCTCTTCGTAGTGTGTGTGTATGTGTGTGTGCATTTCTATGCTTCTCACCTTCACTCTCACTTCATCTCACATTCACGATCTTCATATCACTCCTATCTCTTCCGCGGATTGACATTAAGGAGGTGGAGCTTCTTAACATGGTTCTCACCATTGTGCTAGAGCAACAAGGGCACATGTATATAAGTCACTTATGACTCATTTGTAAAGAAGTCTTGCCATTTTGAATAGAGACTAACTTGAACAAGAAAACTCATAACTTCTTCTTCTTGCCTTCTTATCTCTGTCTTTGTGAGCTTGTGTGCACGTCCATGGCATGTAATGGGTGCTTGGATGTGTTATCTACCCCTTCCTCACCTTCTTTCATTTTTTTCACATGTGTATGAACTATAGGGAGTTGTTCGATGAAGGTAGGTCATAACCAACACATGTTTTTTTTTACATAACTTCACATAAAAAACTCTGAATGCTTTCAAGCCACTTCCAATAGATGCATCTCATCGAAAACTTCAAAAGAACCCACTAATGGCCGTATTTGGACTTTGGATCTAGGAGAAAAACTTGATTTTGTGTCTACTATTATAACAAGTATCTTGGAACATACCGGACTGGAAATGGTGTTGGCGTGAGGTGATACCTTCCTTGCATGCTTTTGCTTGATGTTCATATGTGTTAACCATCTAATAAAGCACAAGCTTCTATGCACTTGGCTAGGTTATAATCTCAGTTTAAGAATTTCAATGTGTTAGTCAAGCCACCATGAGACTTTTAAAACTATCAAGATCATACTAGAAATTTTGTTTGTCAGCTTGATTGCCACATGAGGTTCTGTAACATGTTTTTCCAAACAAATTTCAATGGTTTTATCCATATAATATTTTGTTGGTAAATGGCCATGAGGTGGACTCAAAAGTAAAGGGAAATTCAGCCATTGCTTATTTATGTTGCCTTTGCATTGAGCTTCCCAATATTATGGCCATTGACGATGTCTAGGCACTAGACAAAAAGCTAGATTAACTTGTAATTCGTAGGGAGCATCTTGCCAATGTACATGTATTGTGGCATTCTTTTCCAAAAACTTCTTCCTCCACATGAGATCTACCATATTGAATTGCTCTTTGTATGATTAGAAGTATTTATGGAGAAGTTAAGATCTTCATCAGGGTTGTTTTTGTTGTATATGATCAATGTCTACCCCTCAAGATTGTATGTACTAATGCACATTTTGTAAGGCCCCCATTATGGGGAGAAGCCAAGGGTGCATTACCCAATTGATGGGAATCCCAACTTGCATGTTGGATGAAGGTCAAATTGGACCATGTAAGGTATTGTAAGGAAAGCGAGTTATTAGGGTCCCTAATTGTGGGGTTCAGGGCAATGCTAGCAGCCTTAGCTAGGGGTCCAAGGGGGTCAGTGGTCCCTCTGGCTAGTGAAGAGGTATGCTCATCTCAAGCTCATGTTGGTGAACCATGGATTTTAGATAGTGGAGCTTCTCACCATATGACCAGCAAAAAGGATTGATATAGTTCCCTAGTGCCACTATGGGATTCCATCAACGTGGTGGTGGGAGATGACTCCAAGTGTCCAACTAAAGGAATTGGAACCATCTCTTTTATCATTTCTACATGTGTTGAGAAGAAGTTACTTGCCATTCCCTATGTACCTACACTTAAAAGAAATTTGTTGTCAGTTTTTGCAATAAGACATTGTGCACTCGAAGTTCACTTCAATAACAGTGGTGAAAAAAGCATGGATTCATCAAGTAATGTAGTAGGAAAAGGCATAAGATGTGAGTTAAGTGCATTATCTACTATAGAAGATAGAGATGTAAGTAGGTTATGGCATCAACGATTTGGGCATCTCGAATCTATAGTTTTGGAGAAGATGCAAAGAACAGGGATGGTTGCTCATTTGTCTGCATTTTTCGAGTTGCAAGAATCTTTCGAAGCTTGCATGATGGGCAAGCAACAATGAAAGGAATTTCCACGAGAGAGTAGCAATCTAGCTCAAGCTCCTCTAGAGTTGGTACATGTTTATCTCTACAGTAAAATGTCTACATCTGCTTTAAGAGGATCTTTCTACTTTTTGTTGTTAATCGATGATTATAGTAGAAAGATTTGGGTTTTTTCATTCAAGAGAAGGCTGATGCTTTTGAAAAATTTAAAATGTAGAATAAGTATGTGGAAAATGAATCAGACAGGAAATGGAAGAAATTCAAAACACATAGACAAGGGGAATTCTTATCCACATAATTTAATAACTATTGTAAGGAGCATGGTGTGAAAAGGCAACTTACCGTAGCTCATACAACTAAACAAAATGGCACTGTTGAGTGAAGGAACATGAAAGTAGTAGAAATGGCCTGTTGTATGTTAAAGGCTCAAGACATGCCTGATTCATTCTTGGTAGAAGCAATCAATAGAGTAGTCTACATCCTCAATTGAAGCTACACAAAAGCACTAAAGGGGAATATATCCATGTGTCTTCTCTCTCATTAGTCAGTATTGTCTATTGAATGGGTTGCCCCAAGTCTTTGCTCTTGATTTTTGCATCTTAAACACATTTGACTACTGAATCTTCAAAATTATTTAGTAACTTGAGCCACCAAAATCCTAAATTTGTTTTGATCTAGCTCTCCCAAGAATGGCATATGTTGCACATCAAATTTTGTTCCTTGTACATCTGTCAGAGGTGATGCAACAATAGGGGGAGAGAGAGGACGTACCTCAATCTCCAGAGCATGCCCTTATGGACCAAGTGATATAGGTTTTGCCACATTTATTTTTTTGATGTGTTTTTTACCAAGAGAAAGGAGATAAGGAAGAGAGCTCTCACACACAAAGAGAGGAGCACACAAAGATTGAGATAAGGAAGAATCTTTCTTTTTCTTCTATTACATAAAGAGAATATACAAGAATGACCTAATACAACAATACAATAGTACAATATATGAAGGATAGTATATAAAGAAAACCCTAATGTCTCTGAATGAGTAAGTTGGAAAGAAAAAAAATGTTCCATCATTCTTGGTAGGTAAATTTGGTACAAATCATGAAAAAGTTTCCCTGACATATATCAACATAACCACTACATGTAAGAGAGATGAAAAAATGGTACATGTCATCCTCGATCATCACATGTTGATCTTGATATCTTAACACCTCCCCCCCCCCCAAGCTCAATGTCATGTCCTATAATCCAAGCATCTTCTAGAACTTCTTTATCTTTTGTGCTCTAGATGCTTTAGTGAAAATATCAGCAATCTACTCATCTGCCCTCACATAAATAAGATCAATATCACTTGCTAATACATTTTCTTCGATGAAGTGATAATTTCCCTCGATATGCTTTGTTCTAGCATGAAAAAAAGGATTTCTTGCTAAATGAATGCTACTAAGGTTATCACAATAAATGATGATATGCTTTTGTAATTCCACACCTAAATGTGCAAGTAGTATCTCTAGCCATGATGCTTCGCATTCTACCATTTTAGGACCTCTATACTCAACCTCTATGTTCAAAAAAGCAACAATGGGTTGCTTCTTACTGCTCCATGTAATAGATGCACTCCCAAGTGAGAATAGAAGGCCACTAGTAGACCTTCTATCTAGAATACAACCAACCCAATCTGCATCCGTGTATATATGAACCTATAGTTTTGCACCAACTTCATAAAACAATGCATAATCCAAAGTAGAACTCACATAATTGAAGGGCTTTGGTGTGTAGAACAAGAGGAGTAAGGAGGAGATGGAGGGAGAGAGGAGAAGAGATACATGCACACATATGTGGGAGCCTCAAAACCCACATAATGATCCCTCTTGAGGCAAGGTTCTATAAATGATGTATATATATGAATATAGGAGTAAAGTCACATGATCCTTACATCCCCAACAATCTCCCACTTAAGGGTCAATGTGACCATAAGTGGTAACACATACAAAGGATGATGTAGGACTATACAATGATGAACAAGAAGAGTCCATATCTCTACCCATATCAATCAGCCTACACCAACTACCTCGAACAAAGTGCATCTATGCACTCAAACTGCTCTAGAACTATATCAATAAGAGTCGAGCTCACATCTGACTAATGCAAGAACTGATGAAGTTCTTGCAAAGCTCTCACTTGCTCTATGCCTCTGTCAATCATCGAATGATTGACAAATCCAAGTGCAAATGCTCTAATAGCAACTACAACATCGGGTCTCGAGCATAACAACTCATACATCAGACTCCCGAATGCTAATGAAACCTATGCTATCATGGCTAACCTAAGCATGTTATCCATGCCTATATCCAAGGCATCCAAAGCACCGTCATCAAGTCCAATATGTCCTGAAATATCTATGTCACCATCTAGCATGAGCGAATCCAAGAATAATTGCATGATTGCTAACTCATGAACATCTAAATCAATCATCCTCTCAACCAAGGATGTGTCTAGATGTGCACCCTGAGAGCTAGTATGCTCTAGCATATAGTGTGTAACATAAGAGCTATCCTGCTCTACTACACCAAGTGTATCATCATGTTGGACATGAGCTAATTGCACAACATCAACTCCAAGATCAAATTGATGATCGAACTCTAACTAGGTATCATCACAATGCTTTGTATGAACATCTACATCATGCTCTAAAGCATCTAGCTGATCATCAAAAGTTTGCTCCATAATGGCATCCATATGATCAAAATAACCATGCTCCCCATAAGAATCATGAGCATCCAAAGTATGCTCTACATGTGCATCCATTTGAGCATCTGAATCTCGCCATACACATGCATCATGAATGTCAACAAAACTATGTGTACGTAGACAAAATGAGACATGACGAGTCTCACACTACACATAAGGCGGAACTCCCACTATGACTAGATTGTCTCTCACATGAAGTACTTGTAGTGGATACTTGTGCCCAATCCTAGCACCTCTGACAAGAATAAGTTGTCCCAATTGCAATTGAAAATGATGCTCACCAAGGAATGCATAACATCTGCTCTCCTGTAATTGGCTAACTGAATTCAAGCTCATAGGGAGTGAAAGCACATAGCATACATGTCTAAGTATAAGTGATGCTCCACTAGGTAGCATAAGGCATACATCTCCTACACCCTCAATGTCATATGTTGTACCATCAGACATGTGCACACATCCACGACTCTCACCTGAGAATTGATAAAACCACTCGCAATATGAAGTAAAATGAAAACCAGCTAATGCATCAAGCAACCAAGCCATATGTGTGTTATCCAATGAACAAGAGAAATCTTGAGATGAACCATAGGAGAAAGTGATATCACCATCACTGGAATAATCAATTGCCATAGGCTCTCTTGAAACCACTACCTAACCTGCATCACATGCATATCTCTAACGTTGTTGTCACATCTACCTAAAGCAACATCGTCGAATATGACCTTCATGAGCACAATGCCAAAATCAAAGCTATCGATGTGATCTATGTCTCACATGAGTCAATGGAATCACATACATATCATGTAGTCTCTGCCATAATGCACTACTTGTCTCCTCATACATAACAGACTCATATATCGAATCCACAAGTTGTAAGTGGGTAGTGGATCCAGCCAATGCATCCATATCCATCCATACATGGTCGGGCCCGTCATGAGGCCTATGTGCATCTTTATGCACATACATGTGTAACCCTGCACGAACCAATGCATGCCACATCTGATCTTCCGTCTCCAGAAGTTTGTGCCATCAAATCCTGAAGACACCATGTTGGCAATCCAAGAGGCTACAAATATAACAAGAGACTAAAAACAATACTCTATCCTCAATAGGATCACACTTGCATATCCATATGCATAATTCACATCACAATGTCTCACTAGAGAAAAAACCATGTGAACCACCTATCACATAACCATGAATCTAGTAGGCACATAAAACCATGAGCATAAGCCTGCTCACCAAGTCTCCAAACTGACCAAGTAGATATGAAAGAATCTTGGAGAAAATTCAACAAAGTATCCACTGTAAACTGACCAATCAAACAAGGTAACCAATATCAAAAGAACAATGAGTAACCTATCACCACCTATCACTGATCCAATCAAAGATAATGGCAAATACACATGCCAAAAATTGATGGTGATGCATGCCAATACAATGGCAATACACCTCCCACTCAAGAATGAATTCTGCAAGATGGTCCAACCTATCATGGATGACCTGTGACCAAGGCCAAATGAATGGAGATAAGTAAATTCCAAATGAATGGAGATAAGTAAATTTCAAATGAATGAAGATAAGTAATGATCCAAATCTATCTCACAAGCATAAAGGATCTAGTAGACTATCTATCTAGCATAAAAACCAATAAAATTTTGACAACATCTCCTCTGTAAAATGGACTCAAGAACCAAAATAACCATGCAAAAATCACCATCCACATATGCCAAGAATCAAACATGTATATACGCCTATTGCCCTAATGGGCTACTTATCTTTGTACATTCTCTAGTAATACATTCAGTATTGTGTGTTATGCTCCAAGCTTCTTCTCCTTGTGCTGTTTGCGTGCTTCTGCAGACGTCTATCTCCAACATTGGTATCAAAGCAGGTCTTCGCTTCATCTAGGGTGCCCTCGACACTCCTCCGATTGTAGTCTCAGAATCACACGAATTTTGGTGAGCATAATCAGCGTGTTTTGGAGATCAAAATAGCTTCGATGTATGGTGCCGAAATCGCAATCTGAGCTCGTTTTGACCTCCAAATGCACTATCGTAGTGCTTGTGCAGGTTATTTTATCTTTTAGTGCCAAAGGTATATACCAGTTTCTGTTCGCCAGTATAAGCATCTCGAAGTCTGCTACAGGTCTAGCGGAATTCGTATGGGTAGATCTGTTCAACTTTTTGAGATAAAATCAATTTTTTGCATCAAGGTATTTTAGTCACTGGCCATGGCTGAAAGCAGTGATGTATTCCGTATGTTGGCTATTGAGGATAAGTTGGATGGTACCAACTACCCGTTATGGGCTTATATGATGCAACATGTATTGGTTGCAAAAGGACTGTGGAACATTGTGCAGGGTGTTGAAAAACGTCCTATCACACCTACAACTGTTACAACTACAGGTACAGAAGCTGAGGTAGAAGGTGTTGAAGATGATGATATTCTGCATATTCCTGTTCGTGTTGCAGTTTCTGCTACACTTACTGCAGAGAAAATTCATTGGGATGGCAAAGATTCCCAGGCACATGCATTGATAGCTTTGTCTGTCAAACGTGCCATTATTCCTCACATTTGCTCTTGCAAAATAGCTAAGGATGCTTGGGATACACTTACCACATTGTACCAAGCTAGGAATGAGGCTCGCGTTGCTTACCTCCGAAAATAGTTGGAGAGTGAGCACATGAATGAAGGTGATTCTATGGATAGTTTTCTAACAAAGATCAAAGACTTAAAGGAACAGTTGATTTCTGCTGACGAGGTTATACCAGATAGCTCACTTGTGCAGACTGTTCTGAATGGTCTTCCTGATTCATATCAGAGTTTTGCTTCTACTCTATGGTTAATGATGAAAGGCAGTCCAAATGCCTTGTCATTTGAGGAGTTAGTCTCTGTTCTATAGCAGGAAGATCAGTCCAGGTATAACATGTCCATTATGCATGTTGCAGATCAAGCTTTCCTGGCTAGTCAAAAGGGCAAATGAAAATGGAGCTCTTCAACTAGTAAGCAAAAATATGCAAATGCTCCACATTCAAAGAAGGAAGATAAAGATGAAAAGAAATCAGAAAAGCAGAAATTGTTTTGCAAGTACTGTAAAGGGAATGATCATATCATAAAGAACTGTCCAAAACTGGCTGCTAAAGAGGCAAAGAAGAAAGATGCTGGAATGGTTGTTACAGAGGCCGCTACACCAAAAACAGAGTCTGCTAATCTTGTGGAGGAAGAAGAATGGGCCTTTACTACTGTCTGCAGTTTTGACCCATCTTCTCATGAGCAGTGCATGTCTGCAGTAGACTCAGATGTTTGGTATTTTGACAGTGGGGCAAACAAACATATTACCTTGCAACACAGTTTCTTCTCTCACTCGAGCTTCCCCTACAAGGAATACTGTAACATGCGCCAACAACTCCTCTTATCCTATTATGGGAGTTGGTAAGATCATTTTGACTACTGTTGATGGTAGTTCTTTCACTTTGTGAGATGCTTTATTTGTGCCAGGGATCAAGAAGAACCTGTTATCAATTTCTGCATTAGCCAAGATTGGCTTGGTTGTGAAATTTGTTGATGATAAGCGTATAGTTCATGATCTGTCAAATGACGATGTGATTATTGCTTCCAGCATTTTATGTCGTGGGTTTTATAAGCTCATAGACTATGAAATATCTATGAATGATTCGGCATGTGTAGTACATGATTCTCAGGCTATGTCAGATGCAAAGCTTTGGCATGCACACTTTGGTCATCTTAAATGACGATGTGATTATTGCTTCCGGCATTTTATGTCGTGGGTTGTATAAGCCCATAGACTATGAAATATCTATGAATGATTCGGCATGTGTAGTACATGATTCTCAGGCTATGTCAGATGCAAAGCTTTGGCATGCACACTTTGGTCATCTTAATTTTGCTAGTTTGCTATGCCTGCAGAAATCTGAAATGGTGTCCTCTTTGCCCAAACTTGAGGCACTTGGAAAACATGTTTGTGAAGGCTATATTTTGGGCAAAATGCAGCGTTCCTCATTTCCAAAAGATGGTTCAATTCGGGCTACTCAGAAATTGCAGCTTGTACATAGTGCTGTCTATGGTGCTATGCAGACACCTTCTTTTGGAGATTATCTTTACTTCATGACTTTCATTGATGATTTTGCCAAGCATGCATGTGTATATTCATTGAAGGCAAAGTTCGAAGTGTTCATGTGCTCCAAACAATTTTTGGTTTTGGCTGAAAATCTGTTAGAATGTAAAATGGGCACCCTCCATTCAGATAGGGGGGGGATATATGTCTTCTCATTTTAATGCATTTCTAGTTGAACGTGGGATAAAACACCAGTGTATAGTGCCGTATACACCTCAACAGAATGGAGTTGCTGAATGAAAGAATAGGTCACTCTTGGAGATGGTGAGGTGTATGGTCAAAAGTCAGGCTTTACCACATAGTTTCTGACTTGAGGCTGTCATGTGTGCAACATATGTACTTAATAGGTGTCCCACTAAAGCACTGCAGTCCATCACTCCATATGAGGCTTGCGCATGATCGCAAGCCATCTCTTGCTCATCTATGTGTTTTTGGTTGTTTGGCATACGCTTTAGTACCTGAACAACATCGTAGAAAAATGGATGATAAAGCAGTAAAATGTATTTTTGTTGGGTACAGTTCTAAAAGTAAAGGCTATCGTCTGTATCATTCATAGACTAAACACATTCTGGTTAACTGTGATGTTGTTTTTATGGAAGATGCTATTCACCCATTGCTTTCATGTACTAAGGAGACATCTGTTAGCTCCAAAGACCTTTATGATACTTTGTTTCCTCTTTTTACAGGTGGAAAGTCTAGTGCTGGTCCCAATGAGGCAACTTCTCATCCTTTGTAGGTTTCATGTGATGATGCAGATCATTCCATTTCTGATGCAGATTTACATGATGCACTAGTTGATGAGAGAGCTGATATTGAGCAGGCAAAAACTATGCCAAAATGGCTGGTGTAGACTTTGCATGACAGCAAATTAGATGCACCTCTGTCATATCATACTCGTTCAGGCTCTCATACTGCCTCTTTGCTATGCTATGGCTGCATCTAGTCTCTGTGATGAGAATAAGCCTGTTTCATTTCATGAAGCACAAAATTCAGAAAATTGGATGGCGGCTATGCAATATGAATATGATGCTATAATGAATAATGGTACTTGGTCTTTATGTGACTTGCCTCCTAGGAAGAAGGCCATTGCGACTAAGTGGGTATACAAGTTGAAACGTAAGCCTCATGGTATAGTTTACAGGTATAAGGCTAGACTTGATGCAAAGGGTTATGCGCAGGAAAGAGGCATTGATTTTGATGAGACCTTTGCACCTAATTGCCGAATGACTACAATTCATAGCATCTATGGACTTGCAGCTCATCATGGTTGGAATGTACATTAGTTGAACATTAAAACAACATTTCTGAATGGTGACTTGCATGAAGAAGTGTATGTTTTTTAGCCCCATGACTTTGTGCAAAAAGGGCATGAAAACCAGGTGTGCAGGTTAAAGAAGGCATTATATGGTTTAAAGCGAGCACCATGTGCTTGGTATGAGAAGATACATGCTTATCTGATTGCACATGGTTTTGAGAACATTCCAACTGAAAGCACCTTATATGTTAAGCGTGCTAATTATGTGCTTCTGATCATTGTTGTCTACGTCGATGACATGCTACTCACTGGTCCTATCGAGAAGCATATTGCTGATTTTAAGGTTGATTTGCATGCCTCATTTGAGATGTCTGATTAGGGGTATTTGCATTACTATTTGGCCATTCGATTTATGCAAGTTGATGGTGGAATGGCTTTGTGTCAAATGAAATATATTGACACATTATTGCAGTGTTTTGGCCTTGAAGACTGTAAGCCTATTTCCACTCCTATGGAGACAGGTTTACGATTGAGTCCTCATGATGCTGGATATGCATTTGATGATGTTCTCTATTAGTAGGCTGTTGGATGCTTGATTCACTTATGCATTACTCGGCCAGATATTCAGTTTGCTGTCTCACAGATGAGCAGGTTTATGCATTGCCCAAGATTCAAGCATTGGCAAGTGGTTAAGTGCATCTTTCGCTACTTGAGTGGTACTCAGCTACTTGGGTTATTTTATCCCAAGGGGGGATCACTACCGCCATATTTGCATGCTTTTTCTGACTCTGATTAGGCTTGTTGCTATGCCACTCATGTGTCCACTAGTGGCTTTTGCTTCATGCTTGGTAGCTCATGTATATCTTGGTTGAGCAAGAAGCAGCCTACTATGGCCACTTCGAGTTGTGAGGCTGAGTTTAGGGTAGCTTTCATAGCGACTGTTGAGTGTGTGTGGCTCAGACACCTTATGTCTGATTTGGATGTTGGTCAATCTTCTGCCACCACCATCTTCACTGACAGTCAGAGCACATTGGCAGTTGCGAGGAACCCTGTATTCCATGCTGACACTAAGCACATTGAGGTGCATTATCACTATCTCACGTAGAGGTTCTCTATTGGGGAGATCAGCTTGGCATATGTGCCCACACAGAAGAACATTGCAAACCTTATCACGAAGTAGGGAGAAGTTTGAAGCTTTCCGCAAAGAATTGGGCTTACTTCCTTTTGTGGAGTGATTTCTATTAGTGTATGGTCAATGTCTACCCCTTATGATTGTATGCACATTTTGTAAGGCCCCCTTTATGAAGAGAAGCCAAGCATGCATTACCCAACTGATGGGAATCCCAACTTGCATGTTGGATGAAGGTCATATTGGACCATGTAAGGTATTGTAAGGAAAGGGAGTTACCAGGGTCCCAAATTGCGTGACAGTATAGGGAATATTCCATGGAATATTCCCTGTTGAAGTCATAAATCATTTATATTTGCTAGGTTAGTTCAACCGGTCTAAGCTGTGTATGGCAATTACGTGGGCGGTGGCCGCCCATGCTCTACCACCCATGTATAGCCGTCCATGGCAGGCCATGGCCGCCCATCTACCACCCATGTATAGCCGTCCATGGCAGGCCACCCATGATCCTATATATACATGACTTCTGCACTACCTGAGACATCAAGTTGAGCCAACATACCTCTACCTTGTATCTCCCTATCTAGAGTTGTCTAGATCACCATTTAAGCTCTACCTTGAGAGCGCACGGGTGGACAACGCCATCGTTTTTGTACTTGCTGCTAGTAGAAAATTGTTGAGATTCTCCTATATCTGTTATCTTCTCTGCTATTGCTCCCATGTTATATTGCGTAACTATTCTATTACATGATATCAGAGCTGTAAGATTCGAATAGCTTGAGAAGTATCACTACTTTAGCCTCCTAGCAGACTAGAATCTCAGTAGATTATTTGAGTGATTACATGATGGCTTCATCATCGAACACTGTCTTGGTGTTTCAGCTAATGTTAATGTTGCACCTATTCGAATTCGCCCACCTGCATTCACTGAAGGGAAGCTGGATGGAACCAAGTATACACTCTGGAAGTTCAAAATTTCAGCAATTTTGGACTCCTATGAATTACTTGACATTGTCATGGGATCGATGGGATTGGATCCATAGCCTATACTAGTTGAAGATCCAGTAAATTCAAGATTGATGATTCAGCGAGACCCAGATCTTCTACGAACTTGGAAGAGGCGAAATGCTGATGCATTATGTGCGATTGTCACTAGTGTAAGTGATTCTGTGCTTACTTTAGTTCAACATACTACTAAAGCACATGAGGCTTGGGGCATATTGGCTCGTCAATATGAAACCAAGAATCGCACTAGGATATAGAATTTAGAAAATCAGTTGGTAAATGAAAAGCATTCTGATTTTGAAAAGGCTAAAGATTTTATCAAACGGATAAAACATCTTCAAGATCAATTGGCTGCAGTTTGTGTTGTTATAACACCAAAAGAGCTGGCTCGAAGATGTGTACGTGTTCTTCCAACAAAGTATGATGGATTAGTAACACCCTTAACACTCAAGTAAGACCAACTCCCCTTACATTTGAAGAGTTTTGTGCGATGCTTTTAGAAGAAGAGATGTGGCTGAAGAATCGGCAAAGTACAAGTGATGCTGCATTCTCAACAAATGCAAAAGGTAAAGGCTCTTCTGATGGATCAAAGAGGAAGCCAAAGAAGAAAAAGTTCACAGGAAGTTGCTTCTATTGTCAAAAGAAAGGCCATGCCATCAAGGATTGAAGAAAGAAGCAAGCTAATGAATGGAATGGGACTGTAAAATCATCATGGAAGAACAAAGAGTCTGCAAACAACACAGAGCTGGAACTTTGGGTAGCTATTGAAGAGGTATGCTCATCTGCTCAAGCTCGTGTTGATGAACCATGGATTTTAGATAGTGGAGCTTCTCGCCATATGACTAGTAAAAAGGATTGGTATAGTTCCCTAGTGCCTTTGCGGGAATCCATCAATGTAGTGGTGGGAAATGACTCCAAGTGTCCAGCCAAAGGAACTGGAACCATCTCTTTTATCACTTCTCCAGGTGTTGAGAAAAAGTTATCCGATGTTCTCTATGTACCTACACTTAAAAGAAATTTGTTGTCAGATTCTGCAATAACAGATCGTGGACTCGAAGTTCACTTCAATAAGAGTGGTGCAGAAATCATGGATTCATCAGGTAATGTTGTAGGTAAAGGCATATGACGCGATAACTTGTATGAGTTAAGTGCTTTAACTACTCCAAAAGATAAAGATGTAAGCAGGTTATGGCACCAATGATTTGGGCATCTCGGATTTGCAGTTTTGAAGGAGATGCAAAGAACAGGGATGGTTGCTCATTTGCCTGTATTTTCAGAGTTGCAGGAACCTTGTGAAGCTTGTATGATGGGCAAGCAACAATGAAAGGCATTTCCAAGAGAGACCAGCAATCGATCTCAAGATCCTCTAGAGTTGGTACATGCTGATCTCTGTGGTAAAATGTCTACACCTGCTTTAGGAGGATCTTTCTACTTTTTGTTGTTAGTCGACGATTATAGTAGAAAGATGTGGGTTTATTTCATTCGAGAGAAGGCTAATGCTTCTGAAAAATTTAAAACGTGGCATAAGTATGTGGAAAATGAATCAGGAAGGAAATTGAAGAAAATCAGAACAGATAGAGGAGGTGAACTCTTGTCAACAGAATTCAATAATTACTGTAAGGAGCATGGTGTGAAAAGGCAACTTACCATAGCTCATACACCTCAACAAAATGGTGTTGTTGAGCGCAAGAACAGGACAGTAGTTGGAATGGCTCGTTGTATGTTAAAGGCTCAAGACATGCCTGATTCATTCTGGGCAGAAGTAGTCAATACAGAAGTCTACATCCTCAATCAAAGCTACACAAAAGCACTAAAGGGGATGACTCCTCAAGAAGCATATTCTGGTAAAATGCCTTCAGTTTTGCATTTCAGAATTTTTGGTTGTTTACGTTATGCACATATTCCTGATTCAACAAGATCAAAGTTGGATTCAAAAAGCAAAAAGTGTGTCTTCCTAGGGTATAGTGAAGAGTTTAAAGCATACAGGTTGTGGAATCCTGAGGCAAGGAAGATTTTTTTCAGTCAAGATGTGGTGTTTGATGAACAATCACACTTAGTAGAAGATATAGGTAAATCTACTATCTCATCAAACGGAGAAATATCTCACCTTGTGCCTATCAAAAGACAGGTTAAAGTTGAGGAGGAGGAAACATCTGATGGAGAAATTTCCTCAATAAAAAGCCAACCAGTTGTAGGTACACAGCGTAAGCCACTACCGAAGTGGGCACAACACCTCTTTGATGATCACAATCCACATGTAGATGTACTAGAATCATCCTCGGGTGGATTAGGAAAATCAAAGAGAATAGAGGAGCAAAGAAGAGCCTCAGAACACATTGTTAACATGGCACTAATGGCAGATATCATGGGCTCGATAAAGGAACCTACCACCATTGAAGAAGCCCTTGATGATCCAGGTTGGAGAGCGGCAATGCAGTCTGAGTATGATAGTATACTCAAAAATGATACATGGGATCTAGTCGACTTGCCGACAAAGAAGAAGGTAATAGGTACTAAATGGATTTAGAAAGCTAAGTATAAAGCAGATGGAACATTAGAAAAGTATAAGGCAAGATTAGTCGCACAGGGTTTTTCATAGATCGAAGGATTTGATGTTCAAGAAACTTTTGCACCAACAACACGCATGACAACTATTCGAACGGTACTTGTAGTAGCTGCACAAAAGGCCTGGCCTATTTTCTAGATGGATGTCAAATTTGCATTTTTGAATGGTCACCTCAAGGAGGAGGTATATGTATCTCAACCACTAGGTTTTGAGGTGCCCAATTCAAAAAATAAAGTTTGCAGGTTGAAGAAAGCTTTGTATGGACTTAAGCAAGCTCCACAGGCTTGGTACCAATGGATAGATAATTTTTTCAAAAATATGGGTTTTGAAAGACGTACCTCTGATACTAACTTGTATGTAACAAAAAGGGATAGCAAGCTAGTTGTTGTCATTGTATATGTTGATGATTTGATCATTACAAGAGATCATCAAGAACTCATCAATCAAACTCGGATCAGCTTGGGAACTGAGTTTGAAATGATAGACTTAGGTCTACTCTATTTTTGTCTGGGAATTGAAGTATGGCAAAGGAAGGATGGCATTTTCATCTCACAACAAAAATATGCTAAAGAAATTCTCAAGGCATTTGGAATGATGGACTGCAAACCAACTAGCACACCTATGGAGGTAAATCATAAGCTATCTATGGATGATAACATGCCTGATGTAGATGCTAAGAAGTATAGGAAGCTCGTTGGAAGTCTTATTTTTCTGTGCAACATTAGACCAGACATTTGCTATGCTGTTGGAGTGTTAAGTAGGTTTTCCAACAAACCTAAGGAGAGTCACTAGAATGCTGGAATGCGAATTCTAAGGTACATTGCAGGTACCTTGGATTTTGGTGTTTTGTATACCACAAGTGATACGCTTCAAGGGTATTGTGATTGAGATTGGGCTGGAGATTGTGATTCTAGAAAATCAGTTTCTGGATATTGTTTCTCACTTGGTTCAGGAATATTTTCTTGGGTAAGTAGGAAGCAACCAACTCTCGCACTCCCCTCCACTGAAGCAGAGTACAAAGCAGCTTGTTTTGCTTCTTGTGAGGAACTGTGGTTAAGGAGAATTCTTGTAGATCTAGGCTTCCCATCAAATATGCCGACTGTACTCAAGTGTGATAATCAAAGTTGTATGGCTATTGCAAAGAACCCAGTATTTCATGCTCGCACCAAGCACATACGAGTATAGTACCATTACATTCGTGAGCTAATTGAAGATGAAATTTTGGAGCTAGAATATTGCCCAACAGAGGCAAATTGTGCTCACATATTCACTAAAGCACTAGGAAGAGAACAGCTCAACAAGCATCTTCAAAAGATGGGCATAGGACGGAGACCTACTTGATTTATCATCGATAAACATTGAGGGGGGTGTTAGTATATGATCAATGTCTACCCCTCATGATTGTATGCACATTTTATAAGGCCCCCTTTTTGAGGAGAAGCCAAGCGTGCATTACCCAATTGATAGGAATCCCAACTTGCATGTTGGATGAAGGTCATATTGGGCCATGTAAGGTATTGTAAGGAAAGGGAGTTACTAGGGTCCCCAATTGCGCGACGGTAAAGGGAATATTCCATGGAATATTCCCTATTGAAGTAAAAAATCATTTATATTTGTTAGGTCGGCTCAACCAGTCTAAGCTGTGTATGGCAATTACGTGGGCGGTGGCCGCCCACGCTCTACCACCCATGTATAGCCGTCCATGGCAGGCCACCCATGATCCTATATATACATGACTTCTACACTACCTGAGACATCGAGTTGAGCCAACATACCTCTACCTTGTATCTCCCTATCTAGATTTGTCTAGATCACCATTTAAGCTCTACCTTGAGAGTGCACGGGTGGGCAATGCCATCATTTCTGTACTTGCTGCTAGCAGAAAATTGTTGAGATTCTCCTATATCTGCTATCTTCTCTGCTATTGCTCCCATGTTATATTGCGTAACTATTGTCTTACATGGTATCAGAGCTGTAAGATTCGAATAGCTTGAGAAGTATCACTACTTTAGCCTACTAGCAGACTAGAATATTAGTAGATTATTTGAGTGATTACATGATGGCTTCATCATCCAACACTGGTCTTGGTGTTTTAGCTAATGTTAATGTTGCACCTATACAAATTCGCCCACCTGCATTCACTGAAGGGAAGCTGGATGCAACCAACTATACACTCTGGAAGCTCAAAATTTCAGCAATTTTGGACTTCTATGAATTACTTGACACTGTCATGGGACCGATGGGATTGGATCCAGAGCCTATACTAGTTGAAGATCCAGTAAATTCAAGATTGATGATTCAGCCAGACCTAGATCTTCTACGAACTTGGAAGAGGCGAAATGCTGATGCATTGTGTGATTGTCACTAGTGTAAGTGATTCTGTGCTTACTTTAGTTCAACATACTACTAAAGCACATGAGGCTTGGGGCATATTGGCTTATCAATATGAGACCAAGAATCACATTAGGATATAGAATTTAGAAAATCAGTTGGCAAACGAAAAGCATTCTGATTCTGAAAAGGCTGAAGATTTTATCAAACGGATAAAACATCTTCAAGATCAATTGGCTGCAGTTTGTGTTGTTATAACACCAGAAGAGCTGGCTCAAAGATGTGTACGTGTTCTTCCAACAAAGTATGATGGATTAGTAACACCCTTAACACTCAAGTAAGACCAACTCCCCTTACATTTGAAAAGTTTTGTGCGATGTTTTTAGAAGAAGAGATGCGGCTGAAGAATCGACAAAGTACAAGTGATGCTGCATTCTCAACAAATGCAAAAGGTAAAGGCTCTTCTAATGGATCAAAGAGGAAGCCAAAGAAGAAAAAGTTAATAGGAAGTTGCTTCTATTGTCAAAAGAAAGGCCATGCCATGAAGGATTGCAGAAAGAAGGAAGCTGATGAATGGAATGGGACTGTAAAATCATCATGGAAGAACAAAGAGTCTGCAAACAACACAGAGCTGGAACTTTGGTTAGCTATTGAAGAGGTATGCTCATCTGCTCAAGCTCGTGTTGATGAACCATGGATTTTAGATAGTGGAGCTTCTCGCCATATGACTAGTAAAAAGGATTGGTATAGTTCCCTGGTGCCTCTGCGGGAATCCATCAATGTAGTGGTGGGAAATGAATCCAAGTGTCCAGCCGAAGTAACTCGAACCATCTCTTTTATCACTTCTCCAAGTGTTGAGAAAAATTTATCCGATGTTCTCTATGTACCTACACTTAAAAGAAATTTGTTGTCAGTTTCTGCAATAACAGATCGTGGACTCGAAGTTCACTTCAATAAGAGTGGTGCAGAAATCATGGATTCATCAGGTAATGTTGTAGGTAAAGTCATACGACGGGATAACTTGTATGAGTTAAGTGCTTTAACTGCTACAAAAGATAAAGATGTAAGCAGGTGATGGCACCAACGATTTGGGCATCTCAGATTTGCAATTTTGAAGGAGATGCAAAGAACAGGGATGGTTGCTCATTTGCCTACATTTTCGGAGTTGCAGGAACCTTGTGAAGCTTGTATGATGGGCAAGGAACAATGAAAGGCATTTCCAAGAGAGACCAGCAATCGATCTCAAGATCCTCTAGAGTTGGTACATGCTGATCTCTATGGTAAAATGTCTACACCTGCTTTAGGAGGATCTTTCTACTTTTTGTTGTTAGTCGACGATTATAGTAGAAAGATGTGGGTTTATTTCATTCGAGAGAAAGCTAATGCTTTTGAAATATTTAAAACGTGGCATAAGTATGTGGAAAATGAATCAAGAAGGAAACTGAAGAAATTTAGAACAGATAGAGGAGGTGAACTCTTGTCAACAGAATTCAATAATTATTGTAAGGAGTATGGTGTGAAAAGGCAACTCACCAGAGCGCATACACCTCAACAAAATGGTGTTGTTGAGTGCAGGAACAGGACAATAGTTGAAATGGCTCGTTGTATGTTAAAGGCTCAAGACATGCCTGATTCATTTTGGGCAGAAGCAGTCAATACAGCAGTCTACATCCTCAATCAAAGCTACACAAAAGCACTAAAGGGGATGACTCCTCAAGAAGCATATTCTGGTAAAAAGCATTCAGTTTTGCATTTCAGAATTTTTGGTTGTTTATGTTATGCGCATATTCCTGATTCAACAAGATCAAAGTTGGATTCAAAAAGAAAAAAGTGCGTCTTCCTAGGATATAGTGAAGAGTCTAAAGCATACAGGTTGTGGGATCCTGAGGCAAGGAAGATTTTTGTCAGCCGAGATGTGGTGTTTGATGAACGACCACACTTAGTAGAAGATAAAGGTAAATCTACTATCTCATTAAACGAAGAAATATCTCACCTTGTGCCTATCAAAAGACAGGTTAAAGTTGAGGAGGAGGAAACATCTGATGGAAAAATTTCCTCAATAAAAAGCGAACCAGTTGTAGCTGCACAACGTAAGCCACTATCGAAGTGGGCACAACAACTCTTTGATGATCACAATCCACATGTAGATGTACGAGAATCATCCTCGGATGGATTTGGAAGATCAAAGTGAATAGAGGAGCAAAGAAGAGCCTCAGAACACATTGTTAACATGGCTCTAATGGCAGATATCATGGGCTTGATAAAGGAACCTACCACGATTGAAGAAGCCCTTGATGATCCAGGTTGGAGAGCAGCAATGCAGTCTGAGTATGATAGTATACTCAAAAATGATACATTGGATCTAGTCGACTTGCCGCCAAAGAAGAAGGTAATAGGTACTAAATGGATTTAGAAAGCTAAGTATAAAGCAGATGGAACATTAGAAAAGTATAAGGAAAGATTAGTCGCACAGGGTTTTTCACAGATCTAAGGATTTGATGTTCAAGAAACTTTTGCACCAACAGCATGCATGACAACTATTCGAACAGTACTTGCAGTAGCTGCACAAAAGGCCTGGCCTATTTTCCAGATGGATGTCAAATCTGCATTTTTGAATGGTCACCTCAAGGAGGAGGTATATGTATCTAAACCACCAGGTTTTGAGGTGCCCAATTCAGAAAATAAAGTTTGCAGGTTGAAGAAAGCTTTGTATGGACTTAAGCAAGCTCCACGGGCTTGGTACCAACGGATAGATAATTTTTTCAAAAATATGGGTTTTGAAAGAAGTACTTCTGATGCTAACTTGTATGTAACAAAAAGGGATAGGAAGCTAGTTGTTGTCATTGTATATGTAGATGATTTGATCATTACAGGAGATCATCAGGAACTCATCAATCAAACTCAAATCAGCTTGGGAACTGAGTTTGAAATGACAGACTTAGGTCTACTCCATTTTTGTCTGGGAATTGAAGTATGGCAAAGGAAGGATGGCATTTTCATCTCACAACAAAAATATGCCAAACAAATTCTCAAGGCATTTGGAATGATGGACTGCAAACCAACTAGCACACCTATGGAGGTAAATCATAAGCTATCTATGGATGATAACATGCCTGATGTAGATGCTAAGAAGTATAGGAAGCTCGTTGGAAGTCTTATTTTTCTGTGCAACACTAGACCAGACATTTGCTATGCTGTTGGAGTGTTAAGCAAGTTTTCCAACAAACCTAAGGAGAGTCACTGGAATGCTGGAATGCGAATTCTAAGGTACATTGCAGGTACCTTGGATTTTGGTATTTTGTATACCACAGGTGATACAATTCAAGGATATTGTGATTCAGATTGGGCTGGAGATTGTGATTCTAGAAATCAGTTTCTGGATATTGTTTCTCACTTGGTTCAGGAATTTCTTGGGTAAGTAGGAAGCAACCAACTCTCGCACTCTCCTCCACTGAAGCAGAGTACAAAGTAGTTTGTTTTGCTTCTTGTGAGGCAGTATGGTTAAGGAGAATTCTTGCAGATCTAGGCTTTCCATCAAATATGCCGACTGTACTCAAGTGTGATAATCAAAGTTGTATGGCTATTGAAAAGAACCCAGTATTTCATGCTTGCACTAAGCACATACAAGTACAGTACCATTACATTCATGAGCTAATTGAAGATGAAATTGTGGATCTAGAATATTGCCCAACAGAGGCAAATTGTGCTGACATATTCACCAAAGCACTAGGAAGAGAGCAGCTCAACAAGCATCTTCAAAAGGTGGGCATAGGACCGAAACCCACTTGATTTATCATCGATAAACATTTAGGGGGGTGTTAGTATATGATCAATGTCTACCCCTCATGATTGTATGCACATTTTGTAAGGCCCCCTTTATGAGGAGAAGCCAAGCGTGCATTACCCAATTGATGGGAATCCCAACTTGCATGTTGGATGAAGGTCATATTGGACCATGCAAGGTATTGTAAGGAAAGGGAGTTACTAGGGTCCCCAATTGCACGACGATAAAGGAAACATTCCATGGAATATTCTCTATCGGAGTGAGAAATCATTTATATTTGTTAGGTTGGTTCAACCGGTCTAAGCTGTGTATGGCAATTACGCGGACGGTGGCCGCCCACGCTCTACCGTCCATGTATAGCCATCCATGGTAGGCCACCCATGATCCTATATATACATGACTTCTGCACTACCTGAGACATCGAGTTGAGCCAGCATACCTCTACCTTGTATCTCCTTGTCTAGAGTTGTTTTGATCACCATTTAAGCTCTACCTTGAGAGCGCACAGGTGGACAACGCCATCATCTTTGTACTTACTGCTAGTAGAAAATTGTTGAGATTCTCCTATATCTGTTATCTTCTCTGCTATTGCTCCCATGTTATATTGTGTAACTATTGTCTTACAATTTCCACATAGCTTGGCACTTCCTTATACGTGAGTGCCAACTCCTTGTTCACCGCATCACTCCCACGGGGGATTTGTTGATATATTTAGGTAGTGATTTTTGTGAACACACTAGGACCACCGGGGCACTTTTTTCCCACTTAGGAGGTTTTTTCCCCTCGGCTTGTATATATGCCTATTGCCCTAATGGGCTACTTATCTTTGTACATTCTCTAGTAATACATTGATATTCTGTGTTGTGCTCCAAGCTTCTTCTCCTTCCTTGTGCTATTTGCGTGCTTTCGGAGACGTTTATCTCTAACAATTTGTTGATATATTTAGGTAGTGATGTGTGTGAACACACTAGGAATGCCCGAGAACTTTTTTCCCTCTTTAGGAGGTTTTTTCCCCAGGCTTGTATATATGCCTATTGCCCTAATGGGCTACTTATCTTTATACATTCTCTAGTAATACATTCAGTATTGTGTGTTGTGCTCCAAGCTTCTTCTCCTTCCTTGTGCTGTTCGCGTGCTTCCGCAGACATCTATCTCCAACAATTGGGGCTCGTGCGTTAGTTTACGTGTTGTAAACGTAGCACAGCCACAAGAAATAACAAAGCTTTGGAATAGGCATGTGTTATAAGGTGAAATAAAGCCGATCGATCAGCACCAATACCCAAAGCTGAAACCATATATCCCAACTGAGACATAGTAGAATAAGCAAGACCTTTTTTGAGATCTTTCTGAAAAAGAGCTAATGTAGCACCCAAACTTCGTCGGGGCCCTTGCCGACAAGCTGCCTTTGTTGCGGTGTTGAATTTGCATTTGCCCGCGCGGAGTGGGAGAACGTACACGTGAGGGGAACGACCTTTACATGGAAATGAAGGAATCAAAAGTTAATCAAAACAGTTTCGCAGTGTGCTACCGAAATCGCGATCTAAGCTCGTTTCGGTCTCTGAACGCACTATTGTAGCACTTGTGCAGGCTATTTCATCTTTTTGTGCCAAAGATATATACGTTTCTGTTTGCCAGTATAAGCGTCTCAAAGTCTCCTACATGTCTAGTGGAATTTGTCTGGGCAATTCTGTTCAACTTTTTGAGACATAGTCAATTTTTTGCATCAAGGTATTTTAGTCACCGGCCATGGCTGAAAGCAGTTGTTGAGCCCATACAAGTCATATTGGTCAAAGTCAATCATAGTCAAAGTCAACTATAGTCAAAGTCAAAAGATCAAAGTCAAACTGATTAAAGTCAATAAAGTCAAGGTCAAAGTCAATTGGTGCAAAGTCAAAGTGCTAAGGTGCAGGTGTCAAAGTGCACAGGTAGTGCACAATTAATTGTCCACAAAGGGTAAAATTGGAGAAAGTGGGTTGCAGGTTGCAGAGGTATTTTCTCTAATTTCCCTAAGGTTCAAAGTGTTTTAAAAGTGTTTTGGAAGGTTCAGGTGAACCCTCTCTTATGTGCAAAAGTGAAGACTTAAAAGGAAATGTGAAGGTATGTGAAGCAGCAGCGTACACATAGGTGAGAATATGGCCCCCCAATTAAATTTTTGGTTTTAGTCTAAAGTCACTACAGAACAAAACAGGGAGTTGTTGGCTGCCACTTGTGAAGACAATCTTGGGACATCAAAGTGAGCACCAAGATACTCTTGCAGTTAGGAGCGTACGTGAATCGACACTCAAATCAAGGCAAGGACCATTCTTGGACAATCCTAGTGTAAGCAAGAGAAGCATAGTCTAAGTGAAGCAAGAGAGGGAAGTGCAAGAGTCACCAGTGTGCGACACTGAGAAGTGGAAGTGAAAGAGTGCATGGAGAGGGACTAAGGGATTGTGCGAAGAGTGTGAAGCTAGCCCCCCAAGGATCTCAAGGTCTCCTTGCAGTGTGCGCGTGCCGACAGAAGGTATTCATTCCTCCCCCTTAGTGGAAGCTTGGTGCAAGGTGTGCACAAGGGTAAGCTTGAAGCTAGTGGAGGTATGGTGCAGAGGAGGCCAGCAGCAAGAAGACTTTGGAGGCTTCCAGGGTGTATTTTCTCTTCTTGTCGTTTCCTTTTCTCCTACAAACCCTCAAACTCCTTCTTGTCCAAGAATCCCCCAACAAAATTTGGCACGCCCGGTGGGACTTCCAAGGAGATTTGAGCATAGGAGAAGATATATTGTAGTTGGAGAAGCAATATTCAAGTGTGGACAGTACCACTTCAGTGGACTAAGAGGTACATATTCTATCAATTATCTCATATTAAGAGGACTATGAACAACCCATGACTGCAACCCGGTCCCAAACATTGAGGGTCACCTGCAAGCAAACAAGAAGGAAGGTTGTTAGAAGATCCTCCAGTCCACTATCTTCAACCTCATTAGTAAAGAGCATGGCGGGACAGGTAGACTTGGAAACCTTACTCTCAAGATTAAATATAAAGTTTCCTTCTTTCAAAGGCCTAGCTTAGGAGGATCCGGATGAACACATTAGAAGGTTTTTAGCACTATGTAAGACTAGAGGCTTAATGGGCAAGGAGGATGTCTTTTTTATACTTTTCCCTGCCACATTAGAGGGATTAGCAGATAAATGGTTCAGCCAATTTGCTGAGAACTATTTTACAACTTGGGATTTGATGAAAGACATTTAAAAATCAATTCCAGCATGGGAATACTGTAGAGATTATCATAGAAGAACTAGAAAATTTGAGATTGGGTCCAGGTGAAAAGTTCCCAGAGTTTGTGACTAGGGCCAAGACACTAATGGCTAAATTGCCAGATCCACCACATGATTTTTTTGTTAAGAAATGGTTAGCCAAGCCCCTACCAGTGGCCACCCAATGCAAAACAAAGGAATTAGTGTTACCTACAGCCTCCATAGAGGAGTTCATCAACACAGCTACATGACTGGAGCAGATAAGGCAACAATATGGAGCTACTTCGTCTCAACTACCATATTCCATAGAAATGGAGGATCCAGTAATTCAGCTAAGGAAGGAGTTGGAGGACTTAAAAAGAAATAAGCCCCACAAAGAGGAGGAGAACGCTGTAACTCAGTTGAGAAGGGAGATTGAAGCACTAAAGCTCCAAAAGGAGGAGGAGGCCCAAGCAGAGGAGTTGGCTTAGCTGCGATAGGAGTTGCAAGAACTCAAAGGAGGTGGCATCAAGAGTGGACTTTGGTGTTCCATGTGAAGCAAGCAAGGGCATATGGTAAGTGAACGTCCTTTGTTAACTGTGACTTGCCAATTATGCACGAAAGTTGGTCATGAGGCCCAAGAATGCCAATCAAGGGGAATGCCTGCAACAACATACTGGACACAAGGAGGGCCCCTACCACCAGCAAATGTAATGGCTGTCGCACCGAATCAAGGTAATAATTACAACCCTAGATAGAGGGATAATTTTGGAAATGGGCCTAGGAGGCCAATTATTTGTTTCAGATGTGGAGAATGTGGGCACTATCAAAGTAGGTGCACTCTCCCAGAAAATGCCCCTCCTTGCAGGAACTGCCTAGAGGCCAGAGACCACTATACTAATGGTTGTCCTAAGAACTAAGCATTTTCATCTAGACCTCACATTCAAATGATCTCTGTGCACAAAGAAGAAAGGTTAGATCAAGTAGATGAGCCATCACCATCCACCAGGGTGGTACAATTAGAAGAAATTGAAGCTTTTTACAGTGCAGACAAAAAGCAAGGGGAAGGCTCAAGTGGAAATAGGTCAAGAATCAATGATTAATGGATTGAACAAAGACAAAGGTGCCCTTGAGAACAAAGCCACATGTGCAGACACAAGGCAGCAAAGAAGAAGCATATGAAGAAAAAGAGGAAATCACTCAGGTTACTGAGTCGAGTGAAATAGTCTCAATTAAAGGCCATAGAAGAGAGGAGAAAAGAAGAGCCCTTAAGTGCAACAGTGCTGAAACTACTCCAAATCATATGTCAATGGCCACTTTTTTATGGATCCTAGTATGGATATCATCTGTTGTCTCAATTTTTATGATAGTGAGTGCAGGGCTTTACAAGGATGTGGAAGAAGTACCTGCAAGTCTTTGGAAACAGAGGGTTCGATTGGATGAAGAAGATGGAATAGTGAAAATGAAATTTTGCAGATTAAGTCATAATGCAGCTGAAACAAAGATACAAAATAGGCAGTATGGAGGAGATAATAATTTTCTGAAGGATTCAGGATAGTTCTATCATATCATCAGTGTGCCTAACAAGAAGATAAAACAGATGAAGTGCAACACAATTGGAGAGTATGGAGGAGTTTCTCGGGGTCAACATATAAAGATCATGGTTAAAGGAATATCATCAAGCCAATTCAAGAATTATGGATCACCTGGAACCTGCAAAATTTATCCAGGTTGTACATAGCCCTCTCATTTCATTTTTGCTTAAGTTTTAGTATTTTTATTTATCCATTTCATGCTTATTTCTTGAGTTTTTCTTTTTGAATTTTTAGGAATTTTTTTAGATTTTTTCAAGCATTTTTAAGAATTTTTCTAGCATTTTTCTCCTTTTCATGTGTCATTTTCTTGCCAAATTTGAGGAATAAAGGAAGCTCTCTGTGGGTTTGAGTGCAAGAAACTAGCTTAGACCTGTAGGAAAATTTTTGAGATTTTTTTGAAGATTTTTTTGGATTTTTCTTGCATTTTTTGGATTTATTATGTATTTTTTTCAGTTTTTTTGGATATTTTTTCTCCGAAAAAAAAGAGCCCCCCCCCCCCCCCAAGGCGTTTTGTTTTTTTGAAAAAAAAAAATCCTCTTTTCCCCCCCGCCCCCCCCCACCCCCCACCCCCCAATAATCAAGGGTCCTCTTCAAGATTTTGCAGCTCCATAATCATGGTGTCCTATATGCTCAGAGTTTTGGTTGTAGCTCTCCGGGACGGAGAGCACATTAGGTGGTGGGCAGCTGTTGAGCCCATACAAGTCATATTGATCAAAGTCAATCGTAGTCAAAGTCAATTGCAATCAAAGTCAAAAGATCAAAGTCAACAAAGTCAAGGTCAAAGTCAACTGGTGCAAAGTCAAAGTGCTAAGGTGCAGGTGTCAAAGTGCACAGCTAGTGCACAATTAATTGTCCACAAAGGGTAAAATTGGAGAAAGTGGGTTGCAGGTTGCAGAGGTATTTTCTCTAATTTCCTTAAGGTTCAAAGTGTTTTTAAAGTGTTTTGGAAGGTTCAGGTGAACCCTTTCTTATGTGCAAAAGTGAAGACTTAAAAGGAAATGTGAAGGTATGTGAAGCGACAACGTACACACACAGGTGAGAATATGGCCCCCCAATTAAATTTTTGGTTTTAGTCTAAAGTCACTACAGGACAAAATAGGGAGTCGTTGGCTGCCACTTGTGAAGACAATCTTGGAACATCAAAGTGAGCACCAAGATACTCTTGCAGTTAGGAGCATACGTGAATCGACACTCAAATCAAGGTAAGGACCATTCTTGGACAATCCTAGTGCAAGCAAGAGAAGCACGGTCTAAGTGAAGCAAGAGAGGGAAGTGCAAGAGTCACTAGTGTGCGACACAGAGAAGTGGAAGTGAAAGAGTGCATGGAGAGGGACTAAGGGATTGTGCAGAGAGTGCGAAGCTAGCCCCCCAAGGATCTCAAGGTCTCCTTGCAGGCTTGGTGCAAGGTGTGCACAAGGGTAAGATTGAAGCTAGTGGAGGTCTGGTGCAGAGGAGGCCGGTAGCAAGAAGACTTTAGAGGCTTCTAGGGTGTATTTTCTCTTCTTGTCTTTTCCTTTTCTCCTACAAACCCTCAAACTCCTTCTTGTCCAAGAATCCCCCAACAACAGTGATGTATTCCGTATGTTGGCTGTTGAGGATAAGTTGGATGGTACCAACTACCCATTATGGTCTTATATGATGCGACATGTATTGGTTGCAAAAGAACTGTGGAACATTGTGTAAGGTTTTGAAAAACATCCTAATGCTTGTGATACACTTACAACATTGTACCAAGCTAGGAATGAAGCTCGTGTTGCTTACCTCCAAAAATAGTTGGAGAGTGAGCACATGAATGAAGGTGATTCTATGGATGGTTTTCTAACAAAGATGAAAGACTTGAAAAAACAGTTGAGTCTGTTGACGAGGTTCGGTTAATGATGAAAGATCAGTTCATGTAGAACAGGTCCATTATGCCTGTTACAGATCAAGCTTTCCTGGCTAGTTAGAAGGGCAAATGAAAATGGAGCTCTTCAACTAGTAAGCAGAAATTTGCAAATGCTGGACATTTGAAGAAGGAAGATAAAGATGAAAAGAAATAAAAAAACAGAAATTGTTTTACAAGTGTAAAGGGAATGATCATATCATAAAGAACTGTCCAAAAATGGCTGCTAAAGAGACAAAGAAGAAAGAGGCTGGAATGGTTGTTGCAGAGGTCTCTACACCAAAAACAGAGTCTGCTAATCTTGTGCAGGAAGAAGAATGGGCGTTTACTACTCTCTGTAGTTTTGACCCATCTTCTCGTGAGCACTGCATGTTTGCAATAGACTCAGATGTTCGGTATTTTGACAGTGGGGCGACCAAACATATTACCTCGCAGCGCAGTTTCTTCTCTTCACTCGAGCCTGCCCCTACAGGGAATACTGTTACATGCACCAACAACTCCTCTTATCCTATTATGGGAGTTGGTAAGATCATTTTGACAACTACTGATGGTAGTTCTTTCACTTTGTCAGATGCTTTATTTTTGCCAGGGATCAAGAAGAACCTGTTATCAGTTTCTGCATTAGCCAAGATTGGCTTGCTTGTGAAATTTGTTGATGACAGGTGTACAGTTCATGATCTATCAAATGGCGATGTGATTATTGCTTCTGAAATTTTATGTGGTGGACTATATAAGCTCATAGACTATGAAAGATCTCTGAATGATTCAGCATGTGTAGTACATGATTCGTAGGCTATGTCAGATGCAAAGCTTTGGCATGCACACTTTGATCATCTGAATTTTGCTAGTTTGCTATGCCTGCAAAAATCTGAAATGGTGTCCTCTTTGCCCAAACTTGAGGCACCTGGAAAACATGTTTGTGAAGGCTGTATTTTGGGCAAAATGCAGTGTTCCTCATTTCCAAAAGATGGTTCAGTTCGGGTGTTTGTTATTGACTTTGGAGTTGTCCTCTCCAATCATGAAGTACAAAAAAATCAACAAATCATCTTTATTTTGTCAATCCTGGGAATATCCATAAGACCACAGCCCCTTCTAGATGATAGATTCATAGAAATAAGAGATTGATGGCTGGAATTCTGAGAAAATGAAAATGAAGAGGAAATATCTAGGGTTTACCTTTTCTAGAGCAAATCTTCATCATTTTCTATGATCTTTGTGTCTAATTCATGTTATTTTCTCATCAGAATACAAATATGAAATCAGAATTGGAAAATATCACCTGTATCACAGAGATGAGACAATCGCGATTCTGTACCAGTAGACGATTTTCACATGTCTGCAACATTTTTCAATCCTTCTTCACTCAATACATCAGTAATCATCTCTCTTCATACATCTTACTCATCATTACACAAATGAAACTCACAAATCTCCATGATAAAGCAAGAAACAAGCTTTCACATCAAAGGAAACACACACAATAAGAGAAAACACGATTTCAGCAGAAACTCTCTCTTCTCTATTGATAGCATGTACAAATGACTAACCAACCTCTCCAAAATAGAGAAAATTGACTTATATACATTTTCAAGTGTCCTCTTTCACACTTGAATTTTGGTCCTTTCCTCTATTAATCTAAAAATATGCTATCTAAGAGTTTCCAAAAATTCTGGAAAAAATATATAAGATTCTATCCTACATAAGGAAGACTCTTCCTTACTTTTACAATAATTGCATAAATATTTCTACAAATTTTTATCATTTTACAATATTTTTCCTTCAAAAAAGGTTTCCAAAAATGCATCTTCCAACATCCTTCCCCTCCTAAGCCTTTCGGCTCCTGACGAAAGATTTTCCTGCTCCTCTGCACTGATCACTTCTCTTCATTTCTTCTTTCTTTGATATACTTGTGACAGCAAATCATGACTTTTTCTTTCTGTTATATTTAGATTATTGACCATTTCAAATAATGCCTTTCTCCATTGTACTGCAGCTTCTGGTTTATCTATGACATCCTTCTTCAAGTATTCTGTATAGGCAGCTTCATATGCCGTAAGTCTGGATTTAGTAATAACTGACAGATTTCCAAAAATCTCTGACTCTCTTTCAAAAAACCCGTAATCAAAGGCATCTTCAAAAATTTGCAAGTAATGACTGCCCAAAAATATCACTCTGCTGTAATATGCCATTAAGCAAATTCTGTCAGGTGTTTCACTCAAATCAAATAATAATGCATCTGTTGGAGAATTAAAGCCGATATAATTCAGTGTTCTGATATCTGTGTCGGTATAAGTTTCTATACAGGCCAAAATTAATCTCATTATTCTTATAAGTAGAATGCAAGCAGGGTCATTGACATCTTTGTATGTAGTTATTACAGACTCAGCAGTATTCACCATATAACTCTTGGTAGGCCACGTGCCTGCCTTCAGACCTGCTACTTTCGGAAAATTCATCCACTTTGGAGGAATTTGACCTTCTCTTCTTCTATCCCAAAAAGTTGTCCATTCTCTTCGTCGTGCTACTGGACAATAGGCTGGATTGATCTTTAAATGAAGAGGTGCCTCTTTCCAGATTTTCCTACACTCTTTGTTGGCATCCAACCATTTATTTCTCCACTTAGGGTTGGCTCTCTCAAATAGTTCTTTGGTGACATTGATGTCCTCTTCATACTCAAAGTATTTGTTTGGAGGTAGCCCAACTCTGGCCATCTGGTAGTTCTTTATACTCTCCAAAATCATACAAAATGGTATCCCCAATCCATCTACTGCCCAGTGATGCTGATCTGGATTGATTCCCTTATTCAATGCAAATGTGACAATTTGTTCTTCGTACTCATCATGCATCTTTCTGATGAACTCCATTCTAGAATCTCTACTTGTCAGCAATTTATTTACAAAATCCTCTGAATATTCTTCTTCTGACTTTTTGTCTGCTGGTTCATTGTCATGTTGTACTCCCTCAATATTATCTACCCCATGTTCTTCTGCATGTGTAGTTTCCCCATGTGTCTCTTCCTGGATTTGTGGCTTATTTAACTTCTTCTGCAATTCTTCTATAGTCAACATCAGACTCCCATTCTGTTGTGCCCATAATTCTCTTTCTTTTTTCCACTCATTCCATTCCTTTTCCCTCTTTGTCTGCCACTCATTTCTTTCCTTTTCCATATCCAGATGTAGCTTATTATAGCCTCTCATAGATGTAGCAGCATGTGTACTAGCCTGCCTTTCTAATTCTTTGGCTTCTTTCAATTCTCTTTGTAATTCCTGAATCTCTTTGAGTAATCCTTCCTTTTCTCCCTCTGTTATCTGGACTGTCAGACTTTCCTCCTTCAATTGCCCTTCCTCCAATAGTAGCTTATTGATTTCTTCATTAGCTTTAGTCAAAATCTGATAGGAAGTTTGTAGAGTTCTATATCTCCCCTTAATCGTTCTTAATTCTTTTTCCAATTTATCGTTCTGCTCTGTTAGTTGCATATTCTTCTCTTCCAAGTATTGAATCTTGTTTTGCTTCTGTACTTCCAACTCTTCCAAAGCAATTATTTTACTGGAAAACTCCTCATTCTTCTCTTGCACCTTCCTTAGTTGCTCTGCCATATGCTCCTTTTCCCTTTTATGCTCTTTAATAACCATACTGCCTTTTTCAAATTCTGACGCTGCTACCATCCCTGGAATGATCATATTTCGGCTTGAGGGTCTGAATTGTTCAATATTGCTCATAATGAGTTGACATGCTGATCTAATACTCTTTGGGATTCTTTCCAGTCCTCCTTCTATTGCTATTTGTTTGGTTTCTAGCTGTTTGTCCTCTTTGCATTCACTCTCCTCTTCCTCTTCTCCTTCATATTCTATAATTTTGTCCTTATTTTCTTCATGGCTTGGCTGAGTGTCCAATGTTTCTAAATCTACCATGTCTTCTTGAACACTTGAACTCTTTTGCTCCAAAACTTCTGAGATCAGTTTTATTTCTTGTACCTTTTCTTTCTCCAACACCTGTTGAGTTTCTTTAGAGAGATGTCCTTCCTTTGCTTGCATCTGCTTCTCCTGGCTTAGAGTTTTCTGAAACTGGTTATATTCAGTTTCCTGACCAGAATTTTCCTGACATTCACCTACTTGTTCTTCCTGTCTTTCCTTTTCCTGTGCTAGAACTATTCCAGTTACTTCCAAATCTTTCACCTGATCATTACTTCTTTCCTCTTTGTGTTCTTCTTCCTGTTCATCACTGTGCATGAGGTCCATTGCTACCTCTTGTTCTTGATCCTCATTGAATGTAAATTCCTCATTGCTCTTCAAATCATGCAGCACATCCTTTATACTCTGAATGATCTCCTTTTCCACTACTTTCCCTGAAACCTTTTGAGCACTCTTTCCCATTTCTATCTTCTTTATTTCTTGATCCTTATTCACATCCTTCTGTTCTTTAAATGAACTACTCTTCTGTATCTCCTTTGTCAACTCTTCTATCTTTTCATCCAATTTGAAGTGTGATGGTTTTGTCCATATGAGTTTTATTCCTGTATGCACCCACCCATAATTGACTTCTTCTCTTATTTCACTTGCTTGTTCTCTCATTACTGCTTTTCCCTTCATTATCCTTCTTTCATCTTCCAGACTGAGCTGTTTTTCTGCCTGTTCCTGAATTGGTTCCTCCTGAGACTTCTTCTTCAATTCCTCAGGTGTCTTTTGTTTCTCAGAGGTCTGTATGCTGACATTAGGAGTATTTGGTATTGATAAATTTAAACTCTTTAACAGGAAACTCTCAATATCACTCTCAGAATCAGATGAGAAGTGTGAAGGTCCTCCTTTTTCTGGTTCTGTGGGTCTTGATACTTCTTCCACAATGGATGGCTTCTGTGTTTCTTCCATGACTACTTCCTCCCTCTCTTTGATAACAGTTTCAGCTATGGATTTACCCTTTCCCTTCTTGGTCAATTTCTTTTTTTGTACTGGCTTCCTTGGAACCTTCTTTTTCACCACCACAGTGGTTCTGGTCTCTGGGGGTCCTTGTAATTCCTTAAAATAAGCTAGCAATTCCACCTCTTTTCTGACAAACACCTCCTCAGTTTCAGCTGTCATCATTTGGTCATGAAGAGCTTCATAGTGCTCCACCTCCTCCTGAATCCAGTCTGTAGCTTTGCATGAGTAGTCTTCCAACATTTTCTGGTATTGTGCTTCATACATAGCTCTCTTGTTATTCCCTTGGGTTAGATAGGTGTATAGTTGCTCTTTGCTTGTTTGGGGTGGATGTGGTTCACTAGAGGCTTGAACCTGTTTCTGTGCCTTTTCATGTTCCTCTTTTGTGGCTTCCTCCATTTCTAGTTCCACCTTCCTTGGGTCCAACCTTCTTTTCTTTACAGGAATTACTTCCTCAGATATCATCTTCCTTTTCATACCTGTTCCCCTCATGCGGATTTGTCCTTCTGTTTCTCTTTCAGTCATTTTCCTTGGAGGACTCTTGATTCCATGCATAAGATTCCTGAAATACTGTGCTTCTGGAGCCAATTTCAGTTGATCTTCCATCCCTAGAACATGATAAATGATTCTTGTTAAGAACTGGGCCCCATTCATGAACCTCTTCTGTTCCCAGTGTTTTGCTGCTTCTTTCAGCTGTTCATGGATGTATGGTGAGACATCCATTACTCCAAAAGGTTTGGTTCTGTCCTTGTTGTTAAACATCAATAATGTTACTGACTTATGTGGCATTGTATATCTCGGTAGTTTTGGAAAACAGAAGAATTGTAAGAACATCCTTACAGCATATTCTTCTTTCTCCCTTCCTTTAAAATCAGTGAACTTTGTATATCCTATGTAAGTTTCCTTATTCTTTTTGACAAAACTCGGATCAAGTTTGGTTCCCATTGTGTAGAATTGCAGTGCTGCTCTGATATGTTCTCCCTTGATAGTGATACCTACTTCCTGGTTATCTTTGTTTTTGACTCTGCATCTGAAATAGGCATCATTACCTTTCCCTACTTCTTCCAAACTACCCATCACCTGTGCTACTCTTTCAAAGTCAATGAAGAAGATAGGCTCCTCCAATATTCTGTGCAGCCCTACTGCCTTCCATCTTTTCATATTGACAGCAACTCTTTGAAACCTGTAGAATTCCTGGCACAACATTGTATATTTATACCCTCCTACTCCCACTGTAAATATGTGTTGGCCAATGATATTTAGGGTCTCCTTAAGTTCCTTCACCACCTTCTCAGCCTCTGGAATTTCTGGCTCATCATCTGACTCCAAGTCCACTTGTTCCTCCACAGTTTCACTGTCCAGAAACCAATGTCCTCTTGATAGCACAATTGATTCTGCCTTGAAGTCATGAATTGGCAACTCCTTTGTATTCACCATTTTCTGAGGAAAATAAAATACACAAAAAAAACTCCACCCACATAAGTCACAAAAATCCAGAAAAATTAATGTTTTCTTTTGGAATATTCTTGCCATGAGAATAAAGAAAGAAAGTCTTCCAAATAAATTTTGCTTCTTCAAAAGACTCAATTAAAGTGATCATTACAGGTGTAGCAAGATGTCTAATGTGCTTGAAGAAAGAAATGATGGAAATAATGATTAATGAAAGAAAACAACTTCAGAAAAATAGAAATCAAAAGATGATCATAGAAAATTGAAACAAAATAATACAAATTCTCCATAATAATTTACTTTCCTCCTCCCTATATCTTGCTTTGTGCTTTATAAAATTTTTTTAAAACCAAAAATACACACTGTGTCCATTTTTTCTTAACCCATTTGTTCTCTTTCTTTCTTTCTTTTTTTTTTTCATGCTCTGTCCATTTTTTTTTTCTGCTCTGTCCTCCTTTTCTTCCCCTCCTAATTCTCTTTTAAGGGAAAAAGGTTTAAAAGAAAAATACTTTTGTCATCCTTTTGCCTCTTTTTTTTTTTAATATTTTGTTCTGAAATTCTGAAGATAGGTCAAATGTGGATGATCTTTCTGCCATTGACATAATTCTGATTTTTTTACCCAATAATGTTTAACTGCAATTGTTCTTATGTCATCCAAACATCCATGCTTCCCAGACCAACATTTTGAAGCATTTTTTGGTCTCCATACCCATTTTGCTCTAACTTCCTGTTTTAATGAGTAATATCGGTGTATGCCTTCTTTCCCTGTCCCTCTTGTTCTGATTTGTTGATGTTTCAAATTAGACAATAAGTGTCTTCCTCGTTTTGTCTCACCATTCTTCTTTACTCCTGAATTCTCTTGTTGGTTTTGATTGTAAGAAGCTTGATCATTTTGTAGTGGCAATATGTCCCTGTCCTTCATTGAGAAAGTAAATCCTTTCATATCTGGGTCATGAACATCTAGATGAATTTCCTGTTTTTCATTACTCAGAAAAAACATTAAAAATTTTTTGTCGTTTATGGTCAAATTAAGCTTCATTTTTTCAAAGTTCAAAATAACTTTACCTTGTTTGAGCCAGGGTTGTCCCAAAATCAAATTTTCAGTCATCAAATGATCTGGCCACTCTTCACAATCTATCTTCATATATTCATTATTAAATTTAACAAGTGAAGACAAACTCTGAATCATTTTTCCTTCTAATGTTTTAATCAGCATTCTGCTTTTATTCCTCTTTATGCTAAATTTATTTACCAAGGCTGAACTGATCAAGTTCACTTGAGCTCCCGAATCTACCAAAACCCTTATGTTTTCATTTTGATGATCCATTTCTATCACAGGCAAATGTTCTCTTTGTTTTAGAGTGCTTCCACATAAACACACCTCCTTAAGTTCTTTCATTTTTCTTATTCTCTCCTTTGCTTCTTGTTGAGCCTCCTTTCTGATGTTTTCTTCTTCTTTTTTCCTATTTTGAGCTTTTTGCAGTCTTCTCCATTCCTCAGTAGTTAATGGACACTCATACCTCTTAACTCTACATCCACTTATAAAATTTGGCATGATTTCTCCATCAATGTTAGCTAATTGAATGGCTCCACTCTTGCTTATCTTATGTATAATGTATGGCCCATGACCTTTCTTCTGAAATTTTTTCTGATGCTCCTTGACTGTGTATGCCAGAACCAAGTCTCCTTCTTGAAGATCTTTTTCTTTTATATGCACATCATGGTAGGCTTTTTGTCTTCTCTTGTCTGTATATATACTCATTACTGCTTGTAGTCGAGATGCTCCCAGTTTTTCTAAATCTATGACCCTCTCAGATAGTTCATGTCCTGTCCAATTGTATTGACTACCCACTTTTAATGTTGGAATAAGAAATTCCATGGGTAAAACTGCATTTTGTCCATATACCAAATTGAATGGAGTAGTCCCTAAAGCAGTTTTGTATGCCACTCTATAAGCCCAGAGAACATGATTAAGTTGAGAATCCCAATCATTTCTGTTTGTGTTGACTAATTTGGACAATACAGTGCAAAGTACTTTATTAGTACTTTCTGCTAACCCATTAGCTTGTGGGTGATATGGGGCTGACTTACTATGACGAATCATGAAATATTTAGTCATGTTTTCTATGATCTGGTTCAAAAAATGAGTTCCCCTATCACTTACTAATTCAATTGGAAGTCCAAATCTAGTAACAATATTTTCATACAAAAATTTAGCAGTTGTATGAGCATCATTTCTTTTAGTGGCTTTGGCCTCAGCCCATTTTGTCAAATAATCAGTAGCCACTAATATGTATTCTGCATGAGATTGTCTAGCTGGAGGATGTATAGGTCCAATAAAGTCCAATCCCCATTTGCTAAAAGCTCTGGCTGAAATTAATGGGATTAATGGCATGTTATCTCTTTTATTTGGTTGACTCACTCTTTGACAGATGTCACATCTTTTTACATAAGTTCTTGCATCAAGAAATAGAGTTGGCCACCAAAAGCCAGAATATAAAATGAGTTTGGCTGTTCTATCACTAGAAAAGTGTCCTCCTGCCACTCCATAGTGTGCCATTTCCAGCATCTCCAAATACTTCTCTTCAGGAACACATATTCTTAAATAACCATCCATTCCTTTTTTGTATAATTGTTCTCCTATGAGTTGATATTCTTAAGAGATTTCTTGTAAATTTCTTGAATCTGTACCAGCTATAAGTTGCTTCCCTTTCTCCTTTTTCTTTAATTCTTCAACAATGTTCTCACTCCATTCAGGGTTTTTGTTAAACCAATATAGAGTTATTAAATCTGAATTCTGCAAATCTTGACATTCTTGACATTTAGCAACATATCTTTCCACATCTTGAATTTTATTTGGCCAGTGTACTCCCATCCTAGCAAGATTGCTTAAAGTGACTATTTTGGAAGCATGAGTACATGGGTTCCAGCAATGAGCTCTTCTTACATATTCATGTTGCTCCTCTTCTGGGGTACAGTATTCCAGTACACCTGACTGATTGAGGTGATACAAATGTCCAGCTAGCAACATAAAATTCCTGCTTTGTAACACCAAATGTGTGTTTTTTGCTAATGACTTACAAGGTCCCATGGTTAACAAAGGAACTAATGATATGGACCATTCAGGAACACTTTCTACTTTGAATAGGTATGTATCTGGCAGGTCATCGTCTAAGGGTGAACTAGGTTCTTTGGACTGAATTCTAGACAAATGATCTGCTCTTAAGTGTGTTTTGCCTTGTCTAACCACTACCTCAAATTCAAATTCCATTAGTAAAAGAAACCATCTAACTATTCTTCCTGTATGACATGGTTTATTTACTAAATAAAGTAGAGCTTGGTGATCCACAAAGAATTTAAACTTGTTGGCCAATAGGTAATGTCTGTATTTTTTAACAGCAAATATCATTCCCAACCCTTCTCTCTCAGTGGTTGTATAGTTTTTTTCTGCAATGTTCAATTGTCTACTAGCATATGCTACTGGGAAATCTAATTTACTTCCTTCTATAGGTTGTGCCAACACACATCCCAAAGCATAATTTGAAGCATCTACATGCACATGAAATATTTTATCCCACTGAGGTGTTTTTAGAATTGGGGCTGTCACCAAACAAGTTTTCAGTGTTTCAAAGGCTTGGTCACATTATTTATTCCACTCAAACTTTGTGATGAGGGCATATAAGGGTTTAGCTATATCTGCAAATTTGTGAACAAATTTCCTATAGTACCCACAATGTCCCATAAAAGTTTGGAGTTCCTTCACATTTGTAGGTCTTGGAAGCTCTATTATAGCTTTTATCTTCTTCTCATCAGTAGAAATTCCATTTTTTGAAACTATGTGACCCAACATTCTTCCTTGTCTTACATAGAATACACACTTTTCAGGATTTAAGCATACTCTGTATGTCTTGCATTTCCTGAATATTCTTTCTAAATCTTGTAAATGATCCTGTCTTTTTAAAGAGAAAGTGCACAGATCATCTACATAGATTTCCATCACATTTCTCAGGAATTCTTTGAAGATATGACACATCAATCTTTGAAAAGTTGCTGGGGCATTGGTCAATCCAAAGGGCATAACCCTAAAAGCATAAATCCCCCATTCTGTAGAAAAGGCAGTCTTATGTTGGTCCTCCAAGGCTATAGGTACTTGATTGTATCCTGAGAAACCATCTAGAAAGCTATAAACTTCCTTTCCTGCAACTCTCTCAAGAAGATGATCTGTTATCGGCAATGGATAATTATCCCTTATAGTTGTTGCATTCACTTTTTTCAAGTTAATGCATACCCTAAGTTTTCCATTCTTTTTTGGTACCACAACTATAGGTGATATCCATTCAGTATACTCAATTTCATAAATGAATTTAGCAGCCAACAACTTGTCAATTTCTTCCTTTATCTTGGCAGAGTATTTATCATTGAATGTATAATGTCTCTGTTTACTAGGTTTTGCATCTGGAGTCATAGGAATTTTGTGCTCAGATTTTTGGATCAATTCCTTTTAAATCTTTATAACTGTAAGCAAATACATCCCTATAATTCTTTGCTAGGTTTTTTAGTGCTTCTTCTTCCTCTATGGTCATATCATCAGCTATTACAATATGTCTTTCCTCTCCTTCTTCCTGAGTAATCATGATCTTTTTAGTTTGTTCTTCATTATCATAAGCTTCTCCTTTCTTTTTTTCTCTCTTTGGTTTCATTTTTAGAAGTAGTCTGTCTTCCACTTCATAGGTTTTAAAATTTGTTGGTACATCAAAGTATTGATCCTTGTTTATTTCCTTCTCTTTCTTCTCAATTTCTTGTTCCTTTTCCATTTCTATGTGTTTATGTTCCTTGTATTTGCCTGAGATTTTATCTTTGATTGCATCTTCAGCTTTTACTATCTCCAAATATTTTGTTTTTCCTTTTTTTAATACCATTTCTGAATCTTGTTCCTCCTCTGCTTTTGATACACTTATCATGTTTATACTAATGTGAAAAATATCAAACCCTTCTTCATTTTGAAATTCCACTCCTACATACTCCTCCCTGGCTATGTCCATGGTAGCCAAAATTTGGTTCCAGCCGTAGGGCTCAAACTCTTCATCCTTAAATTGTTGTGGCACATAACTTTCATCTTGCACTTTTCTTCCTTCCACATAATCTTCTCTTTTCAGTCTCCTATTTCTATTGGTGAGGTTTCTTATTATGTTACACTTCCATATTGCTAATTCACTCTCTTCCTGATCCTCCAACTCTGATTCCTCACTTTCTTCTTGATTTTGATGTATTTTGTACCATGAGGAGATATATCACAGTAGTGCCCATTTCTTAAGTTCACTCTTGTTATTCTTCCTTTGCTTTGGAGATATAAACAATCATTACCCCAATCCTGCACAATTTGCATTTGTCTCATGAAAGGCCTTCCTAGGATGATTTCATATGAAGTGGATTGTGGAAATTCTACTATGGCAAAAGTATGTTCTATTTCTGTTCCACATATGTCCACAATTACTTTTTCCCAAATACCTAGGGGTTTTTCTATATGCCCATCTGCAAGTTGCAATCTCATCTTAGTGGGTAGTAATTCATTGCTTCCCCATTTCTCCCAAGTTTGTTTAGTCATTATGGCCACTCCTGATCCACTATCCAAAATGGCTTTAGCAAAGTTTTTTCCATATTGTATTTTTAGGGTTGAATTTCCTTCTTCCCCTTCACAATACCCTCCTATTTTATCAATAGGAATATACCATAATTCCTCTAATTCTTGTAATGGTGAATGAAGGTTTCCAGGTATTGTTTCCCCTTTGTTCATTTTGTTTTGTAAGTGAGGATTTTGTTTCAACAGTTCTTCCCATGTTGTGTGACATGTAATGCTACATTGTTCATCTATAAACATCTGGAATGTTATTTGTAGATTTTCTTTTTTGTTAGCATTTTCCCTTGTTTTCGTTTTCTCAAGTTGTTCAACTGTTCTCTGCGAGCTACTTCCTTCCCCCATTCTGAGTTGTACTTCTTGAATGATTTGTTTGCACTTTTGCATCCTTTCATGCTCTAACTCTGGCATGGGATAGGCCACTGCATGATCTGTAGGACTTGGTCCTTCTTGAATCCTTCCCTTATATGCTTTGATTAGGGTGTCTAGACTCTGAGAACTTCCTATTTCAGACTGATTTTGTGTCTTTTGAGGAGAAGTACTTTTGGGCTGATCCTGATTGTCTTCTTCCAAATGTTTGCCCATCCTTCTCTTCTTTTCCCATTTCCCTTTTTGTCTATTTCTCTTCACCTTTGAGGCTGAACCTTCATTTTGATCCTTAATTGTTCCTTGTTGCTTGGCCTGAGCCCTTGTTATAATATTTATTCCAATTTGGTCATTTTCACTCAATTCTTCCTGTTCCATAATGTTAACTGTTTTTAAAGGTATGTTATTAGGTGTGTTCTGTTGTTTTTGGGGATTCTTTGGGCAATCTTTTATCAAATGTTCTCTGCCACAATCCTTACAGTAGGCTCCCTCTATTCTCAATGTAGGAGGTTGCGGACAGTCTCTAATGAAATGCTCTCCCCCACACATATAACAAGTTATCTTTGGTCCCCCTTTGAATTGAGGTTTTTGGTTGGACATGTAATTGTTGGTAATATACATGAATGTTGCTGTGTCCATTTCAATTTTCCCATTTCCCAAGTCTAGGGCTTTTAACTCAGGTTCTCTTATTTCATATTCTTCCCAATCTTCTTGATATCCCTCACTCCATTGATATTCTTCCTTATATGGTGATCTTAGTCTTGAATTCCCCTCCTCTATTGGTGTATACTTGATTGGTACCACATTAGTTGGTATAGGAGGTTGTTGTCCAAGCACAGGTCTTGGTTGTTCAGTATAGCTTGATTCCCTTTGAGCCATATAATCTCTTTCCTTGATAGGTTGTTTGTTATAGAAGCATTCCTCCCTGGTGTGGTTTGTCCATTTTCTCTCTAGTGTACAGTACTTAAGTGTCTTCCTATCTTGTAAGTGTGGTGGCTTCTGATATGGGCATTGTTGTGCCAGATGATTTTCTCCACAAATGTAACATTTTTTATTTGTGTTTATCCTAGAGTTTATCAGATTAGTTTTAGTGCTTACCTCTAGGGCTTTAGCAATAGCCTGAGCCAACTCTTCTGTTGGAGGAATTTTGTCTTCATATGATCTAGGTTAATCAAATGCTAAGAGATCTTGACCTCTGTTGTCCTCCAAATCTATTGCTTCCTTTACACAGGCTGCTAAATCAAGACATCTTCTATAATACACTAGGGTTCTTAGTTGGGCACTTCTCAAACCCTCAATGAATAAGGATACTTGTTTTGCCATGGAAGGTACTTCCTCTCTTGGGCATCTATCAATGTATTGTTTAAATCTTCTGGCTGCTTCTCTAACATTTTCATCCTTTTGTTGCTTGAAACTATGTATCAATGTGGCTGTGCTATGTTTTATCCCGGTCTTAGAGAATTCCCCAATGAAGGCTTCTAAGAAAGATTCAATATCCTGGTACATTTCCTTTCTCAAAGGAATGAACCAAGATAAGGCTGGTCCCGTTAGGGTTAAACCAAATGCCTCAAATTGTACTTTGTAATCTTCTACCTCTTCAGCTCTGATTAATTGCCTAAATTCTGCAGCATGAGCATGAGGATCTGAATAACCCTCATATTGGTTCTTCATACATTTGGCAACTTGGTATGGTGTAAGCATTCTACCCTGAGGCTGCCAATGGGATCTTCTTCTGAGTGGGAAGTCATTATATCCTTCTGGTTCCTTGTCAAAGGGATTTGGGGAAATCTGTGTCCTCCTCCCATGTTGTTGTTCATTACCGGTATAGTTTTCATTTGGCCTAGGTAAATTTGTCTGCTCCATGTTATGTTCCCAAGGTCCTTTGTCAGTACATTGCCCTAGATCATTTGAATTTTTTGGGTCTTGAGAGAATATGTACACACATCCTTGCCTATCTTCATATCTCCCATCTTTGAATTGAGCTACAGGAGTTATATTCAGGGGAACTTCTAAATTTCTCAATCTAATGAGAAATTTATGCATTCCATCCTGATATACATAGGTTCCAAACCTATTTGTATACATGTACTTGAGGATGTTTCTAAAATCCCCAGTTTCCATAGGCTCATTTGTTTCATTTATGTTTTCCATGTTGTTTTCTTGCCCTAAACTTCTTTCTTGCCCTTTGCCTTTTACTGTTTCTGTCTCCTTCCTTGTTAGGTCTTGTTTAGAAAGTTTGTTTCCAGATCTAAGTATCATTCAATTAATTTTCTCAATCTCAAACTCAACAGAGTGTTTGTCACAATTTCCTAACTAAGGTATTTTTTTTCACGATTTTCTGACTATATTTGTATTTTTCACAATTTTCTGAAAATATTTGTATTTTTCACAATTTTCTGACTATTTTTGTATTTTTCATAATTTTCTGACTATTTTTGTATTTTTCACAATTTTCTGACTATTTTTGTATTTTTCACGATTTTGTGGTCAAAATCGTGTTTTTCCACGATTTTCTGCCTAAAGTATTGATTTTCACGATTTTCTGACTATTTTTGTATTTTTCACGATTTTGTGGTCAAAATCGTGTTTTTCCACGATTTTCTGCCTAAAGTATTGATTTTCACGATTTTCTGACTATTTTTGTATTTTTCACAATTTTCTGACTATTTTTGTATTTTTCACGATTTTGTGGTCAAAATCATGTTTTTCCACGATTTTCTGCCTAAAGTATTGATTTTCACGATTTTCTGACTATTTTTGTATTTTTCACGATTTTGTGGTCAAAATCGTGTTTTTCCACGATTTTTTGCCTAAAGTATTAATTTTCACGATTTTCTGACTATTTTTGTATTTTTCATGATTTTGTGGTCAAAATCGTGTTTTTCCACGATTTTCTGCCTAAAGTATTGATTTTCACGATTTTCTGACTATTTTTGTATTTTTCACAATTTTCTGACTATTTTTGTATTTTTCACGATTTTGTGGTCAAAATCGTGTTTTTCCACGATTTTCTGCCTAAAGTATTGATTTTCACGATTTTCTGATTATTTTTGTATTTTTCACGATTTTGTGGTCAAAATCGTGTTTTTCCACGATTTTCTGCTTAAAGTATTGATTTTCACGATTTTCTGACTATTTTTGTATTTTTCACGATTTTGTGGTCAAAATCGTGTTTTTCCACGATTTTCTGCCTAAAGTATTGATTTTCACGATTTTCTGACTATTTTTGTATTTTTCATAATTTTCTGACTATTTTTGTATTTTTCACAATTTTCTGACTATTTTTGTATTTTTCACGATTTTGTGGTCAAAATCGTGTTTTTCCACGATTTTGTGATCAAAATCGTGTTTTTCACGATTTTGAGTTCAAAATCGTGTTTTTCACGATTTTGTGATCACAATCGTGTTTTTCACGCTTTTGTGATCAAAATCGTGTTTTTCACGATTTTGAGTGAAAATCGTGTTTTTCACGCTTTTGTGATCAAAATCGTGTTTTTCACGATTTTGAGTGAAAATCGTGTTTTTCACGCTTTTGTGATCAAAATCGTGTTTTTCACGATTTTGTGATCAAAATCGTGTTTTTCACGATTTTGAGTGAAAATCGTGTTTTTCACGATTTTGAGTTCAAAATCGTGTTTTTCACGATTTTGTGATCAAAATCGTGTTTTTCACGATTTTGTGATCAAAATCGTGTTTTTCACGATTTTGAGTGAAAATCGTGTTTTTCACGATTTTGTGATCAAAATCGTGTTTTTCATGATTTTGAGTTCACAATCGTGTTTTTCACGATTTTGTGATCAAAATCGTGTTTTTCACGATTTTGTGATCAAAATCGTGTTTTTCACGATTTGGAGTTCACAATCGTGTTTTTCACGATTTTGTGATCAAAATCGTGTTTTTCACAATTTTGAGTGAAAATCGTGTTTTTCACGATTTTGTGATCAAAATCGTGTTTTTCACGATTTTAAGTGAAAATCGTGTTTTTCACGATTTTGTGATCAAAATCGTGTTTTTCACGATTTTGAATTCAAAATCGTGTTTTTCACGATTTTGTTCCCAGACAATCGTGATTGCTCACAGATTGTAAATAACACGATTTTCTTATGAAAATCGCGTTCTGGGAATCGCGATGTTGTCCTAATCGATCAAAATCGCGATTTTGTGTGTGATTTACAGAATCGCGATTCTGAGTAATTTTTTGAATTTTACAAGTTTTGATTTTTCAAAATTTTCTTTCTACACCAGAATCGCCTTACTGAAATTTTGACATGCAATGAAACACTTATATGCAAAATTAAGGTTTTCTTAATGAAAAAACTCAAAATACAAAAAATCGCGATTCCGTGATTTTTAGTTATTTCTCATTTCTTGGTGCTCTGTGATTACTTAATGCAAAAATGTATATTCCAACTTAATGCTAAAGTCTTTACCTTGCTTGCTTGGTAGAAAAATCCTCAAAAGTCCATTCGTTGCTGGAAGTCGCGATTTTGCTCTCTCTCTCTCTCTCACTCACTCTCACTCAAATGAATTTTTCTTTGAATTTCAGGTTTTTATAGTGTCCAGAAAATCGCGATTTTGTGTCATTTCCAATTTTTCACACTCTTTCACTTGTTCAACTTCACTTACTCAATCTTAATGATCTCCACTACACTTTCTTATCTCCAAGTACCCAAATATCTTAGAAATTTCCAAAAATTTCCCTTTACAGGAAATCGCGATTTTGTGTAGAGAATCGTGTAGATCTTATCTTATGCAATTTTGAGTATTCTTTGTCCTTGCTTTCTTTCAATACCTTCTCTTTTTTGTAATCCACCCAAATCCTGAACTATTGTACCAAAACCACAACCTTGCTCAGAAAGTCGCGATTTTGTACAGAAAATCGTGTTTTTGCATACTTTTAATTTTATGCCAATTTGAGTAGTCTCTTCTTCTTAATTCCCTTCAACACCCTTTAACAACTTCAATTCAACAATCACTTGAGATGTTGCTCCAGAATCAACACTTTTTTCAGAAAATCGCGATTCTGTGCAGAGAATCGTGTTTTCTAATTTTCTGGTTTTTTGACCCTTTTTTTTTTTCTTCCACTTTTCCACAATCACTCTTGTCCACTACACCTCACTTCAGCTTCCTAACAAGAAAAGAAATTTGTTTGATTGTTTTTTATGAGTTTTATAAATTTGTTTGGTATTTTTGCCCTAAAAATAAAGGTGAACACTTTACTTAGGGTTTCTGGTTTTGGTGATCCACTGATCCCATGTTTCTTGATTGGTTATGAGTTTCTATGTCCTTAGCTATCACTAAAGTGCAAAAGAAAATCTCTCAATTGAAAATGTGTTATGGAAGGCAACCAATTTTTGCAAAGATAAACTCAATCACATCTTTCTTTTCAAAATGCAGGACAACTCAAGATTAATGCTTAGATTTGGTCAACAACTGAATCTTTTATACTTACTTCTAGCTACTTTAACTGTCCTTTCCTTAGTATCACCATGTTATCTTCCCAAGATCACCCATGGTGCCTAGTACTTGGGCAAAAAGAAATCTAGAAATGCAAGAATAGACTCAAGTTACCTCATCTTCAGCTTTCTTGGCTCAAATCTTCCATACACCTGCACTTTTACTTCAACAATATGATGAGCAACTTATCAATTTACAAAGATTTCAGCACTTCCAATTCTACAAGATATCAATTGCTTTCTTTTTTCCCCAAAGACAAACAATGACATCTACCTATTCATGTGCACATTCCTTGATTGATGAGTTTTACCTTTTTCTTGTGTTGGTTACCATCATCAACAGAAGATCCAGCAAAGGTCCAACTTCAATGAAGTTCTTGGAATGCTCCCCGGCAACGGCGCCAAAAAATGTTTGTTATTGACTTTGGAGTTGTCCTCTCCAATCATGAAGTACAAAAAAATCAACAAATCATCTTTATTTTGTCAATCCTGGGAATATCCATAAGACCACAGCCCCTTCTAGATGATAGATTCATAGAAATGAGAGATTGATGGCTGGAATTCTGAGAAAATGAAAATGAAGAGGAAATATCTAGGGTTTACCTTTTCTAGAGCAAATCTTCATCATTTTCTATGATCTTTGTGTCTAATTCATGCTATTTTCTCATCAGAATACAAATATGAAATCAGAATTGGAAAATATCACCTGTATCACAGAGACGAGACAATCGCGATTCTGTACCAGTAGACGATTTTCACATGTCTGCAACATTTTTCAATCCTTCTTCACTCAATACATCAGTAATCATCTCTCTTCATACATCTTACTCATCATTACACAAATGAAACTCACAAATCTCCATGATAAAGCAAGAAACAAGCTTTCACATCAAAGGAAACACACACAATAAGAGAAAACACGATTTCAGCAGAAACTCTCTCTTCTCTATTGATAGCATGTACAAATGACTAACCAACCTCTCCAAAATAGAGAAAATTGACTTATATACATTTTCAAGTGTCCTCTTTCACACTTGAATTTTGGTCCTTTCCTCTATTAATCTAAAAATATGCTATCTAAGAGTTTCCAAAAATTCCGGAAAAAATATATAAGATTCTATCCTACATAAGGAAGACTCTTCCTTACTTTTACAACAATTGCATAAATATTTCTACAAATTTTTATCATTTTACAATATTTTTCCTTCAAAAAAGGTTTCCAAAAATGCATCTTCCAACATCGGGCTACTAAAAAATTGCAGCTTGTACATAGTGATGTTTATGGTCCTATGCAGACACTTCCTTTTGGAAATTATCTTTACTTCGTGACTTTCATTGATGACTTTTGTAGGCATGCATGGGTATATCCTTTGAAGGCAAAGTCTGAAGTGTTCATGTGCTTCAAAAAGTTTTTGGTTTTGGCTAAAAATCTATCAGCATGTAAAATGGGCACCCTCTGTTCAGATTGAGGGGGGGGGGAATATATGTCTTATGATTTTAATGCATTTCTGGCTGAATGTGGGATAAAACACAACTGTATAGTGCCGTATACACCACAACAGAATGGAGTTGCTGAACGAAAGAACAGGTCACTCATGGAGATGGCAAAATGTATGGTCAAGAGTCAGGCTTTACCACATAGCTTCTGGCTTGAGGCTGTCATGTGTGCAACATATGTACTTAAGAGGTGTCCCACTAAAGCGTTGCAGTCTATCACTCCATATGAGGCTTGGCATGATCGCAAGCCATCTCTTGCTCGTCTGCGTGTTTTTGGTTGTTTGGCATATGCATTAGTGCTTGAAAAACATCGCAGAAAATTGGATGATAAAGCAATAAAATGTATTTTTGTTGGGTACAGTTCTCAAAGTAAAGGCTATCGTCTATATCATCCGAAACACATTCTCGTTAGCCACGATGTTGTTTGTGTGGAAGATGCTATTCAGCCATTGCTTTCATGTACTAAGGAGACATCTGTTAGATCCAAAAACATGTATGATACTTTGTTGCCTCTTTTTACTAGTGGACAGTCTAGTGCTGGTCCCAATGAGGCAACTTCTCAGCCTTTGCATGTTTCATATGATGATGTAGATCATTCCATTTCTGATGCAAATTTACATGATGTACTACTTAATGAGAGAGCTGATATTAAGCAGGCAAGAACTATGCCAAAATTGCTGGTACAGACTTTGGGTAACAACAAATTAGATGCACCTCTATCATATTGTACTCGTTTAGGGTCTCACACTGCCTCTTTTGCATCAGTTTGCTATACAATGGATGCACCTAGTCTCTGCGATGAGAATGAGCCTGTTTTGTTTGATGAAGCACAAAATTCAGAAAATTGGATGGTTGCTATGCAACAAATTAGATGCACCTCTATCATATCGTACTCATTCAGGGTCTCATACTGCCTCTTTTGCATTAGATTGCTATGCAATGGTTGCACCTAGTCTCTGTGATGAGAATAATCCTGTTTCTTTGATGAAGCACAAAATTTAGAAAATTGGATGGCTGATATGCAATTTGAATATGATGCTATAATGAAGAATGGTACTTGGTCTTTATGTGAATTCCATCTTGGCAAGAAGGCCATTAGGACTAAGTGGGTATACAAGCTGAAGCATAAGCTTGATGGTATAGTTGACAGATATAAGGCTAGACTTGTTGCAAAGGGTTATGCACAGGAAAGAGGCATTGATTTCTATGAGACCTTTGCACCTACTTAATGAATGGCTATAGTTCGTAGCATCTATGCACTTGCAGCTCATCATGGTTGGGATGCACATCAGTTGGACATTAAAACAACATTTCTGAATGGTGACTTGCATGAAGAAGCGTATGTTTTTCAGCCCCGTGGCTTTGTGCAAAAAGGGCATGAAAACCAGGTGTGCAGGTTAAAGAAGGCATTATATGGTTTAAAGCAAGCACCACGTGCTTGGTATGAGAAGATACATGCCTACCTGATTGCACATGGTTTTGAGAGCAATCCAACCAAAAGCACCTTATATGTTAAGCGTGCTAATGATGTGCTTCTGATCATTGTTGTCTATGTTGACGACATGTTGCTCACTGGTCCTATTGAGAAGCATATTGCTGATTTTAATGCTGATTGGCATGCCTCATTTGAGATGTCTGATTTGGGGCATTTGCATCACTATTTGGGCATTCAATTTATGCAAGTTGATGGTGGAATGGCTTTGTGTCAAACGAAATATATTGACACATTATTGCAGCGTTTTAGCCTTGAAGACTATAAGCCTATTTCCACTCCTATGGAGACAGGTTTACGATTGAGTCTTCATGATGTTGGAGATGCATTTGATGTTGTTCTCTATCAGCAGGCTATTGGATGCTTGATTTACTTATGCATTACTCAGCCAGATATTCAGTTTGCTGTCTCATAGATGAGTAGGTTTATGCATTGCCCAGGAGTCAAGCATTGGCAGGTAGTTAAGCGCATCTTTTGCTAGTTGAGTGGTACTCGGCTACTTGGGTTGTTTTATTCCAAGGGGGGATCACTACCGCCAGATTTGCATGCTTTTTTTGACTCTGATTGGGCTGGTTGCTATGACACTCGTGTGTCCACTAGTGGCTTTTGCTTCATGCTTGGTAGCTCATGTATATCTTGGTTGAGCAAGAAGCAGCCTATTGTGGCCACTTCTAGTTGTGAGGCTGAGTATAGGGCACCTTTCACAGTGGCTGTTGAGTGTGTGTGGCTCAGACGCCTTACGAGTGATTTGGGTGTTGGTCAATCTTCTACCACCACCATCTTCACTTACAGGAAGAGCGCATTGGCAATTGCAAGGAACCCTGTGTTCCATGCTCGCACTAAGCACATTGAGGTGCATTATGACTATGTCAGGGAGAGGTTCTTTGCTGGGGAGATCAGCTTGGCATATGTGCCCATGTAGGAGAACTTTGCAGACCTTTTCACAAAGGCTCTGCCTAGGGAGAAGTTTGAAGCTTTCCACAAAGCTTTGGGCTTACTTTCTTTTGTGGAGTGATTTCCACATAGCTTAGCACTTCCTTATATATGAGTGCCAGCTCCTTGTTCACTGCATCACTCCCAGGGGGGATTTGTTGATATATTTAGGTAGTGATATGTGTGAACACACTAGGACCGTCGGGGCACTTTTTTCCCTATTTAGGAGGTTTTTTCCCCCGGATTGTATATACACCTATTGCCCTAATGGGCTACTTATCTTTGTACATTCTCTAGTAATACATTCAGTATTGTGTGTTGTGCTCCAAGCTTCTTCTCCTTCCTTGTGATGTTCGTGTGCTTTCGTAGACGTCTATCTCCAACAATGTTCATATGCTAATAGAATAGCCAATCAAGGTTACTAATGGATGTGCAACTAAGGCTCCAATTTGGATCATGTACCTGCATAAAAACAAGAATACAAACACTAGCCAAGATCCAAAATCAAATCTCATAAAATTATGTGCTATCCGCAAGTAAATCCATAACCAAGTGGCATAAGCAACGTATAGACCACAATGACACTATACATTCATTGATAATCCCATGATCAAACTCATGATGACATAGACCTCAAAAAAGGTATACCACAATTTCATCTCACATGCCGAATACATGACAAGATCATGCTCTACTCTCATACAGAGGAGCTACCACAATGATATAAGTGAAAAAGAACCTAAATTGATAAAAAAGAACCTCACTTATGGTAAACTTAAGTGATTCTAATGGTTCCTCTATTGAGACAAGAAACACATCCAAAAGAAATTAAAAAGAACAAGTAAACACTAAAGGATCCAACAATGCACTTGTACTCGGGAAATCGGGGTAATCAGCAAAGCACATGGACCTTAGGTCAGGTGGACACCTAGGACGAGATAGACAAAGCATCAGGTCATCTAAAGCTAGTGTCAATTGCTCAATATATCATTGACTACCCTTATGTGTTGAGTGTGAAGATGAGTGACTAAAAAATGATGTTTAGCATGGAAAGACCCACATGCAATTTAGGACTAGCCTACTTACATACCCTTGAAGGTCCCTACATACGAACAAACAAATTAGCTGCTCGCATTTACGAGGACGGCTTAAGGCGATCTATGGTACAACTCAAAGAACCTGATCAACCAGCCTATATTGATAACAAAGGAACCATGTACATAGTTATGAGCTCACCTGATTTAACAAACAAATTTGGAATCATCATTCATGAGTTAGATATAGGGGACTTGGAGTAGGATAATAATGGAAAAGAACCTAGAACACCACGTGGTAAGTCCATCCTATCAAGGATAATCACACCAAAATGGATTACTCATGATAATACAAGCATAGAGTTATTCTTGAATAGAGCGACTGATGAAGCGTTCTAGAGATTCAAAGCCAGATAAACCAAGTGAGGTGGATGAAGTAATGATTTACAAGTTCAAGGACACAGATTCCCAAGGGAGGGTAATCTAAGATAACTTAGAAAGGATGTTTGTGGTCATGGAACATGGAAGACATGCATATACTTGCAAGTATGAATTGCTATTCCCTCCACATAGATCTCGTGTGCCACATAATCAGCATTGAGTGGAAATTCCCCTATCCTAGGCAACCACAAGGAGAAAATCAGGGGCATGCCCAAAGTAAGCTTTGCAAACCCCTTGGGGAGAGAAAGTTCAGTGTTAGAGACAGATAGAATGAATCGGGAGAGACAAAGAGATCCAAGGCACCAAAGAGGCATGGGCAAGTTTCCTTTGCCTAGACCGAGAGAACACCCTAGAATATTGAGACCTACTCAACTAGTAAATTCAATGAAAAATTACATTGATGGAACATGATATCCATATGAGTTATATAGCTAACTTTAGATAAGTACTGAGAGCTGAATAGATTGATGATTTGCTCACTCAATAGAATGCCTTTTTTCTAATCTTAAAGAATACGGATCTGATATGGTTTTAACCATTGCATCAAGGTCAATTTTAGGATATTGACCAGTTGTTAGAAGCATTTATCACGAAGTTCGTTAAGAGTGGTATCAGGCACAACACTTCATTCTTAATCCATAACTTTGAGCAAACACCTCAAGAAACTATTAGGCTAGCTAGATGAAGATTTAGAAAATACCTTGAAAGATGCCCCATTCCAGAATTACCCATGTTGGTCAAGCAAGTGGCATTGTTTTCATATGGCTTGCTAAATGCAAAGTTACGATCAAGTGTGTACTTGAAGGAACCTAGGACCATAGAGAAATGTGTGTGAATGTGCATAGATATCAAGGATAACTTGGGAGATGAGTTAGACCTTTCAAAGATCTACAAGGATTTGGATAGTTCTACGCGTTTCACTTCAACCCTCGACATCAATTGATCAGCTAGGAGAAAAAGTAGCTAAAATTTAGGAGAATCAAGCAAACACACCCCTAAAATGGTTTTATTCAAAAGATGTTATAACTGTGGAGGGGACCACATGGCTAATGTTTGCTCCATCATGAATTAGAACCAAGGCAACCCTAATAACCAATATTTGATGATAGACTGAAGATACACTATCACACTGCACAAGATTGCCCTTACAACAAACAAGTGGTTAAGCAAAACTATCGACAACCATATCAGCAACCAGGGAGATATCTGAACCAATATCAACATCAACCATACTTTATGCCCTCGCAACCTTATCAACCCCGCTATCAAGCTCAACAAAGACCACAACTGGTGTTAGGGCAACAACCTCTACCCCTTCGAATGTTATTCGAGTCAAATATGTTGTGGTAGAGGATAACCTAAATAGAGCCCTAGTGCCTGCACCCCCATTGATTTTGAAAAATGATCTTAATGCTTAGAGCTTTGATTTGAGGCACATAGATATCCCTAGATTAGTACATGGATTCACCTTTACCACCACCACCTAGAGTAGGGAAAGTCCTAAGAGATCCTACTCCCATAGATTTAGACATGATGTTTAAGGCATACCAGGTGAGAATTGGAGAAGGACCAAATGTGATATATTTATATAAGTGTTATCCTAGAGCTTACCTAGAGATTGAGACTACCAAGCTTTGTGCGAAAATGATAGAATTGGCCCAGACCATGTTTGATGCAAGCCATCTTTTCGATCACACCAACCCAGCAAAGTCACAATTACATTTTGAAGGACTATTGGTGAGGTTAGAGTCATTGATAGCTAAACCTACGAGCTTGGCTACACCAAAGGCTCAGTATAATGGAAGTGAAAATCTAATCTTACCCCCTAAGGAAGCTTATAATCCTACCTCCATAGATGATGGTCTCTCTTCCTCTGTAGATCATTACTCCAAGAGTCCTTGAGAGAGATTCAAGAGGAGAAATGGGCCAATGAGAGCGAGAACCCTCCCCCTATTGAGATAGTGGATGATCTTCATGATCAATTCCCATAGGACATTCCCTCTATCCATGGAGAGTGGGAAGATGTGTAGTTTAAGTGAGCGACTAGACTTTGAATCCAATTCTTTGCAAGAACTACCTTACTTCAAAGGCCCATGGGAATCAAAGTCTATTCTTATGAGAGTGAAGAACACTAAAGTGCATTCTCACCTCACGTTAGAGCAGATACTAAAAGTTAAGCGTGAACTATGGAAATGCATAGCCAACTAAGTGCCAAAAGTATCTAGACCATACTCTCAGGTAGGATCACATAAGACAGTGCCAGAGATACCCTTGGATAAAATAGGATACATGAGTGAAGGAGAAGAAGGAAACACCTAGCTTCTAATCACTTATCAGAGTTATACCACAATGCGACTTTGGATTCAAGAGCTAGAGTTATTGTTACCAGCCCCTTATGAAAGCATTTGGGCAAACTAGCACTCGGACCAATGAGAATAAAATTGCAAATGGCAAATGGACATATTGAGACACCTCTAGGGTTGCTAGAGGGGATAACTCTCACTTCTTGTGGAGTGGAGTTTGAACATACATTTTCCATATGTGAATTTGGTAAGAATCACATCTATGAGATGATTTTTGGAACGGCCTTCATGAGACAGTTGTAGATAGTGCAGGATTGGGGAACCAATTCCTTGTACTTACAACACTTAGGGTAGCAATAAAAGTCAATCTTAAAGATTATTCCCACAAAGATGTACCACCCTTACAATGGAACCGAGTCCATAGGACATTGGATGAAAAAGAGGTGATGCACTCCATAGGATCATAATCATCATGGATGCATAAGAAACCCACTTATGAATGTGCAAAGTTGTAGTGGAAGAAGAGAAAAGAATAACCTCTAGAAGCGTACAAACTAATGAAAAACCTAGATCAGTTCAAGACCCCGCCTATGCACCTATGGCATTTCCAGATGAAGAATTTGAGCCCTATGGTTGGGAAAAGATCTTAGCCATGATAGACATAGCACTCAATGAAGAGCAATAGACCCACATTGTGATGAAGATGGTTATGATATCTCAGTCTTCACCATAGAACCACTCATGTGCAACTTGGTTATAGAGGAATGCAAGCCTAGCACATCTGCACTTGAGGAGGTTAATGATGATGACAAGGAATCCATCATCATGGAACACTTTTGTGCTTTAGAAGAAGAGAATCTATATCTAATAGATGCTAGGACTCAACACAAATGCGCTCTCTCTCTCTCTCTCCTATAAATGACTTTATCCTTCCAATTATTCATACATGTGAAAATTTTGAAACCAATCCATGCAATTAATATTACTTGATTAATACTTTACTACAGTACTTGCACACCAAAACTATTATTACCAACTTCAAGGGCTAAAGTAGATAGACTCAGATTGAGAACTTTATAGATACACACCGCACTAGAGATATTGAACAGCATATAGTAGTACAATATTGTGAGATTGCCACACACACACTACTACACTTCTTCTTATAAATAGTAAAGAGATTACAACGATTTGCTTTGCCCTTTTGATAAATTAAAGTGCTTAAACATCCATAACAAATAATATAAATGGCTTGGATGGCTGTTGAGTCCTAATGCCCATGCGAAATATGATTATACAAGCCTTTATTTTGCTCAAACCTCGTGGAATTGGTCCACTTGGATTACCCAAAGGCCACAATTATCTCTCGATTGAAAGCTCCACACTTGCACCCACGTACATCTACCCTCACGCATTCACACCCACTGACACACATGCACTCCCACACACTCTTTCCCTTTTCTTGGCCCTTTGATTGTTCATCCCTATCCTGCTTTCCCCTCTTTTCTTCTCCTCTTGCACTTGCTTCCTACTTTTCTTTCTCTCCCTCTCACTCAATCACACTCACTCCTTCCCATACGCTCATACCCACATACGTACATATAACCCACTTTCTCTTTTTCTTCTTTCCCCTTTTTTTTTGTTTTACTATTCTTCTCCCCTTCCTCCCCCCCCGCTATTCATCTCTCACACTCTTCCCTTCTTCGATCCTTTTTGCTCCCTTAAATGCCTCACCGTAACAATCCATATCTTTCATCTGCATCCCGCTTTTCCCTTCCCACACTAGATCAATTACACATTCCCTCTAAAGTATATATATTTATTCATTTCTAATCATTCCGACCTCTTCAGAACACATCAAAAAAACAAACAATCCCACCAACATCGCATAAGGATGCCCCTGTACACCTCAACCCTTGAATGCATAATCTTTACTTCATCTCATTCTTGCATTATGCAACATGCTAGACTGCTATCAGTTTCTTTTGGCTCATATTTTTTTTTGCCACATAGGGACGCTAATTATGTATTCACAATAAGGTTGTAACACAACAACACAAGCCTATTCTCTTCGCGTCAAATGTGCCTTCATAATTACCATGAGAAATTCATGAAATAAAGTAACCGAATGCACAACTCAGTCTAAAAAGCTACCCACTCTTTGACGTCGACGCTCATGTATTTACGTGTGTGCTGTGATGAAACCTGATACAAAAACATTCATAGCATTTTGTGCAGTTTTCCCTTTTCTAGGCTATCGGATCAAACTTGATCCTTAATTACGATAAACCTCCCACACCTATAAGTCTTGTACAACTGCATGAAGTGGGTAATGAACTGGCGAGCGTAGACCAAGTGTAATTGAAATTGCAAGGTTTAAATTTACTCAACAGGGGAATCCGGGGGAAGCCAAAACATTTCCAAGATCTTCATATAAATATAACTTTTGTCTTTCAAAACATCAAAATCATTTATGTGTACGATTGGTCGTAGCCCATAGCGAAAGCATGACACTAAAGGAACACAGGATTATGTCCTCTTGTAAGCGCAAATGGATTTGTAGCAACAAAAACAAACATGAAAAGAGCAAGGAGGATTGTGTCAATCTCATTACATGCGTCCATTCACAAATGAAGAAAAGCTCTATGGGTTATGAAAGGCCGTCCTGAGATTTCCCTTATCTCCTTCCACCAGTGCTAAACTCACCATGAGTGGACAAGATCATGCAGACGAACTCTAGGTCACCTAATCATCTAAAGGAGTGCTACATGATTGCTCTTGGCTTTCCCCTGATGATCATCCGCTTAGAAGTACTATTGTTGATTCACTCTCCTTTTTTTTTGTTTTTTGTTTTTTTTTTCTTTGTTAAAGACTCCCACACTCTTCTTTCACTATGACAGGAGTAAAAGACAGAAGATGAACCGGAAAACCAATTTCCCTTAAATCTTCGTCCTCACACCGGGATGAACTGTGGCTAAACTTCAAAATCTTATAAGCCCCAGTATCCTCTCATAAGAGTCATGGAATCCATGATGTTCAACAGTTTCACGTGGAAGTCTACCTCTCTTGATCAAGAAGAATTCTTCGGTTAAGATGCGCTCAGGTCATAAAGCGTACAAAGTAGAAATGGGGCTATGCACCACCCCTTCTAAGCGTGCCTACATGACTGTTGCTTTTCAAAATCCATAGCTCAGCTCCCCAAAACAAAAGTCGCATAAATTATCTCCAGCACATTTAGACATGCTATGTGTTCTTCATGATAACGTTTTCCTACTACAGCGAAGGGCCAAGATGTACATCTACCCTTATAGTGTGGATGATAGCAGTGATGTGCATACAGATAGTTTTTTCTTCGTCTAACGAATCACTCCAAAAAATTTTCATACCTCAGCATCTCAACTTCTTCCTGATAGTCTATAGTATACACCAATTTGCATCATATTGGACCGTTCAACACTTTCTCATTTTGTGAGGATGTGAGCCAGCGAGCCTCACGATCTTCACCAGCAACCTTTTCCCAATTGATTATGAGTGGTAGCTCCCCTTCAACAGGTGACCCCCATGACTCCCTTCAAATTTTGCCCCCTTCATGGGCATGCACCATTCTCTTTCGAATTCTCCTTGTATAATACTCCCTGCTGTGAACCTCTAGACACCTCTTTTGATGTGCACAACATCCACAGAGATCCTGGCCTCCCCTTGAACTCTTCCTTCGCATGCTTTGCGTCATTTGTATTAGAATCTGGAACCCTATACCAGCCCTTTGCAGCCTTGCACACACAAAAAGTCACCTGATAGCCCCCCCTTGAGGATGAAGTCCCCAAAAAATACAACAGCAGCTGAAGGACAGAAAAACAAAGAAGCCCCCAAACAGATACCACTTTTCCACATACAGAGAAAGGACTAAAAACCTGCCTTCGTCCTCCCATTTGCTACGTGGTTTTGCACCTGCAGAGAGAAACGCCCCCCTTACAAGAACTTCTAGAGAGCTCTCCTTTGAACTTCCTCCCCTTTTTCTGTCCGCCAGTGAAATTAGGTGCATCTTTCAAAGAGACAAAAAATCTTTTGCATGATGTTATGTGCTTTGAAGCACCACTATCAAAGAACCAATCCGAATCAGCCTCACTCACAACCATACATTTAGAATGTAAAGAAGCATCATAATGACATGTAACAACACATGCCCAAAAGTCTTGAGCCATGTTAGCTTCATCATTCTTTGCATTTGTTGAATTTTCAGCAATAGACATGCCGGATTCCTTCTTCTTTTCATTGCGTTTAGCAAGCTTTCTACACTCATCAATAGTATGACCAGCCTTTCATCAATATTTGCATCTCTTCTTCTTTTGCAAATCACCATCATTAGAGGAATGAGTGGAAGAGGAAGCTTGAGGCTTTGGTTTTGATGAACCCAAAGCTGAACCATACTTTCTTTTCCCCTTTTGTGAGATAGCAAATGCTTGCGTTCCCTCAATCAAACCACTCCTATTCACTCTAGATTGCTCTTCTTGCAAAAGAAGAGACACAACCTCATCAAATGCATACATATTAGGATTTCCTTTTGCAACCAAACGGAGTGTAGTAGCAAAGCTTTGAAAAGATTCCGGTAATCCTTTCAACAATGTAGAAATGAGTGATGCATCCGGAATGATCTCATCTATGTTTGCCAATTGCTCTTTCAAGTCCTTGATGTGTGTCACATACACATCCACTGACTCATTTTCAGCCATACATACATCCTCAAGTTGCTTCCTCAAGTATGCAACACCTACTTCATTACACACGACATACAAAGAAGCAAGAGTGTCCCATGCCTGTCTCAATGTAGAACATGACCGAATGTGTGGAACTATATGACGCTTCACTGAAAGCGCAATCAAAGCATGAGCTTGAGCATCTTTTCCATCCCATCTAAGCTGCTCCTGTGTAGGTGGAAAATGAGAAACCACTGTACTCGAAGAAGAAGCTCCATCTGTGATAGTAGACTGTGAAGTAGAAGAACCTATCGGTCTTCGATCTACATCTACCACTATGTTCCAAAGTTGTTTTGCAACAAGAACATGTTTCATCATGTAAGCCCACATCGGATAGTTGGTCCCATCAAGCTTATCTTCAGCTTGAAGCATGCCAAACAAGTCATTGTTGCCTGCCATTTCACAAAGGAACAAGAATGTGACAAAAACTTTACTTCGATGAAAGCTGAAATAAGTGCTGAAATTTCAGCTCACAAACCGTCACTCTGATGGCAATTTTGACTACACGAATGGCTTTGAAATGGGGGTAAAACCCTATCACACCTGATGGAAATGTTTCTTGGCTGCTGAAATTCACAGTTCTATTTGCACTATTAAAAGTGCGCGTGCGCCGCGATGCGAAAAACCGAAACTTGGGAAGAAGCTAAACCTGCTCTGATACCACTGTTGGGTGTGTGTGTGTATGAGTGCAAAAGACTCACAAGAAGCACACACAAGGAGCACAAACACAACAAGACACACGAAGAAGACGATGGCTGGAATAGCTCTCTCTATTGACGATGAACTGAACTGAAGTAAGAGCTGAATAATATCCCTAAGTACAAAGTGCCACCACATATGAGAGTATCAAGTATGTGGTAACATGGGGAAAAACCTCTAGCCAACACTAGAGTAAAAAGTGCCCATGTAAGCTACTCAAGGAACACATAATTGTAACACTTTGATCATGGATTTCTCTTTGTATACTTAGTTTTTTGATGCGATTTAAACTGTTATAGGTAAAGTGTTAAGTTTGTTTGCATTATGTCAATTTTCATCATCACTGGTTCAATATTGTATGAGCTACATCCATTTTAAGTGACATATGTATGTAGGCAGATGTTCCCTGAAATGTCAAAATGACATCCTAGTAATCCTAAATTAAATTCTCTCAGTATGGCTCATCACAATTCATCATTTTTGTTGCTTTAGGTTCTTCATATATCTAATTTGAAGTGTGCAAAATATCTCTGGGCAATTGTCAGGAGGTTGTGATCTTTGAGTGAAATTCTAGAGAGCACCTCATCCCAAAATAGCAAGTTTTGAGTCATCTGTTTTGAATTAAGTTATCTATTTCGATGTATCAATTTGAGAATCATCTTCCAAAGTAGCAAAGTATTCTATATGCATCCTTAGCAAGCTCAAGGTTTCTACTTACTATCATTGAAGCTACCTTTGCAAGTGTAGAGCAAGTTTTTGCAACACTAGGCTCATCTTTTAGAGGTATCCACCATCTCTTCTAACAGTGGTATGAGAGCAAAGTTGAATCAACATGGGAGATGGTTTTCCTTTTACCACTCAAAAATTGGATAGAAAGAATCACTCAGCTTGGTCTCTAAGGATGGAGGCCTATCTTCAAGGAAGAAATCTATTTGGATACATATCTAAAGATGAAGTCATGCCAGCAATGAGAAACAAAGGGAAACGATCACATGAAGAACAAGAGAGGCTTACAACTTGGTGTTCAAAGGATGCACAAGCCAAGTCCTATATTCTAAACTCAATTTCTGATTTTCTCTTACCTCATGTGAAAGGATGCAAGACCTCAAGAGAGACTTGGAGTCAGGCTTTACCACATAGTTTCTAGCTTGAGGCTATCATGTGTGCAGCATATGTACTTAACAGGTGTCCCACTAAAGCATTGCAGTCTATCACTGCATAGGAGGCTTGGGATGGTTGCAAGCCATCTGTTGCTCATCTGCGTGGTTTTCGTTGTCTGGCATATGCATTAGTGCTTGAACAACATTGCAGGAAATTGGATGATAAACGAGTAAAATGTATTTTTGTTCAGTACAGTTATGAAAGCAAAGGCTATCGTTTGTATCATCCATAGACTAAATGCATTTTGGTGAGTCGTGATGTTGTTTTTGTGGAAGATGCTATTCAGCCTTTACTTTTGTGTTCGAAGGAGACATCTATTAGCTCCAAAGATAGGTATGATACTTTGCTACCTCTTTTTACAAGTGGACAGTCAAGTGCTGGTCCTAATGAGGCAACTTCTCAGCCATTGCAGGTTTCATGTGATGATGCACATCATTCCATTTCTGATGCAGATTTGCACGATGCACTTGTTGATGAGAGAGTTGATATTGAGGGGGGCAAAAACTATGCCAAAATGGCTACTGTAGACTTTGTGTGACATCAAGATTAGATGCACCTTTGTCTTACCGTACTCGTTTAGGCCCTCATAGTGCCTCTTTTGCATCAGATTGCTATGCTATGACTACATCTAGTCTCTATGATGAGACTGAACCTATTTCAGCACAAAATTTTGAATATTGGATGGCTGCAATGCAATCTAAATATGATGATATCATTAAAAATGGTACCTGGTCTTTATGTGACTTGCCTCTTGGCAAGAAGGCCATTGGGACTAAGCGGGTATACAAGCTGAAGCATAAACTTGATGGAACAATTGACAGGTATAAGGCTAGGCTTATTGCAAAGGGTTATGCATAGGAAAGAGGCATTGATTTTGATGAAACCTTTGCACCTACTTGCCCAATGGCTACTATTCGTAGCATCTGTGCACTTGTAGCTCATCGTGGTTGGAATGTACATTAGCTGGACATTAAAATACCATTTGTGAATGGTGACTTGCATGAAGAAGTGTATGTTTTTCAACCTCATGGCTTTGTGTAGAAAGGGCATGAAAACGAGGTGTGCAGATTAAAGAAGGCATTATATGGTTTAAAGCAAGCACCACGTGCTTGGTATGAAAAGATACATGCCTATCTTATTGCATATGGTTTTGCGAATAGTCCAACTGAAAGCACCTTATATGTTAAGAGTGCTAATGATGTCACGCTTTTGATCATTGTTGTGTATGTTGATGACATGCTGCTCACTCGTCCTCATGACAAGCATATTGCTGATTTTAAGGCTGATTTGCATGCCTCATTTGAGATGTCTGATTTGGGGCATTCGCATCATTATTTGGGCATTCAGTTTATGCAAGTTGATGGTATAATGGATTTGTGTTAAACAAAATACATTGACACATTATTGTAATGTTTTGGCCTTGAAGACTATAAGCCTATTGCCACTCTTATGGAGACACATTTACAATTGAGTCTTCATGATGCTAGAGATGCATTTGATGCTATTTGCTATCAGTAGGTTGTTGGATGCTTGATTTACTTATGCATTACTCGGCCATATATTCAGTTTGCTGTCTCATAGATGAGCAGGTTTATGCATTGCCCATGTGTCAAGCATTGGCAGAGAGTTAAGCGCATCTTTTGCTACTTGAGTGGTACCGGCTCGTTGGATTGTTTTATCCCAAGGGGAGATCACTACCACCAAATTGCATGCTTTTTTTGAGAGTGATTGGGCTGGTTGCAATGACACTCATGTATCCACTAGTGGTTTTTGCTTCATGCTTAGTAGCTCATGCATATCTTGGCTGAGCAAGAAGAAGCCTTCTGTGCCCACTTCTAGTTATGAGGCTGAGTATAGGGAAGCTTTTAGAGTGAGTGTTGAGTGTGTGTGTGGCTCAAACGCCTTATGGTTGATTTGGGTGTTGGTCAGTCTTCTGCCACCACCATCTTCACTGAGAGTTAGAGTGCATTGGCAGTTGCAAGGAACCCTGTGTTCCATGCTCCACTAAGCACATTGAGGTGCATTATCATTATGTTAGGGAGAGGTTCTCTGCTAGAGATATCAACTTGGCATATGTGTCCACTCAGGAGAACATTGCAGACCTTTTCATGAAGGCTCTGCCTAGGGAGAAGTTAGAAGTTTTTCGCAAAGCTTTGGGCTTACTTCCTTTTGTGGATTGATTCCACATAGCTTGGCACTTCCTTATACATGAGTGCCAACTCCTTGTTCACCGCATCACTCCCAGGGGGGATTTGTTTGTTGAAAGTTTTCAAGCTCAAGAGTGTGGGAACATGCTCCAAATTGAACCTTCCACATCATCCACAATCAAAGTAGGCTGATTTCCACGAGTTGGAGGCACCCAATTATGCCCATAATGGAAAGAAGTTGATTATAGAAGATTTAGCTCACCTCTTGATGTGATTGGACCTCACTTTTGACATGTATATGCTTTTGATTGGTTAAAGAGGTTAGTATGTAATCTTTAAAACCTCTAATGAGTTGTATTATGACTTAGAGTCGTGGAAATACGTGCCCAAGCTGCACCCTTGCTTAAGCACACCCCCTACTATCTAATCTCTGCATATTTTGCAGAAATTTTACTTTTACACACTCTATCTATCTAGATGTTTTTGGCAGACCCCCCGGTTTTGTAATTGTTGTTTCTCCTTCATCCGGAATCCATTTGCAATGATTTTTGTCTTGTTGGAAATATTATAACTTCTACTTTGTCTGGTATAAATCTCACGTTCATTGCCTGCACGTGTGCAGAGAAATGTCCAGAACAATGTCTATTTAGTTATCTCATACTCTGTGAAGAGATCATGTTATCTGTTTTGTTGCAGATCGTTGAGGCATCATCCAATGTTCAAATGGAGTGATTTTACTCTCATTTGAAAGATCTTAGAGTCTAGTTTAAGCCTGCAAAATTTCATTTTGAGTCGCTGCATGTAATCAGAGAAATTCAGAAAATACACAGCCTATGTCTGAAACATTTTAGGATCCTAGGAGGATTCATTTGCTTTTGTTGTGCACATAGGAGTGTTTATCCTCCAACAATGGTATCACAACTATAAGTGGAGTATCAAAGAGAGAAGAAGGAGCTACTGAAGTGAAGTAAAGACTTCATCAAAGTTTGAAGGAAGGAAGCAAAGAACGGGCACGTCAATAACAAGAGAAGCATCCCTTGCTGGAAATAGGTATTTTGTAACTTTCATTGATGACTTTTCAAGGAAAGTGTGGTTGTATTGCATTAGAAACAAATCAGATGTGTTCCACTACTTCAAGAAATTCAAAGCATAGGTGGAGAAGGAATCTGGCAAGTTTATCAAAACTTTGAGATCCGATGGAGGGGGAGAGTACTTCTCCCATGAATTTTCTGAATTTTTGCAGGTCAATGGCATCAAAAGACAATTTACATGCAGGTATACCCCTCAACAAAATGGGGTAGCAGAGAGAAAGAACAGACACATAGCATAGGTAGCAAGGTGTATGCTCAATGAAATGAATATGCCGCATTGTTATTGGGGAGAGGCTACATATACAGCCACATACATCATGAATAGATGTCCTACATCATGTATACATCATCTAACCCCTGAGGAAGCATGAAGTGGAAGAAAACCTTGCATTTCACATCTTAGTGTCTTTTTTTGTATATGCTATGTACATGTACCTCAAGAGTTGAGGTCAAAGTTAGATGCCAAATCTGAAAGATGTATTTTTTTGGGATATTATATGGAACAAAAGGGGTATAAATGCTATAATCCCATCACCAAGGAGCTGAAGGTAAGTAGGGATGTTGTCTTTGATGAGTTGAAGCCTTGGTATGCATGCATGAGTCCGTTGCAGGTTAAATACATAGGTGAGGGAGATTTGAAGAATGATGATAGAGTTCAAGAAAGCATGGATTTAAGTGGTCCAAGAAACTCATGCAACACAAGGACACCCTCACCATGGAGTGGAAGGCTTAGGGAAAGAGAGACCAGCTCTCAAGAAAGCAAAATCAAAGGCAAAGAGAAGATTTCAATTGAAGAAGGAAGCTATGTTGACGAGAGCATGTTGGAAGATGAAGAGATAGAAGAAAATAAAACTCCAGGAGTGGCAAAACAAAGAAAGAAGATGGCAACAACAAAGGTCTTCAAGAGTAAGATATCCAGTACAAAGGTTAACATATGATAATTTCATTGCAAAGCATTATGCATACATGACTCAGGTAATCAAGGACAAAGAACCAACTAGTTATGAAGAAGCTAAGGAGTGCAAGGAATGGCAAGAGGCAATGAAGGAAGAGCTCAAAGCACTTGATGAGAACCATACTTGGAGCTTGGTACCAACTCAAGAAGGCATGAAGGTGATAGGTAATAAGTGGGTTTACAAAATTAAAAGAAATTCAGATGGTTCCATTGCTAGGTACAAAGCAAGGTTGGTGGCGAAAGGCTTCTCCCAAAGCTATGGGATAGATTATGATGAAACTTTCAGCCCCGTAGCCAAGATGCCAACAATTAGGACTTTGATTGCAATGGCCACATCAAGGAAATGGAGCTTATATCAGTTGGATGTGAAGAATGCCTTCCTCAATGGAGAGCTTGAAGAAGTAGTCTACATGAGCCAACCTCAAGGATTTGTTAGTATGAGGTACCCAAATCATGTTTGCAAGCTAAGGAAAGCATTATATGGACTAAAGCAAGCCCCAAGGGCCTGGAATCAGAGGTTAGTGGGTTATTTATCAAGTTGTGGATACAAAGAAAGTGTTGCAGATCCATCACTTTACATGAAGAAGCAAGTTTGAAGGAAGGAAGCAAAGAACGGGCACGTCAACAACAGGAGAAGCATCCCTTGCTGGAAATAGGTATTTTGTAACTTTCATTGATGACTTTTCAAGGAAAGTGTGGTTGTATTGCATTAGAAACAAATCAGATGTGTTCCACTACTTCAAGAAATTCAAAGCATAGGTGCAGAAGGAATCTGGCAAGTTTATCAAAACTTTGAGATCCGATGGAGGGGGAGAGTACTTCTCCCATGAATTTTCTGAATGTTTGTAGGTCAATGGCATCAAAGACAATTTACATGCAGGTATACCCCTCAACATAATGGGGTAGCAGAGAGAAAGAACAGACACATAGCATAGGTAGCAAGGTGTATGCTCAACGAAATGAATATGCCGCATTGTTATTGGGGAGAGGCTACATATACAACCACATACATCATGAATAGATGTCCTACATCATGTATACATCATCTAACCCCTGAGGAAGCATGGAGTGGAAGAGAACCTTGCATTTCACATCTTAGAGTCTTTGGTTGTATATGCTATGTACATGTACCTCAAGAGTTGAGGTCAACGGTATATGCCAAATCTGAAAGATGTATTTTTTTGGGATATTCTATGGAACAAAAGGGGTATAAATTCAATAATCCCATCACCAACGAGTTGAAGGTAAGTAGGGATGTTTTCTTTGATGAGTTGAAGCCTTGGTATGCATGCATGAGTCCATTGCAGGTTGAAGACATAGGTGAGGCCGATTTGAAGAATGATGATAGAGTTCAAGAAAGCATGGATTTAAGTGGTCCAAGCAACTCATGCAACACAAGGACACCCTCACCATGGAGTGGAAGGCTTAGGGAAAGAGAGACCAGCTCTCAAGAAAGCAAACTCAAAGGCAAAGAGAAGATTTCAATTGAAGAAGGAAGCTATGTTGACGAGAGCATGTTGGAAGATGAAGAGATAGAAGAAATTCAAACTCCAGGAGTGGCAAAACAAAGAAAGAATATGGAAACCACACCTAAAGGAAGTGAAAGAAGGTCTTCAAGAGTAAGATATCCACTACAAAGGTTAACATATGATAATTTCATTGCAAAGCATTATGCATACATGACTCTGGTAATCAAGGACAAAGAACCAACTAGTTATGAAGAAGCTAAGGGTTGCAAGGAATGGAAAGAGGCAATGAAGCAAGAGCTCAAAGCACTTGATGAGAACCATACTTGGAGCTTGGTACCAGCTCAAGAAGGCATGAAGGTGATAGGTAATAAGTGGGTTTACAAAATTAAAAGAAATTTAGATGGTTCCATTGCTAGGTACAAAGCAAGGTTGGTGGCAAAAGGCTTCTCCCAAAGTTATGGGATATATTATGATGAAACTTTCAGCCCCGTAGCCAAGATGCCAACAACTAGGACTTTGATTGCAATGGTCACATCAAGGAAATGGAGCTTATATCAGTTGGATGTGAAGAATGCCTTCCTCAATGGAGAGCTTGAAGAAGTAGTCTACTTGAGCCAGCCTCAAGGATTTGTTAGTATGAGGTACCCAAATCATGTTTGCAAGCTAAGTAAAGCATTATATGGACTAAAGCAAGCCCCAAGGCCCTAGAATTAGAGGTTAGTGGATTATTTATCAAGTTTTGGATACAAAGAAAGTGTTGCAGATCCATTACTTTATATGAAGAAGCAAGGAGACAAGATGGTATACATATGCATCTATGTGGACGATTTGATCATCACAGGAAGTGATATTGAAGGTATTAAAGATATCAAATCAAAGCTAAGAAAGGAGTTCAAGATATCTGATCTTGGAACACTAAAGTACTTCTTGGGAATAGAGGTAATCTATGCACACAATGGCATCTTCTTGATTCAAAGAAAATACTTGTTGGATGTGCTATACAGGTTTGGTATGAGTGGTTGTAAGCCACTTTCTCAGCCCATGGCGCCCAATACAAAGTTGGTTGCAGGTCAAGGAGAGGCTATACAGGATATTACACTATATAGAAGCATAATTGGTTCATTAATTTATGCTACATTCACTAGACCTGATCTTGCATATGTAGTAGGTGTTCTCTCTCAATTTTTGCATGCACCTACTGATGATCATCTTATGGCGACAAGAAAGGTGCTTCGTTACATCAAGCACACCATCAACCAAGGTCTATTTTACTCATATGATGCTGATCTAAGTGTCAAAGGATATAGTGATGCTGATTGGGCAGGTAGCAAGGATGATCGAAGGAGTACATCGGGTTATCTTTTCATGATAGGTACAAAAGTGATCTCTTGGAGCTCTAAGAAGCAACCCACTGTTGCTCTTTCATCCACAGAGGCTGAGTACCGGGGTTTAGCATTGGCTACATGTGAGCTATTATGGCTTAAGAAGCTACTTAAGGACTTGGAAGTGGGAGTGGAGGAGTTTCCTCTTTATTGTTGGAGTTTATTGATCTCCAAAGTACAGCTAGAAGTAGGTGAAACCCAACAGGACCTGGTTTTTTCAAAACTTGTATGCACAGACCAATTTTCTTGCAAAGAAAATTGCTCTTTACTCACTTGGAATTTTCCAAAACTGTTTCACGCACATAAACTAGACTCTAAGAGCTTTCCAACAAGATATAGAACACCTCAAATGGATAAATACACAATGAGCTATGACCTCTGCAATATGTAGCTTTAATGGAGATCTTGAAATAGAGATGAACCTGAGGACACACATCACTTGCAGAGACTACTGCTCTTAACTCACAACTCCAATGACTTTGAAACTTTTCAGACTACAAGTAGACGTAAAGAGATTTCTAACAAGCCAAAGAACACATGATTTGGATATATACACAAGGAGATATGACCTCTGCAAGTTTGAGGTTTAATGGAGACCTTCAGCAGGGATAAAAACAGAGAACACACACTACTTGTAGAGAGTATTGCTCTCAGCTTACAAATCCAATGATTATGAACATTTATAGGAAGAAAGTAGACAGTAATAGCTTTCCAATGAGCTATCAAACATGTAATTTGGATATATAATGAGGGAGATACAAGCTCTGCAATCTCTGTATACAAAACTACAGCAGTGTAGAGATACACATATGACTCTCTTGGACATCCCACAAGATCACGACTTTTCTCCTCTTTTTATAGCATGGGAAACTAATCTAAAACCTTCCTAATACATCTAAATTCATGGTAGACACTTGGATGGAGGTATTACATGACTCAAGTGCTCAGATAAGCAAAGTATTGATGGACTTTGAGAACTAGCCACATCGACCTTCCACTAGGACACCACTGAAGCTCCCTTGTGACTCGCTAATTTGACTCACCATGTTCTAGAACTCACGTGGTATTTTTGCTACATTTTATGAATAATATGAGCCTTCTTGAAGTATTTGAAGACTTCCCAAAGGTATTTACATAATTTGAAACTTGTACCCTACATAAAACAAATGTTCGCAACATTCTCCCCCTCAAGTTTCAAAGGGTATTTCCTTCATGCCAAGAATATAGTTGAATCTTTGAAGCTTTGGTCCATCCAAGGATTTGGTGAAGATATCTGCAACTTGATCCTTTGTTCCAACAAAAGAAACCTGCACTTCATTGTTCATGGCCTTCTCTCGAACATAATGATAGTGAACCTCTATATGCTTTGTTCTAGCATGAAAAATAGGATTTGAGGTCATATGAATGTTGCTCAAGTTATCCCCATATATCAGTGGTACATCAACCTGCACATTCAATTCATGAAACAACTTTTTAAACCACATAACCTCAGTAGTAGCCAATGCTAAACCTCTATACTCAGCCTCTGTAGAAGATGAAGCAACTGTAGGCTGTTTCTCTGAACTCCATGTTAATGTCTTGTTTCCTGCTATTACCACATATCCACTTGTGGATCTTCTGTCATCTTTGCTTCCAGCCCAATCTGCATCACTAAAGACTTTAAGAGTTAGATCAGCATCATGACTATAAAATAATCCTTCGTTCATGGTACCTTTCAAATACCTAAGCACTCTTTTCGCCGCATGTATATGAGGTACTCTAGGTTCATGCATAAACTGTGACAATACTCCCACTGCATAACATATATCAGGTCTAGTTTTTGTTGCATAAATCAAAGATCCTACCATGGATCTATATACATTCATATCATGCAACTCATCACCTTCCTTTGCACTCAGCTTTACATTACATTCCATTGGAGTAGAAACAAATTTACATTCCTGCATACCAAACCTTTTCAGCATATCACATATATACTTTCTTTGTATCAACCACATACCTTCATCGCTATACACAATTTCAATCCCAAGAAAGTATCTGAGCAAACCAAGATCTGAAATTTTAAATTCCTTTCCCAAATTACCTTTTATCTCATCAATTGCTTTTGCATCATTCCCTGTAATCAACAAGTCATCCACATAAATGCATACATAGACACACATGCCATCTACATGTTTTACATAAAGTGAAGGATCAGCATGACTCGCTGTGTATCCTTGCAGCATAAGATACTTTACCAACCTTGCATTCCATGCCCTTGGTGCCTGCTTAAGACCATACAATGCCTTTTTTAACTTGCATACATGATTAGGACATTTTGCATCCACATAACCATCTGGTTGTGACATATACACTTCTTCATTTAACTCACCATTAAGAAAGGCATTCTTTATATCGAGTTGATATATATTCCACCTTTTACTTGCAGCTAAAGCCAACAAAGTTCTCACCGTTGCCATATTTGCTACTAGACTAAATGTTTCCTCATAGTCCACACCTTGAGTTTGATTATATCCTTTTGCTACAAGTCTAGCCTTATATCTAGACACACTACCATCACTATTTCTTTTAATCTTAAAAACCCACTTGCAACCAATTACCTTTTGTTTTGGTGTACTTGGAACTAAATTCCAAGTCTTGTTATCCTGTAGTGCTTCCATTTCTTCTCTCATTGCTTTCTCCCACTTTTCATCTCCTTTGGCCTCATCATAACATGTGGGTTCATTTTCCTGCTCAACTTTTGTCATAAAAGCATAAGAGTATTCATGAAAGATTCATAAGTATACCTTTGAGGTTGCTTAATTACTCTTGAAGTTCTTCTTACCTCCAATGTAGATGCTCTTCCTTTCTTATTAGGAATCTTTGATGATTCTCCATACTCACATACATCACTAATTTCCTCTCCTTCATCATTAACTTCAACAAGTTTGAGTTTACCTTTACTTTTAACACTTGGAGGTGAATCTTGCCTTAATCTTCCATTGAAAGGTGATCCTCTTTCTTCATCTAAACCACTCCTTTCATCATTTAAACTTCCTGATGGCTGAACTATGCATTCATCTCCTTCAACCACACCTTCTTCATTTTCATCCATGACCTGCAAACAATTCTTATCTGCATACCATGAAAGTGATTCATCAAAGTTTACATCTCTTGACACAACAACCTTATTGGTATGAGGATTATAGCATCTATATCCTCTTTGAGTATCTGCATAACCAATAAATATACATTTTTCTGATTTCGCATCAAGTTTAGATCTCACCTCACTAGGTACATGTACATAACATACACAACCAAATACTTTCAAATGACTTACACTTGGTTTCCAGCCATGCCATACCTCATATGGTGTCAAATGATGAACTCCAGCAGTCGGAACTCTATTCATAATGTAAACACTTGTGCTAACAGCTTCAGCCCAAAAATAATTAGGCAAACACATATCATTAAGCATGCTTCTAGATGCTTCTGCTATGATTCTGTTTCTTCTTTCTGCGACTCCATTTTGTTGTGGAGTATACCTGCATGTAACTTCTCTTTTGATACCTTCATCATACAAAAAATTAGTAAAAGCTTGAGAGAAATACTCTCCCCCTCCATCAGATCTTAGCTTCTTAACATACCTTCCTGTTTGCTTTTCGACATATGATTTGAACTTCTTGAAACAATCAAAAACCTCACTCTTAGTTTAATGAAATACACAAATGTCATTCTACTATGATCATCAATGAATGATACATAGTACTTATTACCAACCAAGGATGCCTCTTTAGTAGGTCCCCACACATCTGTGTGTATGAGATCTAGCAAACCATCACTTACATAGCTTGAATGCTTGAAAGGTTGTCTACTCTGCTTACCCATTTGACATGCTTCACAAAGATGCACCATATGTTGCTTAGTAAGATCAAGTAATCCTTCAACAATCCTCTTCTTTGATAGCTCCTTTAACCTGTGTACATTCATGTGTCCAATCCTTTTGTGCCATAGATCAAGCTCTGCTATTCGATGCATACCATAAGAGAAATAGTTTGTATGATTTGGGTTTACCTTGAATGTAAACAATCTACCTTGTTTTTGACCTCTAGCAATTAACCTCCTTTGCTTGGATCCTCAATGAAGCAACCTGCATGATTAAATCTCACTTGTAGACCTTTTTCTACCATTTGACCAACCGACATCAAATTCTTAGTGATCGTTGGCACATAAAGTACATCCTTCAAGCAATTTTTCTTGCTCTTATCCTGCATAACAACATCTCCAACCTGCATAATCTTATGTGTTGTATCATCTCCTGTTTCAACATGACCTTTACATGATGGATTATGCATATTTGAAAACCATGAAGCGTCATGAGACATGTGATTAGAACAACCACTATCTACATACCATACATCGCTATTGCAATTCATCTTAGTTTCAACATTCATCATAAGAAGAGAATCATAATCATCACTTTTACCTTCAACTGCATAATTTCCTTGTTGTTTACCTCTTCTTGAATAGCCTCCTCTTCGATTACCACCTTGATTATTTTCATTTTGATAACAATCTTTGGCATAGTGTCCATACCTTCCACATATATAGAAATTGTTCTTATCTTCACTCCTTTGTCTTTGATTGTAGTTGTAGTAGCCTCTCGTACCTCTAGCACTTGACCTTCCTCTTCCTCTTGTGTTGAAGAAGCCACTTGAAGTCCCTTGATCATCGCTCCTTCTTCCTCGACCTCTATTTGAACCTCTTCTACCTCTGTTTCCACCTCTTGATGATCCTGCATAAAGAGCTTGTGCTTGAGATCCTTTTTTATTTGAAGTAGAACCATTTAGATTCATCTCCTCCGTGACCATGAGGGCAATAAGTTGATCAAAATCTGGTAATTCTCCTCTGACATAAACTGAAGTAATGAAGGGTTTCCATCTCTCATCATCTTTGAGTCCGTTGAGAGTATGTGCAACCAAGTCGTCGTCCTCCACATGAGCTTGAATTGATCCTAGTTGATCTGCAATCTCTTTAACGTTCAACAAGTAATCATTGACCGATGTCCTTGTATCTTTCTTTATGTTATTCAACTCATTTTTTAGTTGAATCTTCCTTGCTCTTGTACCTGTAGCATACAACCTTTCCAATGCAAGCCAAACATCTCTACTTGTGTCTAGATCTTGTATGTGTCCTACCATTGAATCTTGAATATTTTGTGATAAAATGAATATATCCCTTTTGTCTCTCTCATTCCAAAGTCTAAACTCCCTCAATTGTTGCTGATTTGGGTCCTCTGGTAATGTGGGTTTGATATCTGTGCCGTCAATCAAACCATACAAGCCTCTACCTTGCAAGTATGTTGTGATTCTAAACTTCCATGCCTGATAATTGGTCTTATCAAGCTTCTCTATTTGTGCATGTTGGTCTCCCATAATACAAATGCTAAGCTTCCTCCTTTAAGCCTCCATTCCAATGTGTGTGATGAGAAGAAATATAATATTTACCTTGTAAATGAGGTATGTGCACCTTTCTTTGCTTGGATGTTGCTTCAGATGCCTCTTTGCAATCTTCTTCTACCTTTGTGTAGTGTTGATGATGAACTGCTTCTTTGATAGCTTCAAATTCTTCGTCAAGGTATGATAACCTTCTCCAAGCCTCCAAGTACTTGCTCTGATACCAATGTTGGAGTTTATTGATCTCCAAAGTACAGCTAGAAGTAGGTGAAACCCAACAGGACCTAGTTGACTTTTTCACAAACTTGTATGCACAGACCAATTTTCTTGCAAAGCAAATTGCTCTTTACTCACTTGGAATTTTCCAAAACTGTTTCACACACATAAACTAGACTCTAAGAGCTTTCCAACAAGATATAGAACACCTCAAATGGATAAATACACAATGAGCTATGACCTCTGCAATATGCAGCTTTAATGGAGATCTTGAAACAGAGATGAACCTGAGGACACACATCACTTGCAGAGACTACTGCTCTTAACTCACAACTCCAATGACTTTGAAACTTTCCAGACTACAAGTAGACTTAAAGTGATTTCTAACAAGCCAAAGAACACATGATTTGGATACATACACAAGGAGATATGACCTCTGCAAGTTTGAGGTTTAATGGAGACCTTCAGCAGGGATAAAAAACAGAGAACACACACTACTTGCAGAGAGTATTGCTCTCAGCTCACAAATCCAATGATTATGAACATTTATAGGAAGAAAGTAGACAGTAAGAGCTTTCCAATGAGCTATCAAACATGTAATTTGGATATATAATGAGGGAGATACAAGCTCTACAATCTCTGCATACAAAACTACAGCAGTGTAGAGATACACATATGACTCTCTTGGACATCCCACAAGATCACGACTTTTCTCCTCTTTTTATAGCATGGGAAACTAATCTAAAACCTTCCTAATACATCTAAATTCGTGGTAGATACTTGGATGGAGGTATTACATGACTCAAGTGCTCAAATAAGCAAAGTATTGATGGACTTTGAGAACTAGCCACATCGACCTTCCACTAGGACACCACTGAAGCTCCCTTGTGACTCACTAATTTGACTCACCATGTTCTAGAACTCAAGTGGTATTTTTGCTACATTTTATGAATAATATGAGCCTTCTTGAAGTATTTGAAGACTTCCCAAAGGTATTTACATAATTTGAAACTTGTACCCTACATAAAACAAATGTTCGCAACATTTATGCAGACAACATTTCAAGCATCTACCTAGCTAACAATCCCATGTTTCATGCAAGAAGCAAGCACATAGAGGTTCATTACCACTTTGTTAGAGAAAAGGTGATGGCAAAAGAGCTAGATATAAGGTATGTGAACAATAAAATGCTGGTTGCAGATATGATGACAAAGTTTCCTGAAGGTACAAAGCTTGGAGGATTCAAGGAAGCAATCAACATAAGAGACATAGGCTGAAGCAACAAAGGAAAAGACATGAGCTTGAGGGGGAGTGTTGAAAGTTTTCTAGCTCAAGAGTGTGGGAACATGCCCCAAATTGAACCTTCCACATCATCCATAATCGAAGGAGGCTGATTTCCACGAGTTGGAGGCATCCAATTATGCCCATAATGGAAAGAAGTTGATTAGAGAAGATTTAGCTCACCTCTTGATGTGATTGGACCTCACTTTTGAGATGTATATGCTTTTGATTGGTTAAAGAGGTTAGTATGTGGTCTTTAAAACCTCTAATGAGTTGTATTATGACTTAGAGTCATGGAAATACATGCCCAAGCTGCCCACGTGCTTAAGCACACCCCCTACTAGCTATTCTCTGCATATTTTGCAGAAATTTCACTTTTACACACTCTATCTATCTAGATGTTTTTGGCAGACCCCCCGGTTTTGTAATTGTTGTTTCTCCTTCATCCGGAATCCATTTGCAATGATTTTTGTCTTGCTGGATATCTTATAAGTTCTACTTTGTCTGATATAAGTCTCAAGTTCATTGCTTGCACATGTGTATAGAAATGTCCAGAACAGTGTCTGTCTAGTTAGCTCATAATCTGTGAAGAGATCATGTTATCTGCTTTGTTGGAGATGGTTGAGGCACCATCGTGTGTCCAAATGGAGTGATTTTACTCTCATTTGAAAGATCTTAGAGTTTAGTTTAAGCCTGCAAAATTGCATTTTGAGTCTTTGCATGTACTCAGAGAAACTCAGAAAATACAGAGCCTATGTCTGAAAAATTTCAGGATCCTAGGAGGGTTCATTTGCTTTTGTTGTGCACATAGGCCACCGAGGCACTTTTTTTCTCTTTAGGAGGTTCCCCCCCGGCTTGTATATACGCCTATAGCCCTAATGGGTTACATATCTTTGTAAATTCTAGTGGTAATACATTCAGTATTGTGTGTTGCATTCCAAGCTTCTTCCTCTTCCTTGTGATGTTCGCGTGCGTTCGTAGACGTCTAACTCCAACAATTGGTATTAGAGTAGGTTGTCGCTTCATGTAGGGCATCGTGGACACCCCTCTGATCACAACCTTAGAATCGCACAAAATTTGGTACGTATACTTAGGGTGATTAGGAGATCAAAATGGCTTCGCTTTGTGGTGCCAAAATCGTGATATGAGCTTGTTTCAGCCTCCGAATGCACTATCACAACGCTTGTGTAGGCTATTTCATCTTTTTGTGCTAAATATATATATCAATTTAGGTTCACCAGTATAAGCATCTCAAAGTCTGCTATAGGTCTAGCAGAACTCGTTTGGGTAGTTCTATCCAACTTTTTCAAATAAAGTCATTTTTTTGCATCAGGGTATTTTAGTCAATGGCCATGGCTGAAAGCAATGATGTATTTCATATGTAAGGTTGTTGAGGATAAGTTAGATGGTACCAACTACCCATTGTGGCCTTATATGATGCGACATGTATTGGTTGCAAAAAGACTATGGAACATTGTGCAGGGTGTTGAAAAACGTCCTATTACACCTGCAAATATAGATATTGAAGCTGATGTAGATGGCATTGAAGATGCTGATATTCTTCATATTCCTGTTCTTTCTGTGGTTTTTGCTGCACCCATTGTAGAGCAAATTTGTTTGGATGGTAGATATGCTCAAGCACATATAGTGATAGCCTTGTATGTCAAACATGCCATTATTCCTCACATTCACTCTTCCAGAATAGCTAAGGATGCTTGGGATACACTTACCACATTGTACCAAGCTAGTAATGAGGCTCGTGTTGCTTACCTTTAGTTTCTGCTCTGTTGTAGGAAGATCATTCTAGGCAGAATAGGTCCATTATGCCTGTTGCAAATCAAGCTTTCCTGGCTAGTCAGAAGGGCAAAGGAAAATGGAGCTCTTCTACTAGTAAGCAAAAACCTACAAATGCTGCACATTCAAAGAAGGAGGACAAAGATGAGAAAAAGTCGAGAAAGCAGAAATTGTTTTGCAAATAATGTAAAGCAAATGATCATGTCATTAAGAGCTATCCAAAACTCGCTTCTAAAGAGGCAAAGAAGAAAGAGGCCGAAATGGTTGTTGTAGAGGCCTCTACACCGAAAATAGAGACTGCTAATCTTGTACAGAATCAAGAATGGGCGTTTACTACTGTTTGAAATTTTGACCCATCTTATCATGAGCAGTGTATGTCTACAGTAGACTCAGATGTTTGGTACTTTGATAGTGGGGCAACCAAACATATTACCTCGTAGCATAGTTTTTTCACTTCACTTGAGCCTACCCCCTATAGGGAATATTGTCACATGTGCTAACAACTCCTCTTATACTGTCATGTGAGTTGGTAAAATCATTTTGACTAGTGCTAATGGTGTTGCTTTCACCTTTTCAGATGCTTTATTTGTGCCTGGGATCAAGAAAAATCTGTTATTAGTTTCAGCATTAGCCAAGATTTGCATGGTTGTGAAATTTATTAATGATAGATGTACAATTCATGATATGTCAAATGGAGACACGATTATTGCTTCTTGCATTTTATGTTGTGGGTTGTATAAGCTCATAGACTATGAAAGATCTATGAATGATTCGGCATGTACAGTACATGATTCTGAGGCTATGTCAGATGCAAAGCTTTGGCATGCATGCATTGATCATCTGAATTTTGCTAGTTTGCTATGCCTACAGAAATCTTAAATGGTGTCCTCTTTGCCCAAACTTGAGGCGACCGGAAAACATGTCTGTGAAGGCTGTATTTGGGGCAAAATGTAGCATTCCTCCTTTCCAAAAGATGGTTCAGTTCGGGCTACTCAAAAATTGCAGCTTGTACATAGTGATGTATGTGGTCCTATGCAGACACCTTTTGGAAACTATCTTTACTTCGTGACTTTCATTGATGATTTTTCCAGGCATGCATGGGTATATCCACTCAAAGCAAAGTTCGAAGTGTTTATGTGCTTCAAACAATTTTGGTTTTGGCTGAAAATTTGTCAGCATGTAAAATAGGCACTCTCCATTCTGATCAAGGGGGGGAATATATGTCTTCTGACTTTAATGCATTTTTTGGTTGAACGTGGGATAAACCATCAGTGTGTAGTGTCGTATACACCTCAATAGAATGGAGTTGTTGAACCAAATAACAAGTCACTCATGGAAATGGCAAGGTGTATGGTTAAGAGTCAAGCTTTACCACATAGTTTCTGGCTTGAGGATATCATGTGTGCAACATATGTACTTAATAGGTGTCCCACTAAAGCACTTCAGTCTATCACTCCATATGAGGCTTGGCATGGTTGCAAGCCATCTGTTGCTCATCTGCGTGTTTTTGGTTGTCTAGCATATGCATTAGTGCTTGAACAACATCATAGGAAATTGGATGATAAAGCAGTAAAATATATTTTTGTTGGGTATAATTTTGAAAGAAAAGGCTATCATCTATAGCATCCACTGACTAAATGCATTTTGGTTAGATGCGATGTTATTTTTGTGGAAGATGCTATTCAATTTTTACTTTCATGTATGAAGGAGACATCTATTAGCTCCAAAGACATGTATGATACTTTGTTGCCTCTTTTTACAGGTGGACAGTCTAGTGCTAGTCCTAATGATCCAACTTCTTAGCCATTGCAGGTTTCATGTGATGATGTAGATCATTCCATTTTTTATGTAGATTTGCATGATGCACTTTTTTATGAGAGACTAATATTGAGGAGGCAAAAACTATGCCAAAATGGCTAGTGCAGACTTTTGTGTGATAGCAAATTAAATGCACCTTTTTTATACCATACTCATTCAGGCTCTCATAGTGCCTCTTTTGCATCAGATTGCTATGATATAGTTGCATCTAGTCTCTGTGATGAGACTGAACCTATTTCCTTTGATGAAGTACAAAATTTTGGACATTGGATGGCTGCATTGCAATCTGAATATGATGCTATCATGAAAAATGGTACTTGGTCTTTATGTGACTTGACTCTTGGCAAGAAGGCCATTGGCACTAAGTGGGTATACAAGCCTTGCATAAACTGAGAAAGTACACCAACAACATAAGATAAATCAGGTATTGTAATGTTTGCATAGATTATGATCCTACAATGCTTTTGTATGTCGTTACATCTTCCAATAGTTCTCCATCATTTGAGCAAATCTTTGTATTTGTGTCCATGGGTTGAGTGGTTTGCATTCACTCATTCCAAATATGAAAAGAACATCCAACAAGTACTTCCTTTGCATCAAGTAGATGCCACTCTTTCCATAAACAACTTCAATTCCTAAAAAATATTTCAGCTCTCCAAGATTTGAAATTTTAAACTCCTTACCAAGCTTCCTTTTTATATCTTTAATCCTTGTAACATCATTTCCTATTATGATGAGGTCATCGACATATATGAAAATATATACCTCTCTATTTTCTTCTTTCTTCATGTACAATGAAGGATCTACACTACTTGGCTTGTATCCACACCTAGTTAGATATTCTACCAATCTCTTATTCCATGCTCTTGGTGCTTGCTTCAAGCCATAAAGTGCCTTTCTCAACCTACAAACAAAGTCTGGATGATTTTCATCTTCAAATCCAATCAGTTGACTCATGTATACTTCTTCTTGTAGTTCTCTATTGAGAAAAGCATTTTTGATGTCGAGTTGATATAATGACCATCTCCTTGAACACAAATTACTATTAATGTTTTGATCGTTCCCATCTTTGCAACATGGCTGGAAACTTCATCATAATCTATGCCTTGTGTTTGTTTAAATCCTTTGGCAACTAATCCAGCTTTATATCTAGCTAGTGAACCATCAGCATTCCTCTTTACTTTAAACACCCATTTGTTTGGAAGAATCTTCATACCCTCTTTCTTTGGCACTAGCTCCCATGTGTGATTATCTTTGAGAGCTTTGATCTCCTCTTTCATAGCTTTCTTCCATTCCTTTTGTGTGCAAGCTTCTTCATATGTCTCAGGCTCTTTGTCATTGATAACCTCCATCATGTATGCAAAATGTTTCGCCATGAAATTATCATAACTCAACCTTTGAGTTGGACACCTTGTCTTTGAAGATCTTCTTTCATTGCCTTTAGAAAGTTGCTTCTTTAACCTATTTAGCTTTACCTTCATAGTGATTACCTCTTCATATTCTTCTTCACTTGCATCTATCTCACTGTTTGGAGTGGAACTTGCTTCTTCGGCTCTACTATGAGCTGAATTTGGAGACAAAGAATGACTCCCCCTCCATGTTGAACATTCTTCATTTGATGTAGATGCCTCTAGACCTAAAACCTTTGTGATTGATTCTTGGACTTCTCTTTGATTTGTTCTTGCATAATCATCACAATCTTCTTCAAGAATCTTTTCCTTTCCTTTATCTTCATACCATGGTTTTAGTTCATCAAAGACCACATCTTGCGAGATTCTTACTTCCTTTGTTCTAGGGTTGTAACACTTGTATCCTTTTTTCTCTATTGAGTAGCCGATGAAAATGCATATTTCTGACCTTGGTGCCTTTTTTGTTCTAACTTCTTGTGGAATGTGAACAAAGCAGACACATCCAAACACTTTGAGGTGTGTAAGATCAGGTTACTTACCGGAATATACCTCATCTGGAGTCAAGTGATGTATTCCCGATGTTGTGCACCTATTCATCAAATAAATGGCACTTGTGGTAGCTTCAACCCAATAGTACAATGGTACCTTCATCTCGTTGAGCATGCATCTTGCAATTTCAGCAATTTCCCTACTTTTCCTCTCAGCTACTCCATTTTGTTGTGGTGTATACCTACAAGTAAACTGCCTTTTGATCCCATTCTCTTGTAGAAAATCTGAAAATTCTTTGGAGAAGTATTCTCCTACACCATCAGACCTTAAGGTTTTGATAGACCTTCCTGTTTCTTTTTCAACTTCAACTTTGAATCTTTTGAATATAGAAAACACCTCAGATTTCTGCTTCATACAAAACAGCCATACCTTTCTTGAGTGATCATCAATGAAGGTGAAAAAAAATCTATTACCAACCATTGATGCCTCTTTGGTTGTTCCCCATACATCTCTATGTATCAAGTCCAAGACATTTGGGGCCACATAATTGCTCCTCTTGAATGACTGCATCATTTTCTTCCCTAGTTGACAAGCTCACATAACTCATGTAGTTCAATGCTATTAAATTTTGGAAGACCTCTTACCATTTCATGTTTACATATGCATACATAATGCACATGCACATGCATACATGCATGCATACACATACACACATAGACACATACACACACATAGACACATACACACACATAACCACATACACACTCATATACACATACACACCTACACACACACATCCAGACACATTTACACACACATACACATGAATACAGACACATATATATAGAAACACATGTATATACACACATAGACACACACATAGACACACACACATACACACACATATATGGATACACACACACATAGAGAGACATACACACACATACACATACATGCATACATATGCATACATAATGTACATGCATATGCATACATACATGCTTACATGCATACACACATACACACACATACCTATACACACATAGACACACACACACACGTAGAGAGAGAGAGACATACACACATACACACATATATATATGCATACACACACACGTAAAGAGACATACACACACATATACATACATGCATACATATGCATACATACATACTTACATGCATACACACTCATACACACATGCATACATATGCATACATAATGCTCATGCATATGCATAGATACATGCTTACATGCATACACATAAACACATACACACACATAGATACATACACACACATAGACACATACACATACACACACATATACACAAAGATTTACACACACACATACACAGACACACTTACACATGCATACACACAAACATACACACATAGACACACATAGACACACACACACACACTTACACACATAGACACACACACATACACACATAGACACATACAAACTTACACACACACACATACACATACACACATACAGACTTACACACACACATACACACATCCACACACATTTATACACACATATACACATGCATATAGACATATATTTAGAGATACACACGTATATACACACATAGACACACACATATACACACACATATACATACACATACACACTTACACACACATACACACACACATACACACACACATCCACACATTTACACACATACATACACATGCATATAGACACATATATACATATACACATGTATATACATACATAGACACACTCATAGACACATACACATACGCACACACACGGAAACATACACACACGGAAACATACACACACGTTTTATATGTATAGGTATTATGGATCCTAGTAGAGAGAGAAAGGAAAAACTCACTCTCATAAAAAGTCTTATGAGAGCAAGAGTTCCGCCTGATACTCAGCGATCAGAGGAGGGCTCTTCTGTGGCTCCACATGCAGGAAGACAGCTATGTGCTCATAGGTATATTTTTTTTCACAAATTTTTTTAACGATATTATAACACATATTTTTACTTATTTTTATCTATCTATTTTTAGGACACCTATACCACCTCCCGATCATGATTGCAAAGCACAAGTGCCTATGAGGACATGCATAGGCAACTTAGGGCTAGAGTGCAATATAGAGCTAGAGGGGAACATTGTGTACATAGGAAATGGATTGGAGTTCAAGAGAAGAATGCGAGCATTATGTGACTCTTACCTGAACAATGGAAGTAAGTATAAATTTTACATAAAAATTGAAATAAATATCTTATGTTTTATTTACATGATTTTTTTAATTTTTGTAGTGAGCATGATGAGAGGGATAAAAAATACGTACTTAGTTCACTTGAGACAGAGTGTGGCACAGGATGGTCACATAAGTGGTGTCTAAAAGAGATGCGGATACTTATGGCTCATCGCCACGATAATGCATGGTACACATTGCTTTTATGTATATATATGTGGATATGAGTATGTGTGTTTATGTATGTATGTATGTATGTATGTATGTATGTATGTATGTATGTATGTATGTATGTATATGAGAGAGAGAGAGAGAAAAGAGTGAGACTAGAGGTACAAATATACACATACACACACATATACATCATACATGCATTATTACACACATATACACATACATGCACATTTATACATACACACACATACATGCATATTTTTACACACACATACACATGCATGCAGTTACACACACAATGAATACACACATAGTCACATACACATACACATACATAATCATATGTACACACACATAGACTCACATAATCATATTTACATGCATATATACACTTACACATGCATACACACACAACACATGCATACACACATATAGATACACATAAATACACACATGCATACGCACATATAGATACACATACATACACACACATGCATATATATATATATATATATATTACAATATATATGTCTCATTTTATAACAATACACACACACACACACATATATATATATATATACACACATATACATATACATACACTTATATATCTATATATATTTATATATATGTATATTGATATATATATATATATTGATATATATATATATATATATATATATATATATATATATATATATATATATATATATATATATATATATATATATATATATATATATATATATATCCTAATTCAAAAACACTAATTTTGATATTAGGATTTTAAAAATCCTAATTTAGAAACTCTAATTCAAGCTTTTAGCCATATGATTGAAGTATATGTACACATTGCATCTATTCCTCCGATGTCCTACTAGAGAGATGTCTCTCCTCCCAACCTTATGCCTCTATATATGGCTAATCGAATCAACGAGGATCATAATATATATGAAGATATATACACATCATGTAGATATACATACATAAATATAATATGGAGTAGATACATAATACATCACACATACATGCCTAAATGCACACATAAATATATATACATGCATACATATTTACATGTACACATTTACACATAGACACATATACATATATACATGTACACATCACATATACATGCCTACATGCACACATGTATACTTATACATGCATATACAATTATAAACACTTGCATATATTACATGAATACATGAATATTTTACACAAATGCATATGCATATATACATGTATGCATACTAACACATGTATACATATATCACACATGCACACACATACATATACATGAAACACACACATATATATATGCATACTAACACATGTATACATATAATACACATGAATACACATACAGATGCATACATACATAAGAAAAATTTGCTCCTCGAAGATAAAGCTATATATAAAATAATTAGGCATACCCTCGAGCTTCATGTTCTAACTTAAAAGAACATGATTTCATCTCTCTAGTAGAATTCATCGATACTTGAATAAAGAAGAATCTATTATCTGCTATCCATTTAGAAGCTTCAAGTTATTGATCGATAACTAAAGTAGAATTTACTATCTAATCTGCTCATATGTTTTCATTACTACCATCATTTTGGTAAGACATCAATATACTCTCATCTTCATTATCCTTATTGATTTCATTTATTTCTTCTATTGTTAAATCTGTGTTCTCATGAGTCACATCATCTATTGATGGATTAATATCGAATTTTGGTAATTCCTCTTCATCATCAGTAGAATCAGCATGTAGAGTATTATCCTCTTCATCAAAAAGATTAGTATCATTAACATGTATAATGATTCTAATTTCTATTTCAGATGTTGATGTATCAGTATCTGATGGTTAATCATCAATCGAGAACTTTCTTCGATCTCTCTAACAATAAACTGTTCAAGCAATGACCTACCTCTAGGTTGAACATGAATGACTTGCCACCAAGGGTGAGCATCTAGGTTTTAAAAAAAAAATGTGTGTTCAATATGCCTAGGAAGAATATATGGTTCTTTAGTAGATCGCATTACCTTGGAAGAATCAATTTCCCAAAACCTAGATAATTCCTTTCTTAATGTGGAATTACTACCTTTATACTCGGATCGAAACCATTCAACCTTCAGAATGACGTATCAAAACATATAAAAACAACAACCCATTATTAGGTGCTTAAAAAAACAGTTCCCACGTAACCAAATTCACCATCTATAAGGTTCGTGTCTTTTGAGCTAGCACGTGATAGTTGCTTGAAAGAAGCAACAATACTAGAATCCTCTGTTTTGCGTAAAGAATCAATGGCTTTGATACTAATATGTTGTCCAAAAGCCCACATATTAGTGAACATTCGAGCTTGCAAAAGAAATTAAATTAGTAAATAGAAACTAATATACATATATGAAAAAAACAAAATATTATTAAAATAAAATTACCTTTCGTTCACAACCTATCATTAACTCTTTCTACTCATTTGAGATTTCTTCATTATTGTGTTGGCGCATTCCAAATGACTATATAGCCAATCCGTGAAAAAAGATATATTTGTAATCTCATTATTATCAAGATTATGTCTATATCTTTTGTTTCTGCCTTTTACTTCAGAGATTTTGAAGTTTCTATTCGTACTCGCTAAGGAATGCTTGCATGCATTTGCTATTATACGGTACAAAAGTAGAAACATCATTTTTTCTTGAAATGTAAATAAAAATGGATATCCCTTACCTGATAATACCTCATCTGATATTTTTGAAGAAGACTCGTTGGTCCATGCACGTGGAGCTTCTTCATGAACTCTTTCAAGGTACTCACTAATATAATACATCCACTCTTCAAGCATCCAACCCTTTGCCATGGATCCTTCTGGTTTCGCTCTTTGTTGCACATAACCTTTTAATATTCCCATAAATCGCTCAACCCAAAACATCCATCGAGTGTTGACAACACCTGCAATCTCTATTTCATCTACAAGATGGACTAATAAATGAATTTGAATATCAAAAAATGAAGTAGGAATCTCTTTCTCCATCAAACATAGTAGCTCTTTGCATTCACGTTTTTTCTGTGGGATCAAGTTTTTGTCAATCTCTTTTGATGTAATCCACCTATACATAACATAAAAAAAATTATAAAAAAGTTAATTCAAAAATAAAAGATATCAAATATTCATATATATTAAATATAGAAGTATCATAATTACCTTATAAGCGATCCAAGATGATAGATCTCATCTCATACTCCTTTCATTGTACATCCATCAATAACCAAAGGTAAAATATGTTTCAAAAAGTTATGTCAGTCATGGGTCTTTAACCCAGATAAGCTCTTATCATCCATAGTAAACATGTTTTGGAAAGATGCTCCATATCCTGTAGGAGTCCGAATCAATTGAATCCTATTGTTGATAGTCTGTATCTCTTTTGTTGTAAGTACCCAAGGAGTAGGTGCATAAGTTGTTTCCTGTCGATGTCTATCAAAAATTGGCCATAAGTTTGGTTTTGAGTTTTGATCTTTCAAATCATTCCTTGATGCTATGGTATCTTTTAGTCCAAGAAGATGTTGCCATAGTGAATAACCAATATTCTTGAATATATGCATAGGATCAAGAAGATGACATACTTTTAACTCTTTCCAATACTCCAAAAGAATACCATATTGATATCTTCTCTACGAGTGGCAATTTTCTTTTACCTCTCTTCACATACTCATTACCTTCATCATCACTGAAGATTTCTGATTGTGGATCTATTAGAGGTCCATCTGTCCATTTTTTATACCAATCCATAGGCATCATAGGTTTTGGACACTAACCTATTTCAAGCTTTCCATTAAAGTGTATCGCTTCTCTTTTAGATATTAATGGATGATCATCAGGAAAGAATCATCGATGTCAAAGATAAATCTTTTTGTTGAGATTCTTACTATAGATTGATCTCAACCAATCACCACAATATGGACAAGATTTATAACCCTTAGTAGATATTCCTGCATCATGAAAACAATAAAAATATAATTAGATTAAATCACATTTATTTGTATGCATATTGAATAAAAAAATTACATCAATCCCTGAACAAACACCATATCCTGGAAAATCATGAATAGTCCAAGCCACCATACCATGACCACAATATGTCTGTCATTGATGCTTTTCGATACATCAATGACATTAATACCTCTCCATAACTCTTGGAGATCGTCAATGAGAGGAGCAAGATATATATTCATATCTTCAACTTGTCTTTTCCCTGGGATTAAAAGTGAAAGCATTAAATTTTTCTTTTTAATGCTAAGATATGGTGGAAGATTGTAGTTTATGACTACCACTCGTCATGTTGACCATGTTGGGAAAGATGGATGGACACTTCAAGTGATGAGTAGGTACTGCCAAATCTTGCTTAGTACTAGCCCTTTGTAGCTTCAGAGTTGATAAGTGGACCTTCTTAGCTTTCCAATGACACCATAAAAGTGCCTATGTACTTTGCAAATGATGTATGAAAAGGTTTGATCAAAACATACTACTTCTCAATCGAAGAATCCAAGAAAACTTTCTATTTTGGATCATACACCTGTTGCTTGTTGCTCAGTACAACCAGTACAGTAGAAATTGGAAAAATTACTTTTAGAGGTATCTAATTAGCTTAGTAAGCTATTGATTCCAAGTGGAATCACTTGAAATGATCAACTATGCATAGAGAAATCAATTTAGCAAAATAATCATTACCCCCAAATTTTTAGGATCTTTGTAGGTATTGACCAGTGAGTGCTTCGACATAGATTTCTCTCAATTGGCTGAATATAATTGCTTGAAACCTTTCTCATCATGTAGATAACTTGGAGCTGATTCCAAAGAGCTATAGATCATTGAATTTGGTGGAGAAATGAGTGAGATATGAGCAGCACAAGTTGACAGTAGAGAATGACTATAATAGAGATATCATAGATGATCAATGTAAGTATAAGGTATTAATGAACAATGTTGTACAATGTGATAGGCTTGGTAATCATGGCCTTATGGTGACGAATGGTGTAGGCTTCAATGTAGGCCTTACACACACAGAGAAACACAATGGAGAGCTCGGGATATGATAACTCTAACCACGACTTTTTCATAGGAGTTTTTATAAGTGTTCTAATCAAATTTGAATTTGAATTCAAATTTTGGCTCTCTCTCAAAAAGTGTACCATCATTCTAGGAGATATTCTCTTAATGTGATTGTTGTTTTTCAACTAATCAAGTTCACGACTTTCGTAAGTATTTACAAATATTATCAAGTCAAAAAATGACTTTTACAAGGATAAAGAAGTAATTCTCCAATAGCAATGGTTTCCATGGAACTTTATAGATGCATGACCTACAAGCCAAATGTGTAGGCTTGTGATTTGCACCAACACACCATTTACTAAATTTTATGGCGAATGGATTAACCCCATCTATTGCAACTCCTAACTTTAGATTCTATGGATTTTGTGCAAATCCAGGCCATGTAGAATCAATATGCTGAAAAGCAACAATATCATGAGGAACTCTGATTATTCCATTAGTACTTTTATGATCATGTCCCCATGTCAAAAGCTTTGATAATTCAAGGCTTTGAAACATATGTCTAATCTGTGGAGCCAATGGAAAATGTATCAATACCTTTTTTGAGATTTTACCTTCTTTGTCCTTATATCGATGAGATTGACATTTGGGACATGTCAAAGAGTTTTCATATTCACCTCTATATAAAATACAATCGTTAGGACATGCATGTATACATTGATAATCTATACCAAGATTGTTGATTATCTTCTTCATTTCATCATGTGAGGTAGGAACATTATTCTGACTTGGTAAAAACTTTTCAGGTAATAACCTATAAGTTCATCAAAAAAAGACATATTAATAAAATTAAATATATAAATATACATATATATATGCATATAATTTTATATATGTGTATGCTTATGTATGTGTATGTGGATGTGTATATGCATGTGCATGTGTATACATATGCGTAATTGTATATATGTTTTATAGGTGTATATATATGTATGCATATGTGTAGCTCAAGCGTAAACACCACCTCCTTTACTTGTCAATCCGTGGAGACATGAGGACCGGTATGAAGACCACAAGCAAGTGAAGGCACAAGTGTGTGAGTGAAAGCACGCCAACATGCACACACATACACACACACGCACACAAGGCAAGATCAAAGAGAGGAACAATGGAAAGCTTTGATTGCAAAAGAGTTCTCTTACAAAAGCTCTATTCTCTAACAAGCTAACCCCAAAAATGAGCTCTCTATCTCTTTCTATAGTTTTTTGAGTAGTTCTGGCCTTGTTCAGACCTAGTGCCCGGCCTAGTTAAAAATTAGGTTCCAGGGCTTATTCGAGGGCTCAAACGAAGTCTAAAAATTATGAAAATTGGTACGATGGTACTTCTAATACTCCTCAAGCTCGAGGACTCCTCGGCTTGAACAAAATGGAGTTATAAAGATAGAAAATGGTATTTACAATGGTTTTTAGTGATGAAAATCACTATTTTTGTAGGGGATTTTTTTGAAAATTTTACATACACTTCTTAGAGCTCCCTACTTGCTCTCTCTTCTTCTATGTCCACTTCTTTGATATGCCTCCATGTTTTATGCTTGACCTTGAGTTCCAACATTCTTCTGAAAATTATAGGATTGATGTTCAACTACAAGTCTTGGCAGTAGGAAAGTCTAACTGCACTACTTGCTGCACCTGAGTCAATCAATGCTTTCATAGTCCCTACACCCTTCCCTTGTCCTATCTCTATGGTCACAAAGGGTCTTCGGTCAATGACTTGAGAAGTCGCTATGCCTGTGTCACTCTAGCACAATGGTGAGTACCAACGTGAGAAGATTCACCTCATAATTGTCAATGCATGGAGACGTGAGGACTAGTATGAAGACTATGAGCAAGTGAAGGCACAAGTGTGTGAGTGAGAAGCACACAAGCATGCACACACATACACACACACGCGCACACAAGGCAAGAACAAGGAGAGGAACAATGCAGTTCTTTGCATTAGTCAAAAAGTCTCTTACATAAGCTCAATTCACAAACAATCTAACCTCAAAAATGAGCTCTCTAGCTCTTTTTATAGTTTTCTAACTAGCTTTGGTCTTGTCCAGACCTAGTGTCCGGCCTAGTTAAAAATTACGTTCTAGAGCCTATTTGAGGGCTCAAACAGAGTCTAAAAATTATGAAAATTGATATGTAGCTAGTTCTAATACTCCTCAAGCTCGAGGACTCCTCGACTTGCACAAAATGGAGTCTATTCTACCAAAAAACAGAATTTACAATGTTTGTGTAGTGATTAAAATCACTTGAGTTGTAAATGGTCCATGGAAAAAATGATTGTGCCTTGTTGCCGTATTGTGCATGACTCCTCCGTTGCGCTAGTATGCTCTTCATCTGACTTGTATGCCAACACGCCCCCCTTCCTAGCGTCTATCGCCCCTGACAGACCTCTGTTCTATCGGGTGGTCGATATAGTATTGGATGACATTGGTGGCAAGTTCGTGTTCTCCTATCCTTAAGCCTCTTGCTAGATCAGCTTCCAATGCATCCCAATTTATTGCGCCAGGGACCTCTGGTTGCGGTGTGGTGTAGTAAGTACATTGCTTGTTCACAAGCAAAGAGATGGAGCAGGTGTGTTGGCTTCGGTGCGAAGATCTCCGAGTGATACTCCCAGAAACCTGATCTGAACATTTCTTCGAAGGTCTGTTTGTAACATGCAGGGAGGTATTTGATGCGTGCATGCCAGGCGTAAGCCACATGAATACTGGGGGTGGTGCTCATGTCATACACCAAATCATAATTTCCATTGGTAAACCCCGGTAGACGTACCTATGGTGCGGCTGCATTTCTAAAGGTTTTCAGGACTACCTGCATCAAATCTAAAATCTTAAGCATCATTTGAGCTGCCACATCTGGCATGGGCTTCAATCGCGGCATCCAATGTCGAATTGTTCCCATCATGTATGCTACCGACGGTGGTCCCTGTGGTGGCGCAATGTACGGGTAGTTTAGCCATTCCTTGCATTGCGCGTTGTTCTGCACTTTGATATTGAATGCCTTCCAAGACCTGCGACGTGGAACTGGACCGTAGGATGGATTGTATAGGAGATGTAAAGGCGCGTTGTTCCATGTGCGTAGCATTTCTGGATATGTCTCTAGAAGTTTCTGCCGCCAGGTGGGTTGACGAATTTTGCCTTTTTGCACCTCTGGAGGAAGTTCTTCGGGTTGAAATTGGGTAGCAAAGGTAGGAATCTTACCCGTGACTCTCTGTATTTCTGCATTATAATCAGCCAGGATAATATAATAAGGCCTGTATTGGAGTTCAGATGAGAGGATAAGGCGTCTCGATGACAGGTTCTTGAAGTACGCAGATTGTAGCACAGTTTCCTCTATGACCCTCATGGCCTGATATTGCACTACTGTGCGCTCTTCGTGAGAACTCCCGATTTCCTCCACTTGACGTAGCCATGGAGGCCGTGGTGCTTCGAATGTGTCCTGAGCTTCTTCCGTTTGTTGGCCTCCTGGGAAGGGTTGTGGGTCGTATTCTTCTTCAAATGTCTGTTCCACAGGAATTTGTACTACTTCTTCGTCGGTGGGAGCCTCTGGAGGGGAAGGTGGTCTCTCATATTGTAGTAGACGTGCTTGCAATTCGGTGACCTGTTTCTGGAGATCTTTTAAGGCCTCTGAGTCTGTGAGAAGTGAAGCCGCGGAGGAGGTGGTTTGAGAGGCTGCTGTTGTTTCTTTTTGGTGTTTCTGCTTCAGTTGACCCAGTTCCTCTGATAGCAGGTCATGTGCTTCAAGCAGCATGGCATAGTCTTCCAATATGATCTTGATATTGTCGGGGGTCACTGCTTGAAACTTTGATGGGCTGATGGGTGCCCCAGGTGTGCTTTCGATAGCTGCTTCTAGGTTTTCCTGATTTTGTAAGTGCAGGCGTCGATTCTCTTCATGAGCGACAGCAAGATGTCGCTTGAGTAGGGCCATATTTCGCTGAAGCTTTGAATTGCATTCCAGCTGTGTCCGTAGATGACCTTCTACCACTTGTATTGCTTCCTGATCTGTGTTCTATAACTGTACCTCCAATATGCTATGAGCCTCTTGGAGAGTTTGGAATTGTGTGTGGAGGTGAGCATTTTCCTCCTCTAGTGCAGCAAGGCGGTGTTGTAGTGTCTCCGAGTGATCTTGCAGGCGTTCATTCTGTTGCTGGAGCTGATTGTAATCTATCCTTAAGTTTGATATACAAGCTAGCATGGTGTCCAATGCATTTCCTATAGATGAGGGGGTGGTGTTTACAATGGAAGATGCATGGGAAGGGAATTGGGGAAGGGGAAGAGTGAATGATGTGTCTATTGAAGACGTGTGTGTGGGTGAAATTGGTGGAGGGGGAATGGGAGGAGGTGGAAGCGTGGGGGGAGGGGGAGGTGCCGTGGGTGGTGAAATGTCCATACTTTCAGGAGTGGGTGCGAGTGTGGGGTCTACCATATACATTGGAATGGTAGGTGGTGTGTGTGTGAAAGTGGTGAATAGATGAGAAGTGGGGTGGGGAGCTGAAAATAAAGGGAATGGTTGAGACCTGGGTTGAAAAGTTCTAGCAAGGAAGTTATGGAGGGATTGGAGAAGTGGAGAGATGGAGGTCGGGGGTTGAGGTTGTAGAGTTGAGGAGGGCATGAAGGGTTGCGTGGTAGCAGGGAAACCCATGAATATGGATCTAGGGTCAGGATGACCTATGGCTGAGGGCATGGGGGATGGTTGTCCTAGGGCAGGCTCTATGAGCGATTCGGTGGATTGTGTAGTGATGGGGGTTGCTTCATAGATTGGGTTATCAGAGGTGGAGAATAGGGTTGAACTAGAGATGGGAGTACGGAAGATGAAGGTTGGTTCGGTGGGTTGAGTGGTCGAGGTGATTTCCACGGTTTCTGCTCTAGGAGGCGATGGTGGGGGTGTGGGTGGTAGTGGCTCGGTGGATTCCTCATGGGTGACTGGGTGCTCTTGGCTAGCAGTTTCTGTTGCTTGGGAGGTTGTCCTGATGGGTTCGGATGTAATAATTAGCCCTTCTGCCGTTGTAATGGGGATCTGGATATTCTTACCTGAGCGTGGTCGTGTCTGGAATCTTCGTGGATCATATTGAACTGGAGACCTCCTAATGGCGGTCCGCACTGCTTCTACTACCCCATATGTTTCTACCATCAATAAGAGACCTTCACTATATTCTGAGTCAACTCCTGCTTCTTCCAACAGCTGAGTCATGAGTACTCTACTGCTCTGTTCGGTGAGCAGTTGTTGTGATCACACTCGTTCCATAATTTGATACAGCCTTCGGAGTTCTGCTGTATAGGCTGGGGCTTCAGTGGTCTCCTCTTCATATGCTCCTTCTTCTTCTAGGTGTCCTTGTTGTTGACCTTGCTGAGCGTCACTCCAATGTACATGGCGGCCGTCTGTAGATTTTCTTCTTCTTTGTGAAGATGTGCCTTGTTCTTCTGCATCTGAATAAAACTCTACATCAGAGAGTTGTGTACTTTGTAAGAATGCTTCGAAGTCCTGGGGATCCATTCCTTCAGCATCTCCAATTGTAGCAAATTCAAATTCACATGGAGCAGGAGGAGTTGAAGGGGTAGCTTGTGTCGTAGTTTCAGATCCAGACCTGGGTATCCTAATGGTAAAGGGAGGTACAGTGGTCTCCCCTCGTGGCGATACTTCAGGAGTAGTCAGAACTTCCCTTGTCTGGACACAAGGGATCGCACCCCTCATGCGCTTGGATTGATGTGTGGACGTCTTGAGCTTCTTAAACATTTGTAATTGTGCCCAAGTTAAGGCACGTTCAATGGGAACATCGTACGCTAGGCACCGGTAAATAATGCGTGTGATTGCACAGCAACCGTTCACCACTAATTTCCTGGAAGACCTTTTATTTGCTTCATACAATTGATCTATAATCCATACCGGCAGCTTAATTGGTAACGCACCTGCCTCCGCTAAGTAGAGAGCGAACCAGATTCTTTTGTGTGGTTGTGTGATGCGGTCTTGGTCGGGGAAAGCAAAATGTTGCATGCACATACGGAGAGGGATGGACACGTTTGGTGTGAGTGCTGCCATGTCTTTAAGCTTCAATAGTTTCCTATCCTTCATGTTAGTAGGAACGAGAGCATCCTTCTCAGAAGGTACATGTGTGCCGTGCATATTCAAAGCAGCGCTCACCAACTCCACAGTAAGTTCAAACCTCTTTAATTCATTGTTGCCCAGCAAGGAAGGAAGAACAAATGATCCTGGTTTGTCCTTTTCTTCATTAGCTTGTAATGTGGAGACCAAATAATAGCATCGGAGGAGATCCGGTTTAGGTAGTGGTGCTTCAAAGTATTCTGCTAGCCCTGCACGTTGCCATATGGTCTGGAGATCCTCGGTGTTCTGTAGAGTCTCAAACTCCTTGGAGAAAAATTGGAATTGAACCCATGATCTGTCATACTCGCACTTAGACTCCCATATATACTTGGCCTTTCCTAATGGACCTGGCATGCCATTGAACCAATGAGAATTGGCATGGACTCTTTCTGTGATCCCTGTGGGTGGATCCGGTACCGGTATCTGCTGAAGGTGTTGCAGCTCCACAGGTCGTTCAGTTGGTGGCACATCCACAGGTAGACTATCCACATCGATTCCTGCAGTAAGTATTCCTACTTGTGAGCTCGGACCTGTCGCTTCTGCCATGTTACTTCTTGCCTCCTGATTCTCTAAGAATATAGAAACATGTGTTAACATTGTAAAGGACAAGTTAGAACCTTTTTTGTCCCCATTACAACATTATCATGAGGTTCGGGAGAGATTAGTAGGTTAATAAGTGCTCGGTGCTTGTGTGTGTAGTTAGGAATTGGTTGGACCTAAGAACTAAGTGGAATGATGTAGTGTGAGAGTGACGTAGTTAGTAGGTGGGCATGGATTTACAACTGGGGTCCGGGGGTTTATTACAAGTTTTAGGTTGCCAAATGCAGTGGATGGGCTTTGATCTTGATTTTGTGGAGACTCTGAAGAGTTTGATAGGGGTATCTGCTTGAAGATGAGGCTTTTTAGGGACCCATTTACAAGTGATTCTACTAGTGCTCATGGAAGAATATGTGTCCGTGCGTGATGTATAAGACTGGGCCTCAGATGTTTGAGTGAGTGAAACATTTTGTACCGGTTGCGGCCTTGGTGTAGCTATTTGAGCCCGCAAGCAAGCCTTAGGCACCCAGATTTGTCATGATTGTGGGCTGGCCTTCATTGACTTCTTGGGTACCCAAATAGACTTCACCTTCGCAGAAGAATTAATGAAGGACTTCTCATTAGTGTCATGTTGTTGACTACTAATAAGAGGTTTTGGCTGTGGGGTCGGCCTGGTCTGAACAGGGTATTCGCCTTTTCGCCTCCATACTTGCTTCCATGGCTGAAACAATCTGCTTTGCTCCTTTTTTTGGCATTTAGTATCGGTAGTGTTCTGCTTCTTCTGTATTTGATCTGCCGTGGGTTGTTGCAACCTTTTGGTCTTTGGAAAAGAAGGGAGTTCCGTCCTCTCCCTGGCTCCGTTGTTGAGATTAGCCTCTTTTTGCATCATACAGTTTTGGACAAAAATAGCATTGTCAACTTCATGTGCGCCCCTGGAAGGACCACGAGTTTGTGCCTTGCCTAATTCCTTGAGTGCCTCATTTTCCAATTCAACTGTAATTCGGCTATGATCTACCCATACCTGAAGAAATCCACTTCTTAGGTTGAGGTTGACTGCATGATCATAGATCCAGTCCTGACCCAAGACAAGAGGCTCAGTGAGGTCCTCATCTTGACACACTAGTACTTTGACTGTCATCACTTCGTCTTGAATGGAGATGGGAAGATCCACCTCGCCCATGCAAGGAGTTTCCACACCTCCCAATCCTATGAGATATGCTTCTATAGGATCGACAGTTAATTTCAATTCTTGACAGTAAGACAACTTGACAGCACTAGTGGATGCACCTGAGTCAATCAAAGCTCTTACAATCTTTGCACCCTTTCCTTGTCCTACTCCTAGGGTTACAAAAGGCCGTCGGTCGATTATTCTATGGGAATGCCCACCTGATGTCTCGCACATGTCCATAGGATAGCCTACAGATTCTTGAGTGTCAAGCATAGGCGGGTCTCTGCCTTGTCTCCTCAATTTCATTCGTCGGATGCGTTCTAAAGCTTCTGCCTGTGCTTCTCTTCTAATTCGTTTCTCTTCTTCTTTACGTTTCTTGGCAGTGTTGAGTCGATTTAGCATCTCTTCAGTAAGGGGTTCCTGATATAACTTGACTCTGCATCCACTTATGTAACTTGGTAGAATATCGCCCTCTAAAGTGGCTAGTTGAACTGCGCCACTTGCGGAGATTCTATTGATAATCATTGGCCCGTAACCTCTTTTCTCTAATTTCCGTGCATGCTGCTTCAATGTGTAGACTAGGACTAGGTCGCCTGCTTTCAAGCCTTTATCCTTCACATGTGTATCAAAATATGCCTTTTGCCTCTTCTTCGCTGCATAGATTCCTGCTGCAGCTCTCAATCGTGTTTCGCCTAGACGTTCAAGATCAAAGATTCGAGAGGAGAGTTCATGGCCTGTCCAGTCATGCTCTTGTGCTACCTTCAATGTAGGTATCAAAAAGTCCAGGGGTAGCACAGCATTTTGGCCAAATACCATCTGAAAGGGGGTGGCTTGGAGTACCGTTTTATAGGCAACCCGGTATGCCCAAACAGCATGGTGTAGCTGTTTGTCCCAATCAGAGCGTTTATTGTTCACTAGTTTAGTCAGCACATTGCATAAGATCTTATTAGTGCTCTCAGCCTGGCCATTAGCTTGTGGATGATAGGGGGCTGATTTCTTATGTATCACCAAGAATTCTTGGAGAAGGTTTTCTATGACTTCATTCAAGAAGTGTGTGCCTCTATCACTCACCAACTCTATTGGCAATCCGTATCTCGTGAATACATTTTCAAATAAGAACTTTGCTATTGTTTGAGCATCATTTTTTGTAGTAGCTTTCGCTTCTACCCACTTGGTTAGATAGTCTGTGGCCACGATGATATATTCAGCATGTGAACCCTTAGCTGGGGGATTAATAGGACCAAAATAGTCTATTCCCCATTTAGAGAACGCGCGTCCGCCCATCATAGGCTTCAGTGGCATCTCATCCTTGCGTATAGGGTACTGAGTTCTCTGACACACACCGTTTCACATAGGTATGTGCATCCATGTGAAGGGTTGGCCACCAAAAGCCTGCAAATAGTATTGCCTTGATTACCCGATCTGGTCCAAAGTGTCCCCCTGCTACACCTTGGTGAGCAGTATCCAAGATTTCGAGATATTCACTCTCATGGACACATAGTCTCAGGTAACCATCTTTACCACGCTTGTATAGATTGTCACCAATGAGTGAATAATCCTGGGCTTCTTGTTCTAAACTCCTTTGCCTAGCCAGAGTCATGTCTGGAGGGAATGTTCTCGTCCTTAAGAAGGATACTAGAGGTTCACTCCAATCTGGAACTATGGACACTTGATAAAGAGTGGCATGTTCCACAGGTGGTTTAGTGCAGCAGATTGGACATTCCTTGCACAACTTTTGGACATCAGCCTCCATAGTCGGCCAATGCACTCCGAGTCTCCTTAGTGTCTGTAAGGTTCGTTGCTTTGAGTAGTGTTGCTCTAACACACCTACATGTGCTAATTGCAACCATTTAGCGTACTCATCCTCTTCCACACAACAAGCCAAGATCCCTTGATCTGTGTGCTTGTACATACTTCCTGCCATGATGTGATACTTTTGGGCTTTTACTACCTCTCTATCCTGTGTGTTTATTACTGGGTGGTTAGGTCCGTATGTCAACACTAGTACCAATGGCTTAGCCCACTGCGGCACCACTTCCAAATTAAACAAGTAAGCATCAGGAAGGTCATCTGACACTCCTTGTGGGGCTTCTCCCGATGTGAGCCTAGAAAGGTGATCTGCTCTCAAATGAGTCTTCCCTTTCCTTACCACAACCTCAAAATCATATTCCATTAGCAAGAGAAACCATCTTACTAATCTTCCTGTATTGCATGGCTTGTTTACGAGGTATAGCAATGCCTGATGATCAGTAAAAAATTTAAACTTATTTGCAAGCAAATAGTGTCTAAATTTCTTAACTGCATATACCATGCCTAAGCCTTCTCTCTCAGTAGTGGTATAATTTCGTTCAGCTGCATTCAATTGTCTACTAGCATAGGCAATTGGAAGATCCATATTACCTTCACCAGTAGGTTGTGCAAGCACACATCCAATGGCATAATTGGATGCATCCACATGAACACGGAAAGGCTTATTCCAATCCGGTGTGGTTAAGATTGGTGCTGAACATAATCGCCGTTTAAGCTCATTGAAGGAATTCTCACATTCCTCAGTCCACTCAAAGTTTGTCAGAAGTCCGTACAGAGGCTTTGCAATGATGGCATACATGTGTATAAATCGTCGGTAATAACCACAATGCCCCATGAAAGCTTGTACTTCCTTGACATTCTTTGGCCTAGGTAATTCGGCTATAGCTCTTACTTTCTCTTCATCCGTAGATATGCCATTCTTTGACACTATGTGTCCTAGAATTTTGCCTTGCCTGACCATAAAAACACATTTTTCTGGGTTTAGGCAGAATTGATATTCTCTACATTTGTCAAAGATTTGTCTGAGTTCAGGAATATGGGTTTGTCTAATGTTGGAATGAGCACAAAGATCATCAACATAGACTTCTAAGTTCTTCCTCAGGAACTCCTTAAATACATGGCACATCAGCCTTTGGAAGGTTGCGGGAGCATTGGTCAGCCCAAATGGCATTACCCTAAAAGCGAATATACCCCACTCTGTGGCAAAAGCCGTTCTATGCTGATCTTCTGGTGCAATGGCCACTTGATTGTAGCCAGAGAACCCATCTAGGAAGCTGTACACTTCCTTGTCTGCCACCCTTTCTAATAGATGCTCAGTGATAGGAAGCGGGTAATTATCCCTGATCGTGGCTGCGTTAACCTTCTTCAAGTTAATGCATACTCGTAATTTGCCGTTCTTCTTGGGCACCACCACAATGGGGGATACCCATTCAGTGTGCTCAATTTCATAGATAAATCCAGCTTCAATCAAGCGGTCTATCTCTTCTTTGATCTTGGCAGCATAGTTGTCATTGTATGTGTATGGCTTTTGTTTTGAGGGTCTGGCCTCTGTAGTCATGGGAATCGTATGTGAGCATATGTCCGGGTCCACTCCTTTCAAATCCTTGTAACTCCAAGCAAATACATCTCTGTATTCTCTTAGCAAGGCTATCAGCTCATGCTCTTCTTCCTCAGTGAGGTCATGTCCTATGTAAGTGCACCTCTCTTCTCCTTCTTCTATGGCTACCACTATTTTCTTGGTGGTTTCTTTGTTATCATAGGCCTCTCCCGATTGCGCCTCTCGTTTAGGCATTCTAATCATGACTCTCCTGTCATCTATCTCATACTTCTTAAAATTTTTCGGGACCTCAAACAAGGATTCTTCCTCTTCTGGTGTGACTTCTCTCTTCTTTCTTTCCTTTCCTTCTTCCTTAGGGGTTACATGTGTGGCTAGCCTTACATCCTTTGTAAGCTCTCCGTGCTTCTGGGGTTGAAATTCTACTTCATAGAAGTATTCTTCATCTGATGCAAAAGGTGAGTCCATAATGATAGATTCTAGATCGGAGTCACTCGCATCCTCAAATGCATCAGGGCTAGGTTCACATTCTTCTAAAACTGCCTCTCCCATGATCGGTTCTATGGAGAAAACTGAAATGTCATAGCCATCCTCATCACAGTGAGGTGTCCATTGTTCTTCATTGATGGCTACATCCATGGTTGCTAGAATTTCTGCCCAGCCATGAGGTCCGAATTCTTCGTCTGGAAAAACTACAGGTGCATAGGCTGGGTCTTGGATTGATCTATGGGTTTCTTTTGCACCTATCTCCCTGGCTTTTTCTCTCTTCTCTTCTTCTACTGCTACCTTACACATCCATAAGTGAGTGTCTTCATGCATCCATGAGGATCCTGATCCTAGGGAATGCACCGATTCCGTACCATCTTTGGCTCTATGGATGGGGTTCCATTGGATAGGAGGGACATCTCTATGAGAGTAATCCTTGAGATTGACTTTGGTTGTAACACCTAAGTGCTGCAAATACAAGGAATTGGTTCCCCAATCCTGCACCACTTGCAACTGCCGCATAAATGGTCTTCCCAAAATCATCTCATAGGCTTGATTTTTGCTAAAGTCACAGATAGCAAATGTGTGCTCAAACTCTACACCACAAGTAGTGAGAGTTATCCCCTCGAGTAGTCCTAAGGGTCTTTCTATGTGCCCGTCAGCCATCTGCAATTTCATTCTCGTTGGCCTGAGAGCTGGCTTGCCCCATCATTTCCATAAGGAAGTGGTAACAATTGCAACTCCTGCACCTGAGTTCAAGATGGCCTTGGTTGTGTATCCCTGATGAGTGATGGGGAGATATGTGTTTCCCTCTTCGCCCTCACTCATGTCTCCTATCTTGTCTAAGGGTATTTCTGGCACTGTTCTCTGGGATCCTACCTGGGAATGTGGTTTTGCTACTTCGGGCACTTGATTGGCTACATGTTTCCACACTTCTGGTCTAACCTTGAGTAGCTCTTCCAAAGTGAGATTGCACTGCACTTTGGTGTTCTTCACTACCTCTGTGTTCCTAGGTATGACTGAATCTTCATTTCTTACCATGACTGTAGGTGCTCTCATACAAGTGGACTTTGCTTCCCATGGGCCTGTGAAATGGGGTAGTTCTTGTAAAGAATTAGACTCGAAGTCTAATCTTTCTTGAGATTGGGCACTCTCCTACTCTCCATAAATGGAAGGAAGGTCTTGTGGGAATTGATCGTGTGTGTCATCCACAAGTTCAATGGGAGGAGGAACTTCACTCTCTTTAGCCCATTTCTCTTCTTGAATCTCTCGCAAGAATTCTGGTGTGTATTGATTCATAGAAGAAGAGGTGTCTGGTTCAGTGGAGTTGGGCACATAAGCTTCAGGCACATAGGCTTTCTGGGTAGGAAGACCTGCTCTTTCACTAGCCTTGTCATGGTGTTGAGGGGCGGGTTCCTTTTGTGATTGTGCAATTAGATTCTCTATTCTTTCTAGGGAGGGGGGGTTGTCTGGTTCAGTGGAATTGGGCACATAAGCTTTCGGTGGGGGATGGGTCATGTTTTTGCTTGCTTTATCTCTTTCTTGATTTTTTTCTTCCTTGGCAGATCTTGCAATTATGCCCTCTAACTTCTCTAGAAGTCCATCCAAGTGTAATTGCGTCTTGATTGAGCCCGAGTAATTGAAAAGGCGACTGGCTTCAAACATAGTCTGAGCCAATGCGACCATTTTCGCGCAAAGCTTGGTTCTTTCTATCTCTAGGTCAGCTCTAGGGTAGCACTTGTCATGATCCGTTACACTTGGCCCTTCTTGGATTCTGGCCTGATATGCTTTAAGCATCATGACTATGTCTTCAGGAGTGGGATCAGCTAATACTGATCCTACTCGGGGTGGTGGTGGGTTACGTGGGGTGTATTAGAGGGTGGAGGGATGGAGGGTGATGGGGATTGTAGCGGTGGGAATGTGTGAGAGTGCGGTTGAGATGTGATCTCTATGATTTTGGCCTTGGTTTCTCGTAGACTTTCCTCAAGTTCACTCATCTTCTTTGCCCATTGCCTTTTCATACGTTCACGGCTATCTCTCCAAGCTCTTGTTCTCTTCTTATTTTGGCTCTCAGTATCGCTAGCGTCTGGGCTCTTTTCCTGGCTTACCCCTTGGTTTTGCTGCAATGCTTGAGCTCTAGTGATTACCTGCACTGGTGCAGTGGAAGTGACACTTCCTGTGGAATTGACCACTAACCCAATAACATTAATCGGAGTGATTTTTGGCATATTGCTGGGATTCTTGGGACAATCTCGTAAGAGATGTTCCTTTCCGCACTCCTGGCAAAAGCCTTGGATCGTCACTGATTGGGGTTGTATAGGTGCAGGCATGGGGCAATCACGTATGAGGTGATCACCTTGGCATCTGAAGCAAGGTCCTCTAGGAAAAGGGGGTCGTATCTGCCTAGGTTGAGGTCTAGAGTTGGGGTTTGTGTACATGACATTAGCATATTCAGGCTCCCAAATAGGTTCACTCGGTTCCTCACTGTAGTAAGACTCACCATGTTCAGGAGACTGCATGTAGTAAGCCTGGGGACTATCAACATGTGTAGAATCAAAGCTATGGTCACTGGGATCACTTTCTGAGATTAATGGTGTTACTGGGACTATCGCTCTATTCAGGTTTTCTTCTGCAGCAGCATACTTGACCGGAATCACATTAGTAGGAGTAGGTGGTTGCTGTGCTAGCACTGGCTGGGGTCTCAGTTGGGCCTGATATTGCGGTTGGTAATTTTGCTGAGGCCTAATATACTGTTGTGGTGAATATTGACTCTGGTATCTGCCTTGTTGAGGGTATGGCTGAGGGTAGGTTTGCCTAACTACTTGCTTATTGTATGGGCAGTCCTGTGCTGAGTGATTTGTGTACCTTCGCTCTATGGTGCAATATTGGCTGCTAGGGTTCACTTGGGGTTGAGCCGTGATGGGACATGCATTTGCCATATGGTCACCACCGCAAGTATAGCACCTCTTTACTGGGGCAAATCTAGGAATTTATTTACTAGAGACGCCTAGTTTTTGAGCTACTTTTTCCGCAAGTTCCTCAATTGATGTGGACTGTGAGGAAGAGAGGCTAGAGGTACTATCTGAATCTTTGTAGATTTTGGATAGCTCTAACTCCTCCCCTAGGTTATCCTCAATATCGATGCACATGCGTACACATTCTTCTATAGTCCGAGGGTCCTTCAAGTACACATATGATCTCAATTTGGTACTTAGCAATCCATCCAAGAATAAAGCCACTTGCTTAGCGGCTGTGGGTAACTCAAGACCAGGACATCGCTCAAGATATTGCCTAAATCTTCTTCCTGCAAGTCTCACAGTCTCTTGCGGGGTCTGCTTGAAACTGTATATCAATGAGGAAGTATTATGCCTTATGCCACTTTTAGAGAATTCGATAATGAATGCCTCTAAAAGTTGATCTATGCTTCTAAACTGCCTCTCGTTTAGTGGCTGAAACCATGTCAGGGCGGTGTTCCTAAGGGTTAAACCAAAGGCATTGTACTGTGTGAACAGGTCTTCAACTTGTTCAGCTCTCAAGACTTGCTTAAACTCGGCTACATGATCGTAGGGGTCTCCAGTGCCATCGAAGTAGTTTTTCATGGACTTAACTAGCTGGGTCGGTCTCAAGGTCCTCGTGTGCTCTCTTGGTCTTGGCAAAGGGAAATCATCGGCATTTCTTCGGTTCCCTGGGGCTCTATGTCCCTCAGGTTCCCCTCTATTCGTGTCCATTCTCGTTCTTTCTCTTCCCCAAGAGTTGGCAAAGCTTACCTCAGGTCTCTCTCGACTCCTTTCTCTTTGAGTCCCCTGAGCTTGAGATGTTCCAGCTTCTTGGCGACCAAAGGACACATTCGATCTTGGTTGGGGGAAGATGAATTCTCCTTTCCAAGTGTAAGCATGCCTATCATTTTCTGTAACCCCAAAGATCCTCTCTGAAGAGTGATCTAAGTAGGTCACTCTTCCTGGAATATCAGGATCTTTGAACTCATATATCATGATTGTTCCTACCTCACTCGGTTGACTAGGTCTATATCTCCAAAAGGCTTCATCCGTCTCTCGGTTCAAGAGGAGATCTATGCTCTTATTATCTTGGGGAATCCACTCTGGTGTGATAATCCTCGTGAGAACAGATTTGCCTCGGGGGGTTCTAGGTTCTTCGCCCATGTTTCCTTGCTCTAGGTCAACTAAGTCCGTTTCCGGGACCACATTCCCAAATTCATCTGTCCTATCGGGATGACTGGTGACTACATATATTGTCCCTTCCTTGTCCAAGTATGCTCCATTTTCAAACTTGACAGCTGGGCGCTCTAGTCCAATGGATTGGTCAGGGTTTTTAATCTGGACCACCGCTCTTCCTAGGCCGTCCTCATAGATGCTAGCACCTAATCGGTTGGTCCTAAGGTACTCGAGTTGCATCTTGTAAGGGCCTTCCACCCTATGTAAATATGGCACCCCAGAACTTCCTGTAGGTCTCTCCATACCGTGGGACATCTCAGACTCGCTAGTCTCAGAACTAGGGTAATACGAATGATGGCTCAGCTGTTGGGCCCAAGACCTCGCAGTATGATTGACACTAGCCTCTGAAGATCTAAGACTTTGTTTGTCTCTCCCTAGGTGTCTACCTGACCTAAGGTTCATATGCCCTTTGTACGTTGCTGATTCTTTGGTACCAGTCACTTGTTCCTTTTAAGTTCCTTTGGATGTGTTTTCTTGTTTTTAGTTAAGCATCATGAGGAGCACTTTCGTGGGTCGTACTTGATGTTCTGCGTCCGCTTAGTTTAAGTTCTTTTCCTTTAAGTTATCCCTTGACTACAATTTTGCCTACCCTTGCACTTGAGAAATTAAGGGCTCTCCAAACTTGAGTGTTCCTATCGTACCCCTAGTCAATCAGAACAACTACTCGCACTTAGCCTATGCTAAGAATAGACTGAGGGGGTTAAGTGATGTTCCAACCTCAAGTCGCTCCTCCTGGCGATGCTGGTCTACCCAGGAAGCACGTTCCCGAGCTTGTTCTCCTTGGCACTTACTTTGCTTTCTCCAAGAGCTCTCAATGATCCTGTAAGAATCCCAAGTTTAGCTTCAAGTTGATCCTTCAATTGACAGACAATTTATTTCAGACACTTTTTTAATGACCCTTGTTCCCCCTTTTGTATTGCTAAAAATTTCCTCTAGAGCTCCCTTGGTGTTCCTACCCCTCAGTGTGTCAACTTCCAAATATCCTATCTGAAAATCAACGCATTATTCTTATAAAAAACAGTTGAGGGCGTGTAGGATATGCCACGAGCCCTAGAGCTCTAGAGCTCAAAAAATGGATTTCGTATGAAAAAGGTATAACCATTCAGGGTTTAGGGGGTTAAACAGACAAACAGAACCTTTCAGGAGTTTTAATGCATTTTTCTAAGGCCTTTGCAAGTGTGTGAGCATTTGAGAGTGCAAATATGCCCAAAATTTAGCCTAAATTTCCAAAAAATTTACCCCTTAATTTTTGCCGAAAATGTCTGTCTATCGCGATAGACGGTGTCTGTCGCGATAGAGTGGTCTGTCGCGATAGACGGTGTCTGTCGCGATAGACGGTGTCTGTCGCGATAGAGTGATCTGTCGCGATAGATGGTGTCTGTCGCGATAGAGTGGTCTGTCGTGATAGCCGGTGTCTGTCGCGATAGAGTGATCTGTCGCGATAGACGGTGTCTGTCGCGATAGAGTGGTCTGTCGCGATAGACGGTGTCTGTCGCGATAGACGGTGTCTGTCGCGATAGAGTGGTCTGTCGCGATAGACGGTGTCTGTCGCGATAGAGTGGTCTGTCGCGATAGACGGTGTCTGTCGCGATAGAGTGGTCTGTCGCGATAGACGGTGTCTGTCGTGATAGACGGTGTCTGTCGCGATAGACGGTGTCTGTCGCGATAGAGTGGTCTGTCGCGATAGACGCTATCTGTCGTCTGTCGTGATTTGGTCTGTCGCGATAGATGGTGTCTGTCACGATAGACTGGATCTGTCATAGAATTTTGGTCTGTCGCGATAGACAGGTGTCTGTCGCGATAGACGGGGTCTATCGTGGGTCTCTGTCTGTCCCGATAGACGGTGTCTGTCACGATAGACGGTGTCTGTCACGATAGACGGTGTCTGTCGCGATAGACTGAAAAAACGCAAATTTTTGAGAAGCTTCTAGTAATTTGGAGTGCTCTAATGGTGTAGGTTACCGTGCCAAACACGCATTCACAAAATATTAAGTTTTTCTGTCTGTCGCGACAGACAGAGGTCGTCATCCCGGGACCTGTGTAGAGTCTGTCGTACCTGCGCACACTGCTGGAGAAGGTGGTACAGCTAGTTCCTGCAACAAAAGCTCAAAAACACACCAAAAACAGATAGCATGCAAGCTCTCTCTCGCTCTCTCTCACAATGAAATGAGGGAAATGAGGTGGGGAGTGTAATATGACCAAAAAACTGAAATTTTTTGTGGAGATGGAGATGGAGGTGGGAGATGGTGGGGATGATGATGGTGATGATGGTGATGCGAAAGTAAGGAAAAAATGAGGAAAAATAAAGAGAAGGAAGGATATTACCTATAACTCCAATGTCTCAACTCGACGTCTTACCATCACACGCTCATCCTCGAAGCTCTCTCCCCGGCAACGGCGCCAAATTTGGTGTCACTCTAGCACAATGGTGAGTACCAACGTGAGAAGATTCACCTCATAATTGTCAATCCGTGGAGACGTGAGGACTAGTATGAAGACTATGAGCAAGTGATGGCACAAGTGTGTGAGTGAGAAGCACACAAGCATGCACACACATACACACACACGCGCACACAAGGCAAGAACAAGGAGAGGAACAATGGAGTTCTTGGCATTAGTCAAAAAGTCTCTTACATAAGCTCAATTCACAAACAATCTAACCTCAAAAATGAGCTCTCTAGCTCTTTTTATAGTTTTCTAACTAGCTTTGGTCTTGTCCAGACCTAGTGTCCGGCCTAGTTAAAAATTAGGTTCTAGAGCCTATTTGAGGGCTCAAACAGAGTCTAAAAATTATGAAAATTGATATGTAGCTAGTTCTAATACTCCTCAAGCTCAAGGACTCCTCGACTTGCACAAAATGGAGTCTATTCTACCAAAAACGGAATTTACAATGTTTGTGTAGTGATTAAAATCACTTGAGTTGTAAATGGTCCATGGAAAAAATGATTGGGCCTTGTTGCCGTATTGTGCATGACTCCTCCGTTGCGCTAGTATGCTCTTCATCTGACTTGTATGCCAACAGCCTGATTTTTGGCACATATCCATGTGATATTTTGGGGCTTTTGAGTTGACATCTAGGCCTAGTCGCCTTAACTTATTTCGTCTTATGCGCTCTCTAGCCTCTGCTTGTGCTTCTTCTCTCACCCTTAACTCCTCTTCTTTTCGCTTCTTAGCAGTGTTGAGTCTCGTAAGCATATCCTTGTAAGAGGTTCTTGGTATAACTTGACTCTACATCCACTAATATAGTTGGGCAAGATATCACCTTCTAAAGTAGCCAATTGAACTGCACCGCTAGTGGAAATTCTATTAATGATCATGGGTCCATATCCTCGTTTTTCCAACTTACGGGCATGTTGTTTTAGTGTGTAAACCAACACTAGATCTCCCTCTTTCAATCCTTTATCTTTGATGTGTGCATCAAAGTATGCCTTTTGTCTTTTCTTTGCAGCATAGATGCATGCCGCCACTCGTAGCCTCGTCTCACCTAAGCATTCTAGATCAAAGATCCTGGAGGACAACTCATGTCCATTCCACTCATGCTCTTGTGCTACCTTTAAGGCTGGGATGAGGAAGTCCAATGGTAGAACAACATTCTGCCCGAAGACCATCTGAAATGGGGTGGTGTTGAGTACCATTTTGTAGGCAACTCAATAAGCCCAAACAGCATGATGAAGTTGTTTGTCCCAATCAGAGCGTTTATTATTTACCAGTTTTGTCAATACGTTACAGAGGATCTTATTGGTGCTCTCAGCTTGTCCATTAGCTTGTGGGTGATAAGGGGCAGACTTCTTATGTATCACCAAGAATTCTTGGAGAAGATTTTCAATGACCTCATTCAAAAAGTGTGTGCCTCTATCGCTCACTAACTCTATTGGTAGCCCATATCTCGTGAACACATTCTCGAATAAGAACTTAGTCGTAGTCTGACCATCATTCTTTGTTGTGGCTTTCACTTCTACCCACTTTGTAAGGTAATCTATGGCTAAAATAATATACTCTGCATGGGAGTTTCTAGCTGGGGGGTTAATAGGACCTATGAAGTTTATGCCCCACTTCGAAAATGCACGCCCTCCCTATGAAATGAGAGAATCGCAATTGTGTGAAATCAGAGAATCGCGATTGTGTGAAATTAGAGAATCGCGATTGTGTGACATCAGAGAATCGCGATTGTGTACCTTGAGAATCGTGTTTTCACAAAATCGTGTTTTTGGCTGAAAATCGTGATTTTTGAGAATCGCGATTTTGGGCAGAGAATCGTGATTTTTGAGAATCGTGATTTTGGGTAGAGAATCGTGTTTTTGAGAATCGTGATTTTGAGTAGAGAATCGTGTTTTCACAGAATCGTGGTTCACAGAATCGTGTTTTCACAAAATCATGTTTTCACAAAATCGTGTTTTCATAGAATCATGTTTTCACAAAATCGTGTTTTCATAGAATCGTGTGTAAGAGAATCGTGTTCTAGAGAATCGTGATTTTGTACCTTGGATGAAAATCGTGTTTCTGAAAATCGCAATTGCCAACAGAGAATCGTGTTTTTTTTTTTTTTTTTTTGAAGATCACGATTTTGTCTCAGAGAATCATGAAATTTAGAGAATCGCGATTTTGAGCACAACCACAAAATCGTGTTTTCTCAGAATCGTGTTTTTGACATGAAAATCACGATTGCCAACAGAAAATCGTGTTTTAGAGAATCGTGTCTTAGAGAATCGTGTTCTAGAGAATCGCGATTTTGTCTCAGAGAATCGTGGTTTCCAAAAATTTGGAGGATTGCGATTTTGAGCACAACCACAGAATCGTGTTTTCTCAGAATTGTGTTTTTGGCTGACAATCGTGATTTGTGAGAATCGCAATTTTGAGCACAACCACAGAATCGCGATTCTGAGAACAGAATCGTGTTCTTTTCAAAAGGCTTTTAGGCGGGAAACAAAGAATCATGATTTTCAAAAAAAAATTGAATTTTCACAGAATCGTGATTTTCATCACAGAATCATGTTTTTTGGTGGGAACTTCAAATTGCTGAGCACCGAGCAATGGCGAGCTCCGTATGTGCAGAAAATCATAAAAAAAACACAGCGCTTGCACTTCCTAACTCCTCCTCGCACAATAATGCATGAAAGATGGTATGAAAATGATGAAAATGCACTAAAAAACAAGAAATTTCTATGAAGAAGAAGATGGAAGAAGATAGAGATGGTGATGATGATGAAGATGAAGAAGAAAAATCAGAAAATTAACAAAAATGATAGTTTTTTTACCTTCCAATGTCGCAAATCTACGATCTTACCATCACAACGCTCGTGCTCAAAGCTCTCTCCCCGGCAACGGCGCCAAAATTTGGTGTAGCTCAAGCGTAAGCACCACCTCCTTTACTTGTCAATCCGCGGAGACGTGAGGACCGGTATGAAGACCACGAGCAAGTGAAGGCACAAGTGTGTGAGTGAAAGCACACCAACATGCACACACATACACACACACGCACACAAGGCAAGATCAAAGAGAGGAACAATGGAAAGCTTTGATTGCAAAAGAGTTCTCTTACAAAAGCTCTATTCTCTAACAAGCTAACCCCAAAAATGAGCTCTCTAGCTCTTTTTATAGTTTTTTGAGTAGTTTTGGCCCTGTTCAGACCTAGTGTCCGGCCTAGTTAAAAATTAGGTTCCAGGGCTTATTCGAGGGCTCAAACGAAGTCTAAAAATTATGAAAATTGGTACGATGGTACTTCTAATACTCATCAAGTTTGAGGACTCCTCGGCTTGAACAAAATGGAGTTATAAAGATAGAAAATGGTATTTACAATGGTTTTTAGTGATGAAAATCACTATTTTTGTAGGGGATTCTTCTGAAAATTTTACATACACTTCTTAGATCTCCCTACTTGCTCTCTCTTCTTCTATGTCCACTTCTTTGATATGCCTCCATGTTTTATGCTTGACCTTGAGTTCCAACATTCTTCTGAAAATTTGACATACACTTCTTAGAGCTCCCTACTTGCTCTCTCTTCTTCTATGTCCACTTCTTTGATATGCCTCCATGTTTTATGCTTGACCTTGAGTTCCAACAGTATGTTATGCATATATGTATGTGTATGTGTGTATGTGTGTATGTGTGTATGTGTGTATGTGTGTATGTGTGTATGTGTGTATGTGTGTATGTGTGTATGTGTGTATGTGTGTATATATGTGTATGTATGTATGTATGTATGTATGTATGTGTATGTATGTATGAATGTGTATATATGTATGTATATGTATGTATGCATGTGTAGCTGTGTATATTCGATTTCGTTTTTAATTTTTTTTTTGTATATTGTAGTTTGCAGACTTTCATATCTAGACCACTGAATCATTTGGTTGTCTACCATTTTATAGTCAATCTATTACCTGCCTTGCTAACTAAGACTTACATATTTGTTTACAAGGATTAAGTATCAGCTAACTATGGAGGTATTAGGTTGTTTGAAAATAAGACAAGCAAATTTCTCTCGCTAATTTTGAAAAATGGATGAATAATTCTAAAGTATGGGCGCACATGAGGTGTTCATTCAATGCAAGTTCTTGTTCTTATGGTAGCTAAGGTAAAAACAAAAACCTGCATTGAATGAACACTTTGTGTCCACCCATCCTTTAAAATTATTCTTCCATCCTTCAAATTCTTCAAGGTAAATTTACTTCTCCTATTTTTCAAATGACTTAATACCTCCATAGCTAACTCATACTTAATATTTGTATGCAAAGTTCAGAAAAGAGTTAGCAGCATAGGTATTAGGTCAACTATAATAGGAGAAGCAGATGTATTAGGAAGATTCTAAAGGTTGGGCAGACAATTCCAAAGGCTAGATGGACAAAATATCTTCATTTGATACGGGCATGTATAATTTGACTTTACTCTCATAACATGTGTATATTTATGTTTATGTGTATATATATGGGTATGTATGTATGTGTATGTATGCATGTGTAGTTATGTATATTTGATTTCATTTCTAATTTTCTTTTTGTTTATGTGGTTTGTAGACTTTCATATAAATATCTAGACCACTGAATCATCTGGTTGTCTCCCATTTTATAACATGTGTATGTGTGTATATGTGTGTATGTGTGTATGCATTCATGTATAATTGTGTGTATGTCTACATATGCATGTATTTATATGTATATATTTATGCATGTATATATATAAATAGATAGAAAATTGAAAATTATACCTTAATAGTGCCAAAACAGATACATTACTCCATCCAAAACGATTTTGAAGATTGAGAATGTTAGAGTATGATCAATGTCTACCCCTCATGATTGTATGCACATTTTGTAAGGCCCCCTTTATGAGGAGAAGCCAAGCGTGCATTACCCAATTGATGGGAATCCCAACTTGAATGTTGGATGAAGGTCATATTGGACCATGTAAGATATTATAAGGAAAGGGAGTTACCAGGGTCCCCAATTGTGGGGTCCGGGGCAGCGGTGAGCAGCCCCGGCTGGGGGGTCCAAGGGGGCCAGCGGGCCCCCTGGCTGGGGGGTCCCAGGGGGCCAGCGGGCCCCCTGGTGGGGGTCCGGGGGCAGCGCCCCCGGCGCGACGGTAAAGGGAATATTCCATGGAATATTCCCTGTCGGAGTCAGAAATCATTTATATTTGTTAGGTCGGTTCAACCAGTCTAAGCCGTGTATGGCAATTACGCGGGCGGTGGCCGCCCACGCCCTACCGCCCATGTATAGCCGTCCATGGCAGGCCACCCATGATCCTATATATACATGACTTCTGCACTACCTAAGACATTGAGTTGAGCCAGCATACCTCTACCTTGTATCTCCCTATCTAGAGTTGTCTAGATCACCATTTAAGCTCTACCTTGAGAGCGCACGGGTGGACAACGCCATCATCTTTGTACTTGCTGCTAGTAGAAAATTGTTGAGATTCTCCTATATCTGTTATCTTCTCTGCTATTGCTCCTGTGTTATATTGCGTAACTATTGTCTTACATGGTATCAGAGCTGTAAGGTTCGAATAGCTTGAGAAGTATCATTATTTTAGCCTACTAGCAGACTAGAATATCAGTAGATTATTCGAGTGATTACATGATGGCTTCATCGTCGAACACTAGTCTTGGTGCTTCACCTAATGTTAATGCTGCACCTATTCGAATTCGTCCACCTGCATTCACTGAAGGGAAGCTGGATGGAACCAACTATACACTCTGGAAGTTCAAAATTTCTGCAATTTTGGACTCCTATGAATTACTTGACACTGTCATGGGACCGATGGGATTGGATCCAGAGCCTATACCAGTTGAAGATCCAGCAAATTCAAGATTGATGATTCAGCCAGATCCAGATCTTCTACGAGCTTGGAAGAGGCGGAATGCTGATGCATTATGTGCGATTGTCACTAGTGTAAGTGATTCTGTGCTTACTTTAGTTCAACATACTACTAAAGCACATGAGGCTTGGGGCATATTGGCTCGACAATATGAGACCAAGAACCACACTAGGATACAGAATTTAGAAAATCAATTGGCAAATGAAAAGCATTCTGATTCTGAAAAGGCTGAAGATTTTATCAAACGGATAAAGCATCTTCAAGATCAATTGGCTGCAGTTGGTGTTGTTATAACACCAGAAGAGCTAGCTCGAAGATCTGTACGTGTTCTTCCAGCAAAGTATGATGGATTAGTAACAGCCCTTAACACTCAGGTAAGGCCAACTCCTCTTACATTTGAAGAGTTTTGTGCCATGCTTTTAGAAGAAGAGATGCGGCTGAAGAATCGGCAAAGTACAACTGATGCTGCATTCTCAGCAAATGCAAAAGGTAAAGGCTCTTCAGAGGGATCAAAGAAGAAGCCAAAGAAGAAAAAGTTCACAGGAAGTTGCTTCTATTGTGAAAAGAAAGGCCATGCCATCAAGGATTGCAGAAAGAAGCAAGCTGATGAACGGAATGGGACTGTAAAATCATCATGGAAGAACAAAGAGTCTGCAAACAACACAGAGCTGGAACTTTGGGTAGCTATTGAAGAGGTATGTTCATCTGCTCAAGCTCGTGTTGATGAGCCATGGATTTTAGACAGTGGAGCTTCTCGCCATATGACTAGTAAAAAGGATTGGTATAGTTCCCTAGTGCCTCTGCGGGAATCCATCAATGTAGTGGTGGGAAACGACTCCAAGTGTCCAGCTGAAGGAACTGGAACCATCTCTTTTATCACTTCTCCAGGTGTTGAGAAAAAGTTATCCGATGTTCTCTATGTACCTACACTCAAAAGAAATTTGTTGTCAGTTTCTGCAATAACAGATCGTGGACTCGAAGTTCACTTCAATAAGAGTGGTGCGGAAATCATGGATTCATCAGGTAATGTTGTAGGTAAAGGCACACGACGGGATAACTTGTATGAGTTAAGTGCTTTAACTGCTACAGAAGATAAAGATGTAAGCAGGTTATGGCACCAACGATTTGGGCATCTCGGATTTGCAGTTTTGAAGGAGATGCAACGAACAGGGATGGTTGCTCATTTGCCTGCATTTTCAGAGTTGCAGGAACCTTGTGAAGCTTGTATGATGGGCAAGCAACAACGAAAGGCATTTCCAAGAGAGACCAGCAATCGATCTCAAGCTCCTCTAGAGTTGGTACATGCTGATCTCTGCGGTAAAATGTCTACACCTGCTTTAGGAGGATCTTTCTACTTCTTGCTGTTAGTCGACGATTATAGTAGAAAGATGTGGGTTTATTTCATTCGAGAGAAGGCTGATGCTTTTGAAAAATTTAAAGCGTGGCATAAGTATGTAGAAAGTGAATCAGGAAGGAAACTGAAGAAATTTAGAACAGATAGAGGAGGTGAATTCTTGTCAACAGAATTCAACAATTACTGTAAGGAGCATGGTGTGAAAAGGCAACTTACCACAGCTCATACACCTCAACAAAATGGCGTTGTTGAGCGCAGGAACAGGACAGTAGTTGAAATGGCTCGTTGTATGTTAAAGGCTCAAGACATGCCTGATTCATTCTGGGCAGAAGCAGTCAATACAGCAGTCTACATCCTCAATCGAAGCTACACAAAAGCTCTGAAGGGGATGACTCCTCAAGAAGCATATTCTGGTAAAAAGCCTTCAGTTTTGCATTTCAGAATTTTTGGTTGTTTCTGTTATGCACATATTCCTGATTCAACAAGATCAAAGTTGGATTCAAAAAGCAAAAAGTGTGTCTTCCTAGGATATAGTGAAGAGTCTAAAGCATACAGGTTATGGGATCCTGAGGCAAGGAAGATTTTTGTCAGCCGAGATGTGGTGTTTGATGAACGACCACACTTAGTAGAAGATAAAGGTAAATCTACTATCTCATCAAACGGAGAAATATCTCACCTTGTGCCTATCAAAAGACAGGTTAAAGTTGAGGAGGAGGAAACATCTGATGGAGAAATTTCCTCAATAAAAAGCCAACCAATTGTAGCTGCACAGCGTAAGCCACTACCGAAGTGGGCACAACAGCTCTTTGATGATCACAATCCACATGTAGATGCACCAGAATCATCATCGGATGGATTACGAAGATCAAAGAGAATAGAGGAGCAAAGAAGAGCCTCAGAACACATTGTTAACATGGCTCTAATGGCAGATATCATGGGTTCGATAAAGGAACCTACCACCATTGAAGAAGCCATTGATGATCCAGATTGGAGAGCGGCAATGCAGTCTGAGTATGATAGTATACTCAAAAATGATACATGGGATCTAGTCGACTTGCCGCCAAAGAAGAAGGTAATAGGTACTAAATGGATTTGGAAAGCTAAGTATAAAGCTGATGGAACATTAGAAAAGTATAAGGCACGATTAGTTGCACAGGGTTTTTCACAGATTGAAGGATTTGATGTTCAAGAAACTTTTGCACCAACAGCACGCATGACAACTATTCGGACGGTACTTGCAGTAGCTGCACAAAAGTCTTGGCCTATTTTCCAGATGGATGTCAAATCTGCATTTTTGAATGGTCACCTCAAGGAGGAGGTATATGTATCTCAACCACCAGGTTTTGAGGTGCCCAATTCAGAAAATAAAGTTTGCAGGTTGAAGAAAGCTTTGTATGGACTTAAGCAAGCTCCACGGGCTTGGTACCAACGAATTGATCATTTTTTCAAAAATATGGGTTTTGAAAGAAGTACTTCTGATGCTAACTTGTATGTAACGAAAAGGGATAGCAAGCTAGTTGTTGTCATTGTATATGTAGATGATTTGATCATTACAGGAGATCATCAGGAACTCATCAATCAAACTCGGATCAGCTTGGGAACTGAGTTTGAAATGACAGACTTAGGTCTACTCCATTTTTGTCTGGGAATTGAAGTATGGCAAAGGAAGGATGGCATTTTCATCTCACAACAAAAATATTCCAAAGAAATTCTCAAGGCATTTGGAATGATGGACTGCAAACCAACTAGCACACCTATGGAGGTAAATCATAAGCTATCTATGGATGATAACATGCCTGATGTAGATGCTAAGAAGTATAGGAAGCTCGTTGGAAGTCTTATTTTTCTGTGCAACACTAGACCAGACATTTGCTATGCTGTTGGAGTGTTAAGCAGGTTTTCCAACAAACCTAAGGAGAGTCACTGGAATGCTGGAATGCGAATTCTAAGGTACATTGCAGGAACCTTGGATTTTGGTATTTTGTATACCACAGGTGATACACTCCAAGGATATTGTGATTCAGATTGGGCTGGAGATTGTGATTCTAGAAAATCAGTTTCTGGATATTGTTTCTCACTTGGTTCAGGAATATTTTCTTGGGTAAGTAGGAAGCAACCAACTCTCGCACTCTCCTCCACTGAAGCAGAGTACAAAGCAGCTTGTTTTGCTTCTTGTGAGGCAGTCTGGTTAAGGAGAATTCTTGCAGATATAGGCTTTCCATCAAATATGCCAATTGTACTCAAGTGTGATAATCAAAGTTGTATGGCTATTGCAAAGAACCCAGTATTTCATGCTCGCACCAAGCACATAGAAGTACAGTACCATTACATTCGTGAGCTAATTGAAGATGAAATTGTGGAGCTAGAATATTGCCCAACAGAGGCAAATTGTGCTGACATATTCACTAAAGCACTTGGAAGAGAGCAGCTCAACAAGCATCTTCAACAGATGGGCATAGGACCGAGACCTACTTGATTTATCATCGGTAAACATTGAGGGGGGGTGTTAGAGTATGATCAATGTCTACCCCTCATGATTGTATGCACATTTTGTAAGGCCCCCTTTATGAGGAGAAGCCAAGCGTGCATTACCCAATTGATGGGAATCCCAACTTGAATGTTGGATGAAGGTCATATTGGACCATGTAAGATATTATAAGGAAAGGGAGTTACCAGGGTCCCCAATTGTGGGGTCCGGGGCAGCGGTGAGCAGCCCCGGCTGGGGGGTCCAAGGGGGCCAGCGGGCCCCCTGGCTGGGGGGTCCCAGGGGGCCAGCGGGCCCCCTGGTGGGGGTCCGGGGGCAGCGCCCCCGGCGCGACGGTAAAGGGAATATTCCATGGAATATTCCCTGTCGGAGTCAGAAATCATTTATATTTGTTAGGTCGGTTCAACCAGTCTAAGCCGTGTATGGCAATTACGCGGGCGGTGGCCGCCCACGCCCTACCGCCCATGTATAGCCGTCCATGGCAGGCCACCCATGATCCTATATATACATGACTTCTGCACTACCTAAGACATTGAGTTGAGCCAGCATACCTCTACCTTGTATCTCCCTATCTAGAGTTGTCTAGATCACCATTTAAGCTCTACCTTGAGAGCGCACGGGTGGACAACGCCATCATCTTTGTACTTGCTGCTAGTAGAAAATTGTTGAGATTCTCCTATATCTGTTATCTTCTCTGCTATTGCTCCTGTGTTATATTGCGTAACTATTGTCTTACAGAGAATAAGTAAGCTCGCACTTAGTCATGTCAAATGACTTCCTTCATATACATGTTTTAGACATTCCTCTCGAAGATATTTCTCATTTTTAGAAATATCAATGCTCTCGCTGTCATTTTGATACCAAACCTCAATAAAATCTGCCATGCCATCATCTTCATCATTGTCGCACAAATCTTGTACTTTACCTTCTTTTGAATATAGATCTTTCAACCTTGCATATTCCACAGGATCACTTTTCGGTAGCCTCCTCATAGAAGCTTCTGATAAATGAGGTCTTACTGGCAATTGTGAATGGTGTGGAGGAATATCATGAACATCATATGTTGGAATCTACACACATGAATAAAAATCATTAATATTCCATAAATGAATAAAAAGTAAACTTTAAACATAAAATTACATATATATACGTTATTAAATATGGATAGAAAATTTTCCATAATTCACTAATAATTCATCACCAGCATGTAATGTAGTGATAGCATTGACAACTATGTATCTTGATACATCTCTACTCATGTATGGTGATTCATGACTATTTTCACGCTCCTCAAATGTGCAATTAGTCCTTGAACTATTATGTAACCCTCGACTACTATTTATTAAATATGCTATATTTCCATGTGTAAGGTCTTCCATCAATATATAATATTTCATTTTCTGCATGTGAAATCCTTCTACTAGTAAGGGATGTTGCATTCAAACATATTCCATAAGTACTCATGCTTTGAACATAACGTGCAAGTCAATGCCGATCTCCCCATCTATATGTAGGACCAAAAAATGACATAAGAGTGACTTCAGAGTTCGGAGGCACATACAAATCCTTTACAATAAAGAGACAATGACCAACATTAGTAATGGTGGATGGAGCAATCATATAGCGATTACCCCAAAAGTTGAAAACCTCTCCATCTAAAGGAAGTGGTCCTCTATTCCATCCTCCATATCTTCTTCTATCATATGTTTGTACTTGAGAACAATCATGAGCTGGCAATGGATAATCTCTAGCTGTTTCAGTCTCTAAACCAAGAGGTAGAGGATCACTACAAGGAATACGGGCATATAGCGATGGTTAAAGTGACAGAATTTTGTCGCTATAAAATTGCAACATGCGTCGTAATTAGCGTCGCGCGCCAACCGTTGATTAAATGACAGAGAAAACGACGGGTTTTGCAACTTGTGGCACTATGGGACTGCGACGCTCCCATACAATGTCGTTAATATGATTCTATTTAATAGTGTCGCATAGGCGACGTTCCTTATCGTCGCATAAGCGACGCTAAAAAGTTGTCGCTTATGCGACGACGAACAGCATCACTTACACGACAGTCTGTTGACAGACAAAAATTAAAACATTGGAGGCTCTTCGATTGGCATTTTCACGCATCCGATCGAAGAGCTCTCCAATGTTCGCAATTGCACTACGCTTACGAGCTAAAGCAAGTATATGCAAAATTGTTGTTTTGCCTAAGCTCTGTCTTATTGTCTCCATCCGTCTCTGTTTCTCTCTTTCTACATCTTTCTCTCTTTGAATTCTCTCTCTCTCTCTCTCTGTGTGTTCTTTCTCTCTTTATTGCAGGTTATTCAAGAAGCTAACCAAGCAAAAAGTATGGCTAACAATTGTAAGTACAATTTCTATTCTTTGTATATCAATTGAATTGTGTTATTTTCATTACATAGCATACTCACACTTATTGATATGCACTTATACACTTATACATGATGAAGATGCACTTTCACACATATACACATATACATATGCACATACACACAAATACATGTGCACATACACTTAGACATACACACATATACACATGCATATGCACAAACATTCCTACAAACCACATAAAAAGACTTACATGCATGCATTATTGCATATATATATATATATATATATATATATATATATATATATATATATATATATATATATATATATATATATATACATACACACATTAACATATATGCAAATACATGTATATGCACATCCACATGCATGCACATGGATGCAAATGGAAATGCATCCACATACACATGCATGTTTCATACATATACACATGCATATACATACACATGCATATACATATACACATATACATATACATATACATATACATATACATATACATATGCATATACATATACACACATATACATATACATGCATATACATATACACACACATACACAAGAACATGCACATACTTATACACACATATACACTTATACATGCACATGCACATACATACATATACACACACATACACATGCACATACATACATATACACACACATACATATATACTTAGGTACACACATATGAATGAATTATATAATTAAAGTTGCACACACACACATGCACATACCTACATATACACATATACATGCACATACACACACATACACAGAGTTATACATATACATGCATATACATATACATGCATATACATATACATGCATATACATATACACACACATACACATGCACATGCACATACTCATACACACATATACACTTATACATGCACATGCACATACATACATATACACACACATACACATGCACATATATACATATACACACACATACATATACACTTAAGTACACATAAGGACACACATATGAATGAATTATATAATTAAAGTATTAAAACACATATACATATACACATACATACACATGCATATGCACATACTCATACACACATATACACTTATACATGCACATGCACATACATACATATACACACATACACATGCACATACATACATATACACACACATACATATACACTTAGATACACATATATGAATGAATTATATAATTAAAGTATTAAAACACATATACACATGCACACACACATGCACATACCTACATATACACATACTCATGCACATGCACATGCACATGCACATGCACATGCACATGCACATGCACATGCACATGCACATACTCATACACACATATACACTTACACATGCACATACATACATATACACACACATACACATGCACATACATACATACATATACACTACATACATATACACTTAGATACACACATCTGAATGAATTATATAATTAAAGTATTAAAACAGATGCTTAATATAAACAATAATAACAATCAATAGAACAAAACGCTTCATTATTTAATACCATACACACAATTCAAAACATAACTGAAATGAAAAATATATAGATAAAATATATATATATATATATATATATATATATATATATATATATATATATATATATATATATATATATATATCAATGTAAATACATATAACATAATCAACTAAAATCCTAATCGTCATCATCATGATCATCATCATCATCAGCAATATCATGATCATCCTGATCTTCCTCATCCTCATCGTCATGATCACCCTGTGACGATCGAGATCGTCCCTCCTGTGTCTGTCTCTCCACCTCATCCATATTTGTCTCTCCATAATACTCTTGTATTACATATAACAAAAGTAAATAAATAAAATAATTAAACCATTCATAAAAACAAAATAATTATATAAAATTTAAAAATACTCACAAAGGCATCAGGATGATCTTGCATATACTCGCCCAAATGCCGATATCCAAAATGTGTAGCATACTCAATCTCATGTTTCGTAGGATATCGGCCATAATCCTTCTGCTGCAATGAAACAAATAAAAAACGTTAGTTGCTTGCATTTTAACTAAAATAAAAAATATACTCACAATAACACATATACTTACAAACATAGCTACAAAACCATTATGGCCCATTTGGCTTAGGTGCGATGTGTGGCCCGACTCCACTCTCTTCTTTGCAGCAGCCTGTTTATTCAAGAAAAAAAATACATAAATTAAATGTAAAAAATTACTAAAATATATAAAAATTATAAATATAAACTATTAATTTGTGTACCTTCTGCTGAGGAAATGACTCCTGGAGACGTAGTTGTCTACGAAAAAACTACCATGTCTCAGGTGGTATGTTAGCTCGCCTCTTATTTTTTTTGACCATACAATATCTCCTGCTAATTTAATCTCAAACAAAAAAAAATTTTGAATACATACACATATATACACACACATACACATACACATATACATGCAAACATATACGCATACATATATGTATACATATACATACATATAACATAAACACACATATACATATCCACATATATATATACACACACATGCATGCATATACACTCATTCATACAAAATACATGCATTTATCCCACAATAATGTGTAGTTGTGTATATGTGAATATGTGTGTATGTGTAAATGTGTATATGTGAATATGTGTGTATGCGTAAATATGTATATGTGAATTTTTTGTATATGTAGATAATCATATTATTAATATCAAATACCATTATTTGTAGATTCAGATTAATCAGATGGAACTCCACCACCGTCTCCTCATCGTGCAACGACTTTATTCTGTAAGTATATCAAATATTTAATTTTAAATATATTTGATGGATACATAACTTATATTTTTTTTTGTTTCTTATTATGTGCAGATTTTGATCAATCAGAGGGTACTCCACCACCTCCTACCCATGCAACGACTTCACATGTGTCCTCCGATAGGAATTATGATGAATTTTAGTATGAAGAGCATATTATATGTTGGTGTAACTCTTGTTATGACACGTATCGAAGACCACGATTGGAATGTATTGAACATGAGGTAGAGTATGGTACTTTTGAGCGTGCACCATCACCTAGTCAACGTGATAATGCTTGGGTATGTATTTTCTATATATATTAATGTCATTATTCTATTTAAAAACCATATATAAAATCAAAATATTGTTGATATACAGGAATACTTGCTTGATGGGATGATGATGATGATTTTTCTCATAATGTTAATATACCTCGTACACATCATGGACTTGCTGTTCATCAATTACAAGCAGAGGTTTCTAGAAATCCTCTACCTCCTAGTTTAGAGAATGAAACGGATGGAGATTATCCATTGCCAGCTCGTGATCGTTCTTTAGTACAAACATATGATAGAAGAAGATATGGAGGATGGAATAGAGGACCACTTCCTTTAGATGGAGAGGTTTTCAACTTTTGGGGTAATCGCTATATGATTGCTCCATCCACTATTACTAATGCTGGTCATGGTCTCTTTATTGTAGAGGATTTGTATGTGCCTCCGAACTCTGAAGTCACTCTTATGTCATTTTGTGGTCCTATATATGGATGGGGAGATTGGCATCGACTTTCACGTTATTTTCAAAGCATGAGTACTTATGGAATATGCTTGAACGCAGCATCCCTTACTAGTAGAAGGATTTTACATGCAGAAAATGAAAGATTATATATTGATGGAAGACCTTACACACATGGAAATATAGCAGGTTTAATAAATAGTAGTCGAGGGTTACATAATAGTTCAAGGACTAATTGCACATTTGAGGAGCGTGAAAATAGTCATGAATCACCATACATGAGTAGAGATGTATCAAGATACATAGTTGTCAATGCTATTACTAGATTACATGTTGGTGAGAAGCGGATTTATAATTGTTATTCAAAGAATTTGGCACTGTTTATAGGCCATACAATGGTGACTTGGATGAATCGCATGCACAAAGGTTACTCAAGATAGAGCAATCTGATTATAACGGACTAGTGCCAGTAGGATTCCTAGGGTATGCAGTAAATCTCTTGCATGTCAATGATGAGCATCTGAACTTTAGGATACAAAGAGGAAATCATGGTGGCTTGAGAGGATCACTTTTATACAGCTTGTTCAAAAAACTTTAGTGTCATAAACCTGAAGTTCTTTGAACAAGCTGTATAAAAGTGATCCTCTCAAGCCACCATGATTTCCACTTTGTATCCTAAAGTTTAGATGCTCATCATTTGACATGCAAGAGGTTTACTGCATACCCCAGAAATCCTGCTGGTACTAGTCCCTTATATTCAGGTTGCTCTATCTTGAGTAACCTCTGTGCATGCGATTCATCCAGGTCACCATCGTATGGCCGATAAACAATGCCAAATTCTTTGAATAGCAATTATAAACCCGCTTCTCACACTTTCAAACTGAACATATGTATGAATTGACAAATCATTCAATGAAGCTACATACTTCATATCCTCCAAAACAAACAATCGTATCCTGCCATCTAAAACAATCAAATTTTGCGCGAATATTTTGAAAGATGCATTAATAGTTTTAAAAGATGTGTGGACAAAAAGTGTCCATTCAATTCAAGTTCTTGTTCTTACCTTATCTAAAGTAAGAATAAAAACCTGCATGTATATATGTATATTTATTTATTTACTTTTTTTAATAGATCTTTTTTTGATAAACTTACAGGTTATTATCTAAAAAGTTTTTACCAAGCAGAATATTCTTCCTACCTCACATGATGAAATGAAGAACATAATCAAAAATCTTGGTATAGATTATCAATGTATACATGCATGTCCTAACGATTGTATTTTGTATCGAGGTGAATATGCAGACTCTTTGACATGTCCCAAATGTCAATCTCCTCGATATAAGGGCGAAGAAGGTAAAATCCCAAAAAAGGTATTGAGACATTTTCCATTGGCTCCACGGATTAAACATATGTTTCAAAGCCCTGAATTATCAAAGCTTTTGACTTGGGGACATGATCACAAAAGTATTGATGGAATAATCAGAATTCCTCATGATAGTGTTGCTTTTCAGCATATTGATTCTACATGCCCTGAATTTGCACAAAATCCACAGAATCTAAAGTTAGGAGTTGCATTAGATGGGGTTAATCCATTCTCCATGAAATCTAGTAAATAGTCAACATGGCCAGTGGTAGTCATAAACTACAATCTTCCGCCATATCTTAGCATTAAAAAGGAACATTTAATGTGTTCACTTTTAATCCCAGGAAAAAGACAAGTTAAAGATATGAATGTATATCTTGCTCCTCTCATTGACGATCTTCAAGAGTTATGGAGAGGTATTAATGTCATTGATGTATTGAAAAGAATCAATGAAAGACATATTATGGTTCGTAGTATTGTGGCTTGGACTATTCACGATTTTCCTGGATATGGTGTTTGTTCAAGTATTGATGTAATTTTTTTATTCAATATGCATGTAAATAAATATGATTTAATCTAATTATATTTTTATCATTTTCCATGATGCAGAAATATCTACTAAGGGTTATAAAGCTTGTCCATATTGTGGTGATTGGTTGAGATTGATCCTATGCATATATTAAAAAATATTGGTTATTCACTATGGCAGCATCTTCTTGAACTAAAAGATACCACAGCATCAAGGAATGATTTGAAAGATCAAAAATCCAAACCAAAGTTATGGACAGTTTTTGATAGACATCGACAAGAAACGACTTATGCACCTGCTCCTTGGGTACTTACAACAAAAGAGGTACAGACTATCAACAATAGAATTCAATTGATTAAGACTCCTACAAGATATGTAGCATCGTTTCAAAACATGTTTACTATGGATTATAAGAGCTTATCTGGGTTAAAGACCCATGACAAGCATAACTTTTTGAAACATATTTTACCTTTGGTTATCGATGGATGTACAACAAAAGGAGTACGAGATGTGATCTATCGTCTTGGATCACTTATAAGGTAATTATGATACTTTTATATTTAATATGTATGAATATTGGGCATCTTTTATTTTTTAATTAACTTCTTTATAATTGTTTTTATGATATGTATAGGTGGATTACATCCAAAGAGATCGACAAAAACTCGATCCCACAAAAAAAACGTGAATGCAAAGAGCTACTATGTTTGATGGAGAAAGAATTTCCTACTTCATTTTTTGATATTCAGGTTCATTTATTAGTCCATCTTGTAGATGAGATAGAGATTGTAGGTGTTGTCAACACTCGATGGATGTTTTGGGTCGAGCGATTTATGGGAATTCTAAAAGGTTATGTGCGACAAAGAGCAAAACCAGAAGGATCCATGGCAAAGGGTTGGATGCTTGAAGAGTGCATGTATTATGTTAGTGAGTACCTTGAAAGAGTTCATGAAGAAGCTCCACGTGCATGGACCAACGAGTCTTCTTCAAAAATAACAGATGAGGTATTATCAGGTAAGGGGGTTCCATTCTTATTTACATTTCAAGAAAAAAATGATGTTTCTACTTTTGTAGCATATAATAGCGAATGCATGCAAGCATTCCTTAGCGAGTACGAGGAACTTCAAAATCTCTGAAGTAAAAGGAAAAAAAACAAAAGATATAGATGTAATCTCGATAATAATGAGATTACATTTATACCTTCTTTCACGGATTGGCTATATAGTCGTTTGCAACGCACCAACGCAAATAATGAAGAAATCTCAGATGAGCAAGGAGAGTTAATGATAGGTTGTGAACGAAAGGTAATTTTATTAAAATAATATTTTATTTTTTTCATATATGTATGTTAGTTTCTATTTACTAATTGAATTTATTTTGCACGCTCCAATGTTCACTAATATGTGGGCTTTTGGACAGCATATTAGAATCAAAGCCATTGATTCTTTATGTAAAACAGAGGATTCTAGTATTGTTGCTTCTTTCAAGCAATTATCACGTGCTAGCTCAAAAGACACGAACCTTATAGATAGCGAACTTGGTTACGTAGGAACTATTGTTGGTATCTACGAAATTTCATTTCATGCATTCAAATAGGTAGAAAAAAGTTTATATATATTTTTTTAGATTTAGTTATTTTTTTAAGCACCTAATAATGGGTTTTTGTTGTTATATATTTTGATAGGTCATTTTGAAGGTTGAGTGGTTTCGAGCGGAGTATAAAGGTAGTAATTCCACATTCAGAAAGGAATTATCTGGGTTTTGGGCAGTTGATTCTTCCAAGGTAATGCGATCTACTAAAGAACCATATATTCTTCCTAGGCATATTGAACAAGCATTTTTTTATAAAAACCCAGATGCTCATCCTTGGTGGCAAGTCATTCATGTGCAACCTAGAGGTAGGTCATTGATTGAACAGTTTATTGTTAGAGAGATCGAAGAAAGTCCTCTTGATGATTCAGCATCAGATATTGATACATCAACATCTGAAATAGAAATTAGAATCATTATACGTGATAATGATACTAATATTTTTGATGAAGAGGATAATTCTCTACATGTTGATTCTACTGATGAGGAAGAGGAATTACCAGAAATAGATATTAATCCATCAATAGATGATGTGATTCATGAGAACATGGATTTAACAATAGAATAAATAAATGAAATCAATAAGGATAATGAAGATGAAACTATATTGATGTCTTACCAAAATGATGGCAATAATGAAAACATATGAGCAGATTAGATAGTAAATTCTACTCTAGTTATCGATCAATAACTTGAAGCTTCTGAATGGATATCAGATAATAGATTTTTTAAAACTTGAATAATGATGAATCCTACTAGAGAGATGAAATCATGTTCTTCTAAGTTAGAACATGAAGCTCGGGGGTATGCCTAATTATTTTATATATAGCTTTATCTTCAAGGAGCAAATTTTTATCATGTATGTATGCACGTGTGTGTATTCATGTGTATTATATGTATACATATGTTAGTATGCATATATATGTATTTCATGTATATGTATGTGTTTGCATGTGTGTGATATATGTATACATGTGTTAAATATGCATATGTGTATATATGCATATGCATTTATGTAAAATATTCATGTATTCATGTAATATATGCAAGTGTTTATAATTGTGTACATGTATATATGTATATGTGTCTATGTGTAAATATGTACATGTAAATATGTATGCATGTATATATATGTTTATGTGTGCATGTAAGCATGTATATGTGATGTGTACATGTACATATGTATATATGTCTAAGTGTAAATGTGTACATGTAAATATGTTAGTATGTATATATATATTTATGTGTGCATTTAGGCATGTATGTGTGATGCATAATATATCTACTCCATTTTATATTTATGTATCCTATCTACATGATGTGTATATATCTTTATATATATTATGATCCTCGTTGATTCGAGTAGCTATATATAGAGGCATAAGGTTGGGAGGAGAGACATCTCTCTAGTAGGACGTCGAAGGTGTACATATACTTCAAACATATGGCTAAAAGGTTGAATTAGAGTTTTTAAATTAGGGGTTTTAAAACCCTAATATGAAATTAGTGTTTTCAATTTAGGATTTTTGAAATAGGATTTATTTATTTATTTATTTATTTATTTATTTATTTATTTATTTATTTATTTATTTATTTATTTATGTGTGTGTATGTATAAATTTGCATGTTGTATGTGTGTAAATGTGCATGTATGATGTATATGTGTGTGTATGCCTGTATTTATACCTCTAGTCTCATTCTTTTCTCTCTCTCTCTGTCTCTCTCTCTCTCTCATATACATACATACATGCATAAACACACATACTCATATCCACATATATATACATAAAAGCAGTGCATACCATGCATTATCGCGACAATGAGCCATAAGTGTCCGCATCTCTTTTAGACACCACTTAAGCGACCATCTTGTACCAAACTCTGTCTCAAGTGAACTAAGTACGTATTTTTTATCCCACTCATCATGCTCACTACAAAAATAAAAAACATAATGTAAATAAAACATAAGATATTTATTTCAATTTATATGTAAAATTTTTACTTACTTCCACGGTAAGTGGACAAAGCGCAGGTAAGAGTCGCATAGTGCCCGCATTCTTCTCTTGAACTCCAATCCATTCCCTATGTACACAATGTTCACCTCTGGCTCTATGTCGCACTCTAGTCCTAAGGTGCCTATGCATGTCCTCATAGGCAACTCTGCTCTGCTATCACGATTTGGAGGTGGTATAGGTTTCTTGAAAATAGATAGATAAAAATAAATAAAAATCTGTGTTATAATATCATTAAAAAAGTTTATGAAAAAAAAACATACCTATGAGCAGATAGCTCTCTTCCTGCATGTGGAGCCGTAGAAGAGCCCTCGTCTGATCGTTGGGTAAGCATCTGGATTGTATAGTCCAGCTCCTCATCAAACATCTCTGAGTAATCACACATTATGGCCCCTAGAGTATCAGACGGGACTCTTGCTCTCATAAGACTTTTTATGAGAGTGAGTTTTGCCTTTCTCTCTCTACTGGGATCCTTAATACCTAACATATAAAACCAAATGGTTAGAAATCAATATATATACGTGTACATATGTAAGTGTGTATGCATTAAGTATGTGTATGTATGCATGTGTGTGTATGTATGTGTGTGTATGTGTATGTGTATGTGTGTAGGAATGTGTATGTGTGTGTATGCATCATTATGTGTGTATGTGTCTATGTGTGTATGTGTGTGTATGTGTGTGTGTATGTGTGTGTATATGTGTGTGTGTATGTATGCATGTATGTATGTATGCATATGCATATGCATTATGTATGTATATATATGCATGTATGTGTATGTGTGAGTATGTGTAGCTCAGTGATGAGTATCACCTCCTTTAATGTCAATCCGGGAAGACATGAGGATGGTATGAAGACCTCGAGCAAGTGGAGGCACAAGTGCGTGAGTGAGAAGCATACAAGCATGCACACACATACACACACACGCGCACACACGGCAAGACAAAGAGTGAGAAGCAATGAAGTTCTTAGATTACTTTCAAAAAGCTCTTACAAGTTCATTTCAATTACAATCCAACCTCAAAAATGAGCTCTCTAGCTCCTTTTATAGTTTTTGACTAGCTTTGGCCCTGTTCAGACCTAGTGTCCGGCCTAGTTAAAAATTAGGTTCTAGGGCTTATTAGAGGGCTCAAACGAGATCTAAAAAATATGAAAATTGGCAGGTAGATACTTCTAAAGCTCCTCAAGCTCAAGGACTCCTTGGCTTGCAGAAAATGGAGCTACAAAAATACGAAATGATATTTACAATGGTTTTTAGTGATGAAAATCACTATTTGTGTAGGGATTTTCTCTGTTGATTTGTCATACACCCCTTTGAGCTCCCTACTTGCTCTTTCTTCTTGTGTGCTCAACTCCTTGATGTCTGAAAAATTAGATGGCCTACTTGCCAGATCTTCTTTGACTGCCATGTCTGCTTGTGCTGTCCCCTCGCTCTGACTCTCTTCGTCTTGTGGCTCCTTCGGTTCCCTGACTGCTGCCAACACCCCCCCCCCCACTCTCGCGTCTGTCGCCCCTGACAGACCCTTGTCTAGAGGATTTTTGCATAATATTGGACGACATCGGAGGCTAGGTGGTGTTCTTCGAGTCGTAAGCCGCATGCTAGATCTGTGAGCAAATCATCCCAATTCACAGGTCCGGGAACATCTGGATGAGGCACCCTCAATTGTTCTGAGTGAATAGTTCTCTCCACAGCAAATAATTGGAGGAGATGTGATGGTCTAGGTATAAAGATTTCGGAGTGATATTCCCAAAATCCTGTGATGAACATCTCCTCAAATGTCTGTTTAAAGCAGGCTGGGAGGTACTTGATTCTGGCGTGCCAAGCATATATTACTTCAATTGAGGGGGTGGTACTCATATCGTACACCAGATCCTGGTTTCCTGTCACGAAGCCTGCTCCTGAGAAGTGGGGGTCCTTAATATTCTTAAACGTCCTGAAAGTGATCAGCATTAATTCAAATATTTTCATACACATCTGGGCCATCACATCAGGATTATTGCGTAGCCAAATGCTCCAGTGACGGATTGTAGAAATCATGTAGTTCACCGTGGGGGGTCCTCGTGGAGGTGCTAGATAAACGTAATTTAACCATTTTGCGCAGGCTTTGATGTCTCTGACGGCAATAGTGAATTCAGGCCAGGTGCGTCTTCGAAGAACTCGAACGTAACAAGGATTATACTTAATAAACAATAGCATATTATTCCAGGTTCGGACCATTTCAGGATATGTTTCCAAAAGCCTGATCCTCCAGGTGGGTTGATGGATGGACCCACGCTTAGCACTTTCCGGTATATCGTCTGGACCAAATTGTGTAGCAAATGTGGGAGGCTTGCCACATTGTCGTTGAATTTCGGCGTTGTAATCGGCCAAAAGTATGCAGTATGGCACATATTGGTCATTATTGGTGCCGATCCATCTATGATGAGACATGCTTCTAAAATATTCTGACTTTATGACAGTTTCTTCTAGGTTTGCTAGTGATTGGATCTGAATGGCCACCCGTTCTTCATGGGTGTTCGCTGTCTTTTCCAGTGTCTGAAGCCACTCGGGTGCTTCCACTTCCAAGGTGTCTAGTCCCTCTGAGGTTCGTTGCCCTCCTGGCATTGGCATAGGAACGTATGGTTCCTCGTACGAATCATCTACCTCAATGGGAACCAAGTCTTCTGGCTCAGGTTCAATAACTGGAGAGGGTTGTCTTTCATACTCTAGTAGCTTTTTCTGGAGCTCAACCACCTGCTCTGTCAATGCCTTCACTTCCTCTGAAGTCGAGGCCGACTCTATTACTTTGGTTGGAGCCTCCTGTTCCTTGAGCTGGCCACGCAGCTCATCACGTTCCCTTTCCAACTCATCATGAGCATCTAATAGATCTGCATAGCTTTCTAAGATGGTCTTCATTGTCTCTGAAGGTACGGCTTTAAACTGCTCTGGATCAATTTCGTGGGGAGAGCCTTCCATTGCCGCTTCCAGATTTTCTGCAGTCTCTTGTTCTCTTCAAGTGCTGTGGCCATATGTTTCCTGAGTAGCGCCAAGTTACGTCTGACTCGTAGGTTATCGGCCTGGTATACTTCGAGCAAGGCTTCTAGTTGTTTGACGCCTGATTCTTTCGATGGTTGGGGTGCCTCCAGTAGTGTTTGGTGAGCCTGCTCAAGCGTTGTATAACGTTGATTCACATCTACATTTTCCTCTTCAAGAATTGTAAGTTGCCTTTGTAAGTTCTGGTGATTTGTTGTCAGTTGTTGATACCGGTCGTCAAGAGCTCTGTACTCATTCTGAAGCTGATATACACATTGATTTAATGCTAGAAATATACTATTTACATTAAATGATGCAGGGAGAGATGAAGATGCAGGGGGAATGGGGGCGGGATGGGGAGTTGTGAATGATGTGGATGCAAGTGGAGATGTGGGTGGAGGGGGTATGGGAGACGGAGGGTGCATGGGGGGAGGGAGCGGTGTAGTGGTAGGAGATGTTTCCATAGTGTCAAATGTTTGAGTGACCGTGTAAATGGGGATCGTGGGTGGGGTGGAAGTGACATTAGTGAAGAGAGTGGTGAAAGTGGGCATGGTGACTCCCCCGAATTGGATTCCCGGAGAGAGTGGAATTCCCATGACGATTGTGGTGGTAGTGGACGTGGTGGTGATAGTGTCATGTGGTGGAGCAAGTTGTGTAGTGAGAGGTGGGGAGGGTGGTGACAGTGGTGCTTCCTGATGTTCGTCTGCTTGCATTGTATCTCCTGGTGCTGATACGTTGATATGAATTTGTTTCCCTGACCTCATGGGACGGGCGGGAACTCTTTTCTCAAATCGGTGAATGTAGGCCATTGCCTCATGAATGGCCTCATCCAATCCTACTGCATCGGCGTGTAGGTTTATGGACTTGATGAACATATCATCCACGCCTTCCTCCGCCAGCAATTGGTTCATGAGTTTCTTGCCTACTTCAAGTGACATTTTATGCTGTTCTTGAACTAGCTGCATGGTTCAATATAGTCTTTTTATTTGTGCCGAATACGCGGGGGCACTTGCTAACTCTGAAAGTTCATCATACTCTTGTTCTTCGTAGGCTTCTTCCTCTTGTTCGGTCTCTTGTTCATCTACGTCGACTTCTACCACTTGTGGTCGGGTGGGGGCTGACGTTGTTGTATGGGGTTGTGGTTCCTGAGCTCGCTCTGTTTCCGTTTCGAGATTAGAGTCGTAGATTAGTCTAGCCACTTCTTCATCAGTGAGATCATTGAGAGTAAAGCCCTGTGGAAATTCCAAGTCCGATGGGACGGGTGGAAACACCAGATTGGGTCCCTCTGTACTTGGTCTTGGTAGCCGAATGGTGAATGGTCTAATGCGTCGTGTTTGGGGAGGGGTAATTTCTGGTGTAGTGGTGGCTCCCCTTGGTTGAGCGCAGGGTAATTGGACTCCCCCTCTCATCTTCTTTGATGGGGGACCTGCCGCTGATAGCCTTCTCTGGAATTCCTGGGCCCGGGACCATACGAGTGCCCGCTGAATAGGCACGTCATAGGCTAGACATCGATAGATTATCTTGGTCAGAGCACAACATCCGTGGAGCACATTTTTCTGCTTCTTGTTCCACCGTTGATGGGCTAGGTGAATCTGATCTATGATCCAATGTGGTACGTTGATAGGGAGGTTTTCTGTCTCTGCCAAATACAAGCTAAACCATATCTTCTTTGGGGGCATGGTGAATCTTTCCTGGGCGGGGAAAGCAAAATGCTGCATGACGGTCCGTAGGTGAAGAGCGATGGTCGGTGTCATTGCTATCCTTCAGCTTATTGAGATCTTTATGTTTCATTCTGCCTGGAACCATTGTTTCCTTTTCAGTAGGAATGTGCATACCATACATGCCCAATGCTTCTCGTACCAGATTGAGGGTCAGTTTGAATCTTTTAAGTTCGTGGCCCGGTAATAGTGAGGGTAACACAAAGGTGTTGTCGCCTCCCTTGGCCCTGCTAGGAGTGATGGTACTGATAAGATAAGAACAACGTAAGAAATCTGGCTTCGGTAAGTGGGCCCTGAAATAACTGTCCAGGCCAGCTTTGGTCCATACTGAACGCATGAATTCGGCATTCTGATAGCTCTCAAATTCGCGCGTGAAAAAATGGTAGCGTCCCCATTTACCATTAAACTCCAATTCAGCTTCCCAAAAATAGGTTCCATCACCCAATGGTCCTGCAATATCACTGAACCAATGAGCGTGTTTGCCCACTTGAGAGGTGTGCCCCTGGGGAGGATCCTGAACTGGGAGTACATGCACAGCTTGAAGTTCTTGCGGTCTTTCGGTGAGATGTGATTCGAGGAGGAGTGTTTCTATATCCACAATCTGTGCGCTGGATCCGGCGTGAGATCTGGCACCTCCGGCCTCTGCCATGGCCCTGCTTGCTTGTTGGTTCTGTGAGAATATAGAACCAGGTGTTAATTTTGTAATGGACAGAATAAACCCGTTGTTGTCCCCGTTACAACATTAACATGAGGTAGATGATGAGTCAGTGGTCAGTGAGTGCACGATGACAGTGTGTGTAGTTAATGCCTGGATAGTCCTAGGAGCTAGATGGAAAGATGCATTGTCTGACTAATGCAGTTAGTAAGTGGAGATGAATTCACAGATTGGGGTCTGGGGGTTTATTACAAGTCTTAAGTTGCCAAACACCATGGATGACTTTTGGTCTTGGTTTTGTGGAGACTCGGGAGGGTCGCATGGGTAATTCTGCTGGGAGTTGTTGTGTCATTGGGACCCATTTACGAGTGAGTCTGTGCGTGCTTCTAGGTGGTAGTGTATTCGAGTGTATCAGACAAGAGTGGGTGGCGGCTGCTTGAGCAAGTGAACCCTGTCGTGTATGATGTGAATTGTGTGGGAATAGTTGAGCCCGCAAGCAAGCCTTAGGCACCCAAATTTGTCTTGATTGTGGGTCAGCCTTCATCGACTTCTTAGGTACCCAAATGGATTTCACTTTCTCAACAGAGGTTTTAGGAGTCCTCTTATTAGCATCAAGTCGTTGATTACTAATAGGAAGTTGAGACCGTTGTTACAGCTTAGTTACAGCCGGCAGCTCGTCTTTCCGCACCCACATTTGTTTCATCGGCTGAGTTGTTCTGCTTCGCGCGTTCTTTTGGTCTCTCGCCTGGAGAATCTTGAGTGATTGATCTGCCCTTAGTTGCTGCCTCCTTCTGGCCTTTGGAAAAGAAGGGAGTTCCATTGTGGTTTTGGCTCCTTCTTTGAGATCTTCGTTCTTCTGTATCACATAGCCTTGGACAAGAACAACATGGTCAACTTCATGTGTACCCCTGGAGGGACCAGGAGTCTGTGCCTTTCCTAGTTCCTTGAGTGCTCCATTATTTAACTCGATTGTAATTCTAGTCTGATTCACCCATACCTAAAGAAGTCCACTTCTTAGGTTTAAGTTGACTGCTTGGTCATAAATCCAGTCTTGACCCAGGACAAGGGGTTCAGTGAGGTCCTCATCTTGACATACTAGCACTTTAACTGTCATTGCCTCATCATGAATATAGAGGGGAAGTTCCACCTCGCCCATGCAAGGGGTTTCCACGCCTCCCAATCCTATGAGATATGCTTCCACAGGATTGACAGTTAATTGCAACTCTTGACAGTAAGACAATTTAACAGCACTAGTGGCTGCACCTGAGTCAATCAAGGCTCTTACAGTTCTTGCACTCTTTCCTTGTCCTATATCTAAGGTTATGAAAGGACGTCGGTCAGTTATCCTATGTGAGCTAACACCTGAAACTTCACACATAGCCACGTCATATCCTTGATCTGCATATGCATCTTGCCTAGGGTGCTCTCTACCTTGTCTTCTTAATTTCATTCTCCGGATGCGCTCTAGGGCTTCCGCTTGAGCTTCTTCTCGAATTCGCTTTTCTTCCTCTTTGTGTTTCTTAGCAGTATTGAGTCGACATAGCATTTCCTCTGTGAGAGGTTCCTGATACAACTTGACTCTGCATCCGCTGATATAACTGGGGAGAACATCGCCTTCTAATGTGGCTAGTTGCACTGCTCCACTGGTTGAGATTCTGTTAATGATCATGGGTCCGTAGCCTCTCTTCTCGAGTTTCCTCGCATGTTGCTTCAATGTGTAGACTAGAACTAAGTCGCCTGCCTTTAAACCTTTATCCTTAACGTGGGCATCAAAGTATGCCTTCTGTCGTTTCTTTGCTACATATATCCCTGCAGCTGCCCTCAGTCTTGTTTCTCCTAATCGTTCCAGGTCAAAAAGTCTAGAGGATAGTTCATGACCCGTCCATTTGTGCTCTTGTGCTACTTTCAATGTAGGTATTAAGAAGTCCAAAGGTAGCACGGCGTTTTGGCCAAATACCATCTGAAAGGGGGTGGCTTGGAGTACCGTTTTGTAGGCGACTCGGTATGCCCAAACAGCATGGTGTAGCTGTTTGTCCCAATCAGAGCGTTTATTGTTCACTAATTTCGTCAGTACATTGCATAAGATCTTGTTGGTGCTCTCAGCCTGGCCATTTGCTTGAGGGTGATAGGGGGCAGATTTCTTATGAACTACCAAGAATTCTTGGAGTAGATTTTCAATCACTTCGTTCAAGAAGTGAGTGCCTCTATCACTAACTAGCTCTATAGGTAGCCCGTATCTAGTGAACACATTCTCAAATAAAAACTTAGCTGTTGTTTGAGCATCGTTCTTCGTTGTGGCTTTTACCTCTACCCACTTTGTTAGATAGTCTGTCGCAACAATGATATATTCTGCATGGGAACCCTTAGCTGGGGGATTAATAGGACCTACGAAGTCTATTCCCCACTTAGAGAATGCACGTCCACCCATCATAGGTTTCAGTGGCATCTCATCTTTACGTATAGGATACTGAGTTCTCTGACAGATATCACAGCGTTTCACATAGGTATGTGCATCCATGTGAAGGGTCGGCCACCAGAAACCCGCAAATAGTATTGCCTTGATCACCCGATCTGGTCCAAAGTGTCCTCCTGCTACACCTTGGTGAGCAGTTTCCAAGATCTTGAGATATTCACTTTCATGGACACATAGCCTCAGGTAACCATCTTTACCACGCTTGTATAGATTATCACCAATGAGTGAGTAATCCTGGGCTTCTTGTTCTAAACTCCTTTTCCTAGCCAGAGTCATGTCTGGAGGGAATGTTTTCGTCCTCAGGAAGGATACTAGTGGTTCACTCCAATCTGGCACTATGGACACTTGATAAAGAGTGGCGTGTTCCACAGGTGGTTTAGTGCAACAGATTGGGCATTCCTTGCACCACCTTTGGACATCAGCTTCCATAGTTGGCCAATGTACTCCGAGTCTCCTTAGTGTCTGTAAGGTTCGTTGCTTTGAGTAGTGTTGCTCTAACGCACCTACATGTGCTAAATGCAACCATTTATTGTACTCGTCCTCTTCCACACAACAAGCCAAGATTCCTTGATCTGTGTGCTTGTACATGCTTCCTGCCATGATGTGGTACTTTTGGGCTTTCACAACCTCTCTATTCTGTGTGTTTACTACTGGATGGTTAGGCCCGTATGTCAATACTGGCACCAATGTCTTAGCCCACTGCGGCACCACTTCCAAATTAAACAAGTAAGCATCAGGAAGGTCATCTGATACTCCTTGTGGGGCTTCTCCAGATGTGAGCCTAGAGAGATGATCTGCTCTCAAATGAGTCCTCCCTTTTCTCACCACTACCTCAAAATCGTATTCCATTAGCAAGAGAAACCATCTTACTAATCTTCCTGTATTGCATGGCTTGTTTACGAGGTATAGCAAATGCCTGATGATCAGTAAAAAATTTAAACTTGTTTGCAAGCAAATAGTGTCTAAATTTCTTAACTGCATATACCATGCCTAAGCCTTCTCTCTCAATGGTGGTGTAATTTCGTTCAGCTGCATTCAATTGTCTACTGGCATAGGCAATTGGAAGATCCATATTACCTTCACCAGTAGGTTGAGCAAGCACACACCCAATAGCATAATTGGATGCATCCACGTGAACATGGAATGGCTTATTCCAATCCGGCGTGGTCAAGATTGGTGCTGAACATAACCTTCTTTTAAGCTCCTGAAAGGAATTCTCACATTCATCAGTCCACTCAAAGTTAGTCAAGAGTCCATACATGGGCTTTGCAATGACAGCATACATGTGAATGAACCGGCGGTAGTAACCACAATGTCCCATGAAAGCTTGTACTTCCTTGACATTCCTTGGCCTAGGTAGCTCTGCTATGGCTCTCACTTTCTCTTGATCAGTAGATATGCCATTCTTTGACACTATGTGCCCTAGAATCTTGCCTTGCCTGACCATGAAAACGCACTTTTCTGGGTTTAGGCACACTTGATATTCTCTACATTTGTCAAAGATTTGTCTCAGTTCAGGAATATGGGTTTGTCTGATGTTGGAATGAGCACAAAGGTCATCAACATAGACTTCTAAATTCTTCCTCAGGAACTCTTTAAATACATGGCACATTAGTCTCTGGAAGGTAGCTGGTGCATTGGTAAGCCCAAATGGCATTACACGAAAGGCAAATATACCCCACTCTGTGGCAAAAGCTGTCTTATGCTGATCTTCTGGAGCTATGGCTACTTGATTGTAGCCCGAAAATCCATCGAGGAAGCTGTACACTTCCTTGCCTACTACTCTTTCTAAGAGATGTTCTGTGATGGGAAGCGGATAGTTATCTCGAATTGTGGCTGCATTGACCTTCTTCAAGTTAATGCATACACGCAGCTTGCCATTCTTCTTGGGCACCACTACGATGGGGGATACCCACTCAGTGTGCTCAATTTCATAGATAAATCCAGCTTCAACCAGTCTATCTATCTCCTCTTTAATCTTGGCAGCGTAATTATCGTTATATGTATAGGGCTTTTGCTTAGAGGGTTTAGCATCTGAGCTCATGGGGATAGTGTGTGAGCATATGTCTGGGTCAACACCCTTCAAATCCTTGTAACTCCAAGCGAATACATCTCTGTATTCTCTTAGCAAGGCTATTAACGCATGCTCTTCTTCTTCTGTTAGGTCATGGCCTATGTATGTGCATCTCTCCTCTCCTTCTTCTAGGGCCACTACTATTTTCTTGGTGGTTTCTTTGTTATCATAGGCCTCTCCTGATTGTGCCTCTCATTTAGGCATTCTTATCATGACTCTCCTGTCGTCTATCTCGTACTTCTTAAAATTTTCTGGGACCTCAAACAAAGATTCTTCCTCTTCTGGTGAGACTTCTTTCTTCTTTCGTTTCTTTCCTTCTTCCTTCGGGGTCACATGTGTGGCTAATCTTACATCATTTGTGAGCTCTCCATGCCTCTGGGGTTGAAATTCTACTTCATGGAAGTATTCTTCATCTGATGCAAAAGGTGGGTCCATAATGATCGACTCTAGATCGGAGTCACTTGCATCCTCAAATGCATCAGGGCTTGGTTCGCATTCTTCTAGAACTGCCTCTCCCATGGTTGGCTCTATGGAGAAGACTGAAATGTCATAGCCATCCTCATCACAGTGAGGTGTCCATTGTTCTTCATTGATGGCTACATCCATTGTTGATAGGATTTCTGCCCAGCCGTGGGGTTCAAATTCTTCGTCAGGAAAGACTACAGGTGCATAGGCTGGGTCTTGAATGGGTCTATGTGTTTTGTTTGCACCTATTTCTCTGGCCTTTTCTCTCTTCTCTTCCTCTACTGCTACTTTGCACATCCATAAGTGAGTGTCTTCATGCATCCATGAGGATCCTGATCCTATGGAATGCACAGACTCAGTCTCATCTTTGGCTCTATGGATGGGATTCCATTGAATAGGTGGTACATCTCTATGAGAGTAATCCTTAAGATTGACTTTGGTCGTAACACCTAAGTGTTGCAGGTACAAAGAATTGGTTCCCCAATCCTGTACCACCTGCAACTGTCGCATAAAAGGTCGTCCCAAGATCATCTCATAGGCATGATTTTTGCTGAAGTCACATATGGCAAATGTGTGCTCAAACTCGACACCACAGGTGGTGAGAGTTATTCCTTCTAGCAATCCTAAGGGTCTCTCAATATGACCATCAGCCATCTGCAATTTCATTCTCGTTGGCCTGAGTGCTGGCTTGCCCCAACGCTTCCATAGGGAAGTGGTGGCAATTGCAACTCCTGCACCTGAGTCCAAAATTGCCTTGGTGGTGTACTCCTGGTAGGTAATGGGAAGATAGGTGTTCCCTTCTTCACCTTCACACATATCTCCTATCTTATCCAAGGGTATCTCTGGCACTGTTCTATGTGATCCTACCTGGGAACGAGGTTTTGCTATCTCGGGCACTTGATTGGCTACATGTTTCCACACTTCTGGTCTAACCTTAAGCAGCTTTTCCAAAGTGAGATTGCACTGCACTTTGGTGTTCTTTACTACCTCTGTGTTCCTAGGTATGACTGAATCTTCGTTTCTTACCATGACTGTAGGTGCTCTCATACAGGTGGACTTTGCTTCCCATGGGCCTGTGAAATGGGGTAGTTCTTGTAAAGAATTAGACTCAAAGTCTAATCTTTCTTGAGATTGGGTACTCTCTTGCTCTCCATAAATGGATGGGATGTCTTGTGGGAATTGGTCATGTGCATCATCCACAAGTTCAATGGGAGGAGGGACTTCACTTTCTTTAGCCCATTTGTCTTCTTGAATCTCGCGTAGGAATTCTGGTGTGAACCGATTCATAGAAGATGATGTGTCTGGCTCCGTAGAGTTAGGCACATAGGCTTCCTGAGCAGGAATGCTTACTCTTTCACTTGCCTTGCCCTTGTGTTGAGAGGCTGGTTCCTTTTCTGATTGTGCAATCAGCTTCTCTATTCTTTCTAGGGAGGGGGGGTTGTCTGGTTCAGTGGAATTGGGCACATAAGCTTTCGGTGGGGGATGGGTCATGTTTTTGCTTGCGTTATCTCTTTCTTGATTTTCTTCTTCCTTGGCAAATCTTGCAATTATGACCTCTAACTTCTCTAGAAGTCCATTCAAGTGTAATTGCGTCTTGGCTGAGCCCGAGTAATTGAAAAGGCGACTGGCTTCAAACATAGTCTGAGCCAATGCGACCATTTTCGCACAAAGCTTGGTTCTTTCTATCTCTAGGTCAGCTCTAGGGTAACACTTGTCATGATCCGTGACATTTGGCCCTTCTTGGATTCTGGCCTGATATGCTTTAAGCATCATGTCTATGTCTTCAGGAGTGGGATCTGCTAATACTGATCCTACTCTAGGGGGTGGTGGAATCGTATGAGGTGGGTTGGAAGGTGGCGGGTCGGATGGCGATGGGAATGGTGGTGGTGGGGTAGTGTGAGAGGGAGTTTGAGATGTGAGTTCAGTTATCCTGGCTTTGGTTTCTCTTATGCTTTCCTCAAGTTCACTCATATTTTTAGCCCATTGTCTTTTCATTCTTTCCGGACTATCTTTCCATGCTCTAGTCCTTTTCTTTGTCATGCTCTCAGTTTCACTAGCCTCTGGGTTCTTATCCTGGTTTACTCCTTGGTTCTGTTGCAATGCCTGAGCTCTAGTCACTACCTGTACTGGTGCGGTGGATGTCACACTTCCTGTGGAGTCTACCACCAACCCAATAACGTTAATAGGAGTGATTTTTGGCATATTATTAGGATTCTTAGGGCAATCTCGTAAAAGATGCTCCTTTCCACATTCTTGGCAAAAGCCCTGAATTGTTACTGACTGGGGTTGTGTGAGTGGAGGTAAGGGACAATCACGAATGAGGTGATCTCCCTGACATCTGTAGCATGGTCCTCTAGGGAATGGGGGTCTTACCTGCCTAGGTTGAGGCTTAGGATTGGGGTTCGTATACATGACGTTTGTGTAATCTGACTCCCAACTAGGTTCACTCGGTTCCTCACTGTAGTAGGACTCACCATGTTCAGGAGATTGCATGTAGTAAGCATGGGGACTATCGACATGTGTAGAATCAAAGCTATGGTCACTGGGGTCACTTTCGGAAAGCAGTGGGGTTATACGGACTATAGCTCTATTCAGGTTTTCTTCTGCTGCTGCATATTTTACTGGGATCGCATTAGCTGGGGCAGGGGGTTGTTGAGCTAACACAGGCTGAGGCCTTTGTTGGTTTTGGTATGGTTGCTGATAAGGTTGTTGTGGCCTGCCATATGGTTGTGGAGGGTACGGGTTCTGGTATCTTCCCTGCTGAGGGTATGGCTGAGGGTAGGGTTGCCTAACCGCCTGCTTGTTGTATGGGCAATCTTGCGCGGTGTGATTGGTGTACCTCCGTTCTATGGTGCAGTACTGGCTACTAGAATTTACTTGGGGTTGAGCCATAATGGGACAGACATTTGCCATATGGTCGCCTCCACAATTATAACATCTTTTTACAGGGGCGAACCTTGGGATTTGTTTACTAGAGACACCTAGTTCCTGAGCAACTTTCTCTGCAAGTTCCTCAATCGATGTGGATTGCGTGGAAGAGAGGCTAGAGGCACTATCTGAATCTTTGTATATCTTGGAAAGCTCTAACTCCTCCCCTAGGTTATCCTCAATGTCAATACACATGCATACACACTCTTCTATGGTCCTAGGGTCCTTCAAGTACACATATGATCTTAATTTGGTACTTAGCAATCCATCCAAGAATAAAGCCACTTGCTTAGCTGGTGTGGGTAGCTCAGGGACAGGGCATCTTTCAAGATATTGCCTAAATCTCCTTCCTGCAAGTCTCACGGTCTCTTGAGGGGTTTGCTTGAAGCTGTGAATCAGTGAGGAGGTATTATGTCTTATGCCACTCTTAGAAAATTCAATGATGAAAGCCTCTAGGAGTTGGTCTATCCTCCTGAACTGTCTCTCGTTTAGTGGTTGAAACCGTGTCAGGGCAGTGTTCCTAAGGGTTAGACCAAAGGCATTGTACTGCGTGAATAGATCCTCCACTTGTTCAGCTCTCAGGACTTGTCTAAACTCAGCCACATGCTCGTATGGATCTCCAGTGCCATCGAAGTAGTTCTTCATGGACTTAACTAGCTGAGTTGGTCTCAAGGTCCTTGTGTGCTCTCTAGGTCGTGGTAGAGGGAACTCATCCGCATTTCTTTGATTCCTGTAAGCTCTAAGTACCTCAGGCTCTACTCTATTTGTTTCCGTCCTCGTTCTTTCTCTGCCCCCTGAGTTGGCAAAGCTCACCTCCGGCCTTTCTCTATGTCTGTCTCTTTGAGTTCCGTGAGCGTGGGAGGTTCCAGCTCCTGGGTGGCCAAAGGACACGTTCAATCTTGGTTGGGGGAAAACAAATTCACCCTTCCAAGTGTCAGCGTGCCTATCATTTTCTGTCACCACAAAGATCCTCTCTGAAGCGTGATCTAAGTAGGTCACTCTGCCTGGGCTATCAGGATCCTTAAACTCATAGATCATGATTGTTCCTATATCAGTTGGCTGATCAGATTTATACCTCCAAAAGGCTTCGTCAGTTTCTCGATTGAGGAGCAAATCTATGCTCTTATTATCCTGGGGAATCCACTCTGGTGTTATAATCCTAGTGAGAACCGATTTGCCTCGAGGGGTTCTAGGTTCTGTACCCATGTTTCCTTGCTCTAGGTCCCCTAAGTCCGCTTCTGAGATCACATTTCCAAATTCGTCCGTCCTATCTAGGTGACTGGTGACTACGTATATGGTTCCTTCTTTGTCCAAGTATGCTCCGTTTTCAAACTTGACAGCTGGGCGCTCTAGTCCAATGGATTGATCAGGATTCTTAATCTGTACCACAGATCTTCCTAGGCCGTCCTCATAGATGCTGGCACCTAATCGGTTGGTCCTAAGGTATTCCAACTGCGTTTTGTATGGGCCTTCTACCCTGTGCAAGTATGGCACTCCTGAACTTCCCGTAGGTATGTCCATGCCTTGAGACATCTCTGATTCACTGGTATCAGAGCTAGGGTAATGCGAGTGGTGACTCAACTGCTGGGCCCAAGACCTCGCAGTATGATTGACACTAGCCTTTGAAGACCTAAGGCTTTGTCTATCTCTTACTAGGTGTCGTCCTGATCTAAGGTTCATATGCCTAACTGATTAACCCAATTTGTCCCAGGTACAACCACGTTTCTAAGTCCTTTGTATCAATTACTTAATTC